>JAZKJV010000220.1:377759-977759 GCA_037367405.1 Ottelia alismoides
TAATTTTTTAAAATCATCCCCGATGTTATAGGTCTTCAAATTCCTAATAATCTTTTCCTTAATCACGCTCTTAATCCTTCCATTTATCATAATATCCAGATCTTATGATAAGGACAACCAAGCATTTGAATACAAATAATATCTTAGAGATAATTAAGGTATGAATAGATTTCATGGATATCGAGCTTTGCCTAAATGACTAAATGTGCATAGATCATAGTTGCAACTAAATTCCATTTCTCATCAAGAATACATGGAGACTAAGTTATCAAGAGGAAATATCATCATAATCTTTAATAAGCCCAAACTATGTCCCCATAAGAATGCATTTGAAATGAGGTAAGCATGAATTGTTCATGATTGATGTAGAAAAAATGTTACATAATAGAAAAATTGAAGGATTAGATCCATACCCAACTGAGTTCTTAGTCAGATCTGCTGGTTTGTATACACCTCAGATGTGGGATTCAACTCCATAAGTCAGTTCACGTCGATCTTTTATGATTCTGATGGAATTTAAGTGATTCTTTTTTCTTATATATCATGGAGATAGGTCACAATTGGGGGGCAATATATAGAAAATTCTTCAGAGAATCGTCGAACACAATCTTCTGGTTATTGTTTTGGACATGTATATCTATTAATCTATATTTTATATTTCTATATTGGTATGGAATTTAAAATATATCTGAGTATGTGTTTTAATTTTGTTTTTAGAAGTCTAATTCAAACATACCCATCTTCTCAAGGTAGTATTCATGAGAGGATTATTGGGAATGATGAAAAAATTAATGAAAAAGTGAAGAAGCGGGTGAAGAAATAGAAAAATGATTTCTGTTTTGAAATATTAACAATATTGATAGAAAGAAAAAGATCAATGGTTTGTGAATAATTTACCAAACAGAATGAGAAGAATGTGTGGAGTGTTTGTTAAAAGGTGAAGATGTATTGATTGAATTTCCATCATAGGTACAAAAAGAAAAGATCAATGGTTTATCAAGATGTCAATATTTATTTTCTTTATATATTCAATTCACCATAGGTACAATAAAGTAAATGAGGATTGCGGATGAGACATACAAGAATAACAAAAGTGAGGTACTTTAATGCAATTTATATCATCTATTGAATTTTACTATTTATATTAAAAGTTTTTTATTTAATTATTTTTTCACAAATTGGTATCACAAAGTCTATTCAATTTTTTGAAACTTAGAATATTTTAATATAATTTTTTTTATTATTAGTTACATTATTAAATAAAATTCTAATTCGATATAAAATGAATCGAATTTGAATATTTGAAATTCCAAATGAATTGAATTTGAATATAGATTAGAAATTCGTTAATATCGATTTGAATTCGGATTCGAAAATGTTATAATGAATTGAATCTGAATCTAGGTGGATTCATTCGATTCGATTAGCACCCCTAGACTTATGGATATATTACATAGGATAGATTGGAATAAAATAAATTGGAAAACCAATACATGAACATAGACATATCTATACATATCTCTGCAGTAGCTATGGACAATATAGTAAACTATTGGGATATTTCCTGGATTGTATTATATGCATCATTGCTTTGAAATGCTTAATACCTATAGTCTATCTTTTTTCTTTTCTAAACAGCCTTGGCTTTGTACTCTGTCTTCAATTGTGTAGTTTACCACATTTTGAGATATAAAGATATTATAATTGCATCAAAGTAAGACAAGAGTGGATGTCCTATTTCTCACATGTGGCTAGGGTGTCTTCACTTGTATATATGATAGAAAGGGGGATGTGTTCCATATACAGAGTTAAGTGAATCCTTATCTGCAACCTATTAATATTTTAATAACTAAACAATAACTCAACATTCCTTCTCAAGTTGGGCGTACAAATAAAAAAATGCCCACTTACCCACATTCTTCTCAAAATTGGTATGGAGAGCCCTTTCACGAAGAAAACCAGCAACTTGTTCATCACTTTTTATGTAAGGATTGCAAAAGTCCTCTAAATCAATCCTTTCTTTGACGACACTATGGTTAAGCCATACTGCCATCACTCTCTTGCAACATCCTTTATTTAGCATCTACATTAGACTTCATACAACTGTCTTTTGCTGCTTCATATCGCACCATTGCCACCAGATATATGCAAAACCTAGTGGTGGTTATTTTGATAATGTGGATCTTTCCAAATCTCTGTCAGTGTATCCTTCACTTTCAAACTTAGCATCCTTGGTGAAAGTATGTCCTTTTCTGATTTCTTTTAATGTAATAAAGAACATGTATTGTTGCCTCGTATACACATCTCTAATAACTTGCATGAGCCCGACTCACCATGTTGTCAGCATAGGTAATTCCCGGTTTAGTCATGGTATGATAAATCAACTTTTCCACAAGTATATGGTACCAGCCTTTGGAATCCTCGCTGAGTTGTTTTCCAATTTGTGTAATCTTCAATAGGAGTAGAATTTGGCTACTCTCAATTTTCTTGTTTCCTTAAGTAAATCAAGTGTTTATAATCGATTGTGTATTTTTGTTGTGACAGAGAATCAAACATTCCTCTGACATCATAATCTCTATGCCTAAGAAACCTTTCAGATTTCCAAGCTTTGTTTAAGTCAAACTCTTTGTCAAGCTTCCCTCTCAACGGAGCAATGTAGACATGCAGAGAAATTGTTTTTTTCTTTGGTCAAACATAATAATTCTAAAATGTAATAGAAGCCAACATCATGAGTAATGATATCAAAACACTACGTGGGTGAGACGACAGGGATGTTTGTTCCACCCCATCTATAGTTTCATTTGTAATGAAAGTAGAAGTTCTAGTAGAGAACTAGTAGTAATGACCAATGATTTTCATACAAGGGGAAGATCTATGATCTTGATATAAATAAAAATACATGCATTTATGGGTTCAATATGGAAATTGTTATGGATGAATTATAAAGAATTTTTGAGATAAAAAGGAATATTTGTGAACTGATGAGATATTTCTACATTCCGTATATCTTTCCAGTTATTTTATTTCTTTATGTCTATCTTATGTAGTTTACTCATAGGCCTCTCCACTATATAAGAGAGTCTAGGATTACAAGAATAAACATTTCTTTTTCTCCCGACATGGTATCAGAGTGGTGGTCCTTAGTCGGAGCTCTCGTATCCCCAAACCTTACCCCACCTTGTGCCCCCATCTCGTGCGCCACCGACCCCATCTTCGCACGTCGCCGTTGTGCGCCGCCCCACGTGCTATCCGCATGCGCCGCGTGCACACCTCCACGTATGCCGCTCTGCACGCCTCCACGCATGCTGCCCAACGTGTTCCTGCACCGCCACCCTTGTACATTGTCCTTTCGTGCTTGGCTCCTTTCGCATGCTTCCCATCCACGTGCCGATGTCATTGCTTCATTTCATTGAATGGATTTGGGGGCATTAGTCTGCATATGCACCCAAATACCTGTATGTTTGTGTAGACATTCACGTTTGATCTACAAAACCCTAATGTTCTACATCCGGCAAGATGTCTGAGAACAAAGTTGATGTACCCGCCACATGTACATTCAGAGGTCCAGTACCTATCGTTAAAATGGACGAGACAAATTAGGAGCTATGGGGTCGTGTGCAGTTCATGAGCCTTATTGAAATCAAATGGTAAGAAACACATTCTTACCAAGGAGGAGCCAATGGAGAAGACTAAGGTAAACATCTGCTGGGAGGCGGGCGACGAATATGCCAAAGTTTGGATTTCAGGAACATTGACGATTGAGATCGCAAATGATATGTTACATCAGCCTACTGCTAAGGCGATGTGGCATATCCTCGCGGCAACATATTCTCAAGCGAGGAACGAGATGAAGATCCTTGAACTCCAGCATGATATGTTCACTATCAAGCTGAACAGACGTCCTCTGCATTAGCTATATACATCCTTGCATGGGATGTTTGAGAAGCTTCATAGTTTCATGCCTCTAACTGTGACTCCAGAGCAGCAGAAGACATATAGGAATGCTACCATGGTAGGGATATTCCTAGCAGCCCTTGACCCTGAATATGATGTTGCTCGCTCTCTAATTCTCGTAGATGCTACTGTTCTTCCCATAGAAGAAGCATTCCGCATGCTCAGTAGGATTACTATTCCTTCTACAACCTCTAGTCAGAGTTCCCTCGGCCATGGCAACCTCTTGAGGAAGAGGAGGCCACTCTACCTTCCATGGACGTGGACCTCGTGGTAGAGGAGGTCGCACTCGTCAGCCCTGTAGTTTCTGTCACCGCCTATGTCATATCGAGGAGACATGCTATTCCAAGCATGGGTTTCCCGGCATCAGACTGTGTTTGTAGAGCAGATTCAGTCTCTTGCTGCTTCTACTCTAGATTAGAGGTTTGATCACCTCGTAGCCGAACTGAGGGATATTATACCCCCTTCCGCTTCACCATCCTCAGGAGATCATTCAGATCTAGCAACTCAACTTCTGCCAGTACCTATGCTACAACCAGCACCACAGGTACTTATCTTTTACATCCTGTCATGGATTTGACATTACAACATGGATTTTGGACTCTGGTGCACCATATCATCTATGTGGAGACAGACATCAACTTATGTCATATAGACAAGTTACGCCAAAGAGAACAGTTGTGATAGTTGACAGGACCCATTCCTCGATCACTGAACAGGGGGAGATCACTTTGACGCATTCGATGCAGTCTGCAGAATGTGCTACCAACATTCATTCATTTCCATATAATATTACATGTAACAAAAGAATGTATTACAGTGTACATGTAGATCGCAAAATATATGACTGAAGAGGAAGGAAGCATATTACATCATAAGCTGAACCAAAAACTGAAACAAAAGACTTCATACTTTCTGGTATATACACGATCATCAGATGCCATCAACAGTTACTGTAAACATATATTATTCACTTATGTACCTCTGTGTTATTTTTCCTTCCTGGACTCTTTATGTAATTTACCCATAGGCTACTCTCCTTTATAAGAGAGCTTAGGGTTGATGGAATAAACATGTTCTCTCATTTTTCCAACATGGTATCAGAGTGACGGTCCTAGATCGGAGTTCGTGAACCCAAACCCTAACCCTAGCCTCCTCCAGCCCTCCGAGCCTCCACGCACGCCGTGCGCCTCCGAGCATCCACCCGCGCTCACCGCGCCTTCGTGCACGATTGCGCGTGCATCAGCGCGTGCGCGTCACCGCGCCTTCGCGCACGACTGCACGTGCACGATCTTCAGCACCACCGCGTGTTCGAGCGTACCTTCGCGCCAGTGCGCTTGTGCGCCCTCGCGCCTGTGCACCTTTACGCCTTCGCGCCGCCGCGCCTGTGCACTTGTGTGCCGGTGCGCCTTCGCGACTGAGCGCCTGTGAGCGCCTGCATGCTGATCCTCTGCGTACGCATCTTTGCGTGCGCACATCAGCGTGCGACGGCGTGCTCCTGAACGTCACCGCACGCGCCTGATCCTCGTGGTCCTCTCGCGTGTTTGATCATCAAAAGTCAAGCGCGCGCGACTCCAAACTAATGGGTTTGATTGCTTGAGGTCTACACATGCAACTAAACCTGTTTATGTCCGTGTAGACGATCATATCTTCAGTCTACTACTCCAGTCTTCTGTTATCAGTATGTCAGAAAGCAAGGCAGATATTCCATCTATAGGCGCCTTCCGAGGTCCAGCGCCGATTGTGAAGATGGATGGTTCGAACTATGAACTGTGGGCTATGCAGTTCATGAGTATGATGAAGTCAACCGGTAAGAAAACACATTCTTACTGAAGAAGAGCCTGCTGAGAAGACTGGAGCTAATGCCTCGTGGGAGGCAGATGATGCATATGCAAAAGTATGGCTATCTGGAACTCTGGCAATCGAGATTGCCAATGATATTCTTCATCAGCCCACAACCAAAGCAATGTGGGATATTTTTGCTGCCACATATTCTCAAGCGAAGAACGAGACAAAGATTCTGCAACTCCAGCATGATATATTCACTATCAAGCAGAATGGACATCCTCTACACTCACTGTACCACATCTCTACGAGGAATGTTCGAGAAGCTTTATAGCTTCATGCCCCTGACAGCCACTCCAGAGCAACAGAAGACCTACCAGAATACTACTATGGTAGGAGTTTTCCTCGCTGCCCTTGATCCTGATTATGAGGCAGCACAGGCCCAGATCTTGGTGGATTCTACTATTCCTCCTATGGAGGAAGCCTTCACAGACTGAGCCGGATCACTGTTCCGTTTACGACTACGAATCAGACTGCTTCAGCCATGGCTGCTAACCGAGGTCGTGGAGGTCACCATCATCAGGGCCCGTGGCCGTGGATCCTCGTGGCAGAGGAAGCCGTGATCGGCCAACATGTACCTACTGCCATCGCACTGGACATACCGAAGACACAATGCACTCTAAGCATGGATTTTCCTGCATCTGCACGAGTTGCTGACCAAATAGAGCCTCCATCTGCTGCTTCCTTGGATCAACGCTTTGAGGATCTTGTTGCCCGTATAAGGGCTATTCTTCCATTTGGCACAACACCCACTACTGAGAACCAGTCTGATGCTATTGCATCCGCCTCAACATCTACCAGTACATCATGTAGCACATATGCAATTTACTAGTAGTGGACATATACTTTAGCATGGATTATGGACTTTGGCGCACACATCATTTATTTGGCGATCAAAGTCTACTTACAGGGTACAGACAGATCCCCCAGGTCGAACAATGGTCATTGCTAATGGTACACATTCCCCAATTACTGGTCAGGGGGAGATTAGACTGACGTCATCTATGCAGCTCAAGAATGTGTACACGCACCTGATTTTTCAATGAATCTGTTGTCTATCAATCAAATTTACAAAGGATTTACAGTGTCGGGCGACTTTTGATCCATCTTCTCTTGTTTTTCAGGACATCCTTACGGGCAACGTGATTGGGCGTGGCTATGAGCAAGGAGGCCTCTATCGCCTCAGTCAGACTCCCTTTATTGGAACCTCATCCCTACCTCCTGGACCCGTCTCCTCTACTATGGCACCTGCGCTTTGGACATCTACCCGCTTCTGAAATTGCGTCGTGTGTTACCTCAGGTTTCGTCTCACACTTCTATTCAAATGTGAGGCTTGTCAGTTGGGAAAGCATCATCAGTCTACCTTTCCCAGTCATCAGTGTCGAGAGTAGTACCTCCAAGTTTGAATTGTTTCATGTCGATATTTTGGGGTCCCGAGTCTGTTCCTGATCATCAGGGACACATTTATATTTGTTATTGTGGGATGATTTCTCTCTGTGTGTCATGGGTATTTTAGTTAAGAATAAATCTGAGGCAGGGAATATTATCATCAATTTTCTTAATGAGATTCGTAATGTTTTTTTAGCTACTGTTAAAATTGTGAGAAGTGATAATTCCTTGGAGTTGTGTACTCATGTCATATCCAATTATTTCTCATCCCAAGGGATCATCCACCAGATATCCTGTGCCTATACCTCCCAACAGAATGGGGTTGCTGAAAAGGAACATCGCCATTTACTGGATGTAATCAGGTCGCTCCTTATACAGAATCATGCTCCTCACTCTTTTTGGGGTGGTGTTGTTCTTACAGCATGTTACCTAATCAATTGTATGCCGTCATCTGTTCTAAGTAAGAAGATCCCTTTCTCTCTTATCTTCCCCTGGGAAAAGAATTTTCTCCCTTACTCCTCGTGTGTTCGGTTCGGTTGCTTTTGTCCACCAGTTGTCTCCTGGGACTGACAAGCTCTCTCTAGGGCTGTCAAGTGTATCTTTGTTGGGTACTCCAGAACGCAGAAGGGGTACAAGTGTTATGATCCTTTTGCACATGCAGTACCTTGTCAGTGCAAATGTTACATTTTTTGAATCTATTATGTATTTCTCAGCTTCTAGTGATCAGTTGATACCCACTGCTAATACTGATGCCATCTACATGTCACCACCACCACCACCACCATCATCACCAGAACTGTTACCATCTTCTACACCTCCTGTCACTATACATGTTTCAACATTACCATTTCATTATACCCGCATGCCTACTTCAGCTCATGGTCATTGCTCATCACCTAGCTCGCCTAAGGTATGTTCTGAAGATATTATCGTTTGATGGATTGATGATCTTTCTGAGCAGGATGTGTACAGAGGCAGACGAGGACACAAATGATTTAGATGTTCCTATTGCTTATACGAAAGTCGAAGCGAAGTTGCGAATCATATCCTTTAGCAGCTTCTGTGTCATTTGATCGACTAACTGGAGATTTCAGAATTTTGTCGCTGCATTGTCAGCAGTAGCTATTCCACGGAATTACCAAGACGCGCTGAAGGATATTAGATGGCGTCTAGCCATGGAGGAAGAAATGGCAGCTCTTTAGTCTAGAGGAACTTGGAGTTTGGTTCCTGTACCTGCTGATGTGTCACCAGTGAGCTGCAAGTGGGTATTTACAGTCAAGCAGAATGCAGATGGCAGTATTGACTGGTACAAGGCTCGTCTTGTTGCTCAGGGCTTTACACAGACATATGGGGTTGATTATCTTGATACATTCTCGCAGTGGCCCACCATTCCACTCTACGGATATTGCTGTCTGTTGCGGTCACTCGTGAGTAGCCGCTATACCAGTTGGATGTAAAGAATGCGTTCCTATATGGTGACTTACAGGAGGAAGTCTACATGCAACAACCACCTGGTTTTGCTGTTGAGGGGGAGTATCCTACGGTGTGCATACTTCATAAGGCTATCTATGGCCTTAAGCAGAGCCCCAGAGCGTGGTTCTAGAAGCTCTCATATCTCTTTGAGAAACAGGGATACAAACGTTTTAATGCTGATCATTCATTGTTTGTACAAAAGACTTCCAGAGGTATTATTGCAATCATGGTCTATGTAGACGATATTCTGGTTACAGGTGATGATGAACAGGGAATAAAGGAGGCGAAAAGAAATGTTGGGTCGTGAGTTTGTTACCAAGGACCTTGGGGTCCTTAGATATTTTCTGGGACTGGAGTTTGCCAGAAATCCTTATGGGTCGGTAATGTCTCAAAGGAAATATGTCACTGACCTGTTGAGTGAAACAGGAATGCTGGGCTACCGACCTGCTACCACACCTACGGACCCTAGTATGAAGCTATATGATGGTGATACAGAGGTGGATAGTAGAAGATACAGAGAACTAGTGGGTAACTTCTTCATGTTATGATTACATGGCCCGATATAGCCTTTGCTGTGAGTTGCGTGAGCCAGTTATGGAGCAACTACGTCAGGTACACATGGGTGCCATACATATGATACTCAAGTACCTCAAGTCATCTCCAGGTGCAGGTTTGTTGTTCAAGAAAGGCAAAAGTGACTACTATCTCAGCCTGTGCAGATGCGGATCAAGAAGGGTGTCCCAAGGACAGGAAGTCCACCTCTGAATTTGTTGTATATATTCGAGATTCTCTAGTCTCATGGAGGAGCAAGAAACAAACTGTGGTGGCACGGTGTAGTGCTGAATCTGAATATAGGGCTATGGCCCAGGCGAGCACAGAAATGATGTGGGTAAAGGCTGTGCTTCAGATTTACATATAGAAGTTCCACTTCCTATGGCTTTGGAATGCGACAATCAGGCGGCCTTGTTCATTGCAAATAATCCAGCATTCCATGAACGAACCAAGCACATTGAGGTTGAATTGTCACTTTATACGTGACATGATTCAGAAGGCATTCATTGCTACATCCCATGTTAGTTCAGAGAATCAAAACAACAGATATTTTTACCAAAGCATTACTGCAAGGCCCATTTCGGAAGTGTGCGTCCAAGCTGAGCATGATTGATATCTATGCTACATCTTGAGGGGGAGTGTAAACATATATTATTCACTTATGTATCTCTGTGTTATTTTTCCTTTCGTTGGACTCTTTGTGTAAATTTACCCATAGGCTACTCTCCTATATAAGAGAGCCTAGGGTTGATGGAATAAACATGTTCTCTCATTTTTCCCACTAGTTACTACAAATTTGCAAGCTCCTTGCCTGCCAAAACATGTTCGAAAGAAGAGGTATCAGTGAGCGCTGGTACACCTATGATTCATATTATTATTAAAAAAATAGTATTTAAAGTGGTTGCAAAAGTGGCAAAGTACAAAGGCATAAACATCTAAAATTTACATTTACTTGCAATGTAAAAAGATTTTTCAAGTTGCTTGTATGTACCTCTCATGCTCACCCAAATCCCAACATTTCCAATATATAACATATTTATATTGTAATTGATTGTTCATGAGTATATGTGTGTGTGTTATATTCTCATATTATTTAGATATCATGTTTGTGGATTTTGACCATGGGAAAGTTGAGACTGAAAAGGTTTATTGATTTATTAAAATCTCAAATCTAGTGGATAGTCTTGTGGTCTTGGTCAGTGTGCGACCTCACACTGACTCTCAGGCATGAAAACCTTAGGGTTGTGGTGCCTCCGTAGGCATGTAGTGTTCAATAATGCATCCTAACTAAGTTCCCAACACATCCACTTAACCTAATTATAGTCAACTCTAATCAAAACAAGTTATACTCAACTTCCTCTCTTAGACAAGATCTATAATACTACACTATGAGTTCGACTGAAACTCTCCCAAATGTAACCCCAAATGATTTTTAGATATAATATCTCCAAACCTATTCGCGAAAAAGTAATTAAAACTTAAGCAGTGAGGTGGCCACCTAAGAGACTCTTCCGTCTCGCCTCTAATTGGAAGTGCGGTCCAATAGAGGGAAAGTTCTACTCCAAAACTACGCCCCAGAGACGGGTGAGAGAGACTCTCCAGAAAAGTCACTCTAGAAAAACAGCTCGACAGTACGGGAAACGAGCTCGTACGAAAACTGAAAATCGAGGATCCCCCGCATGGGTATCCTAAAACAAAGGGGTCAACAGATTGGCCAAAAGTTGGGATCCCAACGAGGCTTAAAACACTGTGAGCTCGCGTAAAAATCGTGAAAGGGACTGGGATCCTAGACCCGCGCACTAAGCGGTCGCTGCCCGAACTAGACTTCTATCTCTCGCCCATTTGAGAGTCACCGTACTCTCATACGATCAGGTGTAAGGATCACCATGACCGGCCCATTATATTCCATTCATCATCGATTCCTTCACTTTCCTATTTATTCATTTTGTCCTCGATCATTTCTGTTAGAATAATTATGTTATTCTTAGTTTTAATTGTCTTGTTTCTGTAATTTACCCATAGAGCTTTTCTCCTATATAAGAGAGCTCTAGGGTTTGATTGAATTCATCTCGCTTATTCCCCTTAACATGGTATTAGAGCGACGGTCCTAGACCGGAGTTCTCGAAACCCTAACCCTAACCTACCCCACCCGCCGGCCTCTCTCTCTTCCTCTCTCCGATCGGCGCCGCCACTCCCCTCCCTCCACCGTCGCGCGCGCGCTGCGCCGCTCCTCGTGCGCCTCCTACGTGTGTAGCCTCGTGCACGCCGTGTGCGTGAAGCCTCTTGTGCGAAGCCCTGCGCGTCTTGCGCCGCCTTGCGAGCGCACCCTGTAGCGCCTCCTTGTCCTTGCGCGTGAAGCCCTGCTGGAGCCCTGCGCGTGACTTGCCCTATACCTTGAAGCCCTCGCGCGTGAAGACAGTTCCTGTTAACATCCTGCTGGAGCCCTGCACGTGAAGCCCTCGCACGTGAAGCCCTGCTGGAGCCCTGCGCGTGACTTGCCCTATACCCTGAAGCCCTCGCGCGTGAAGACAATTCCTGCTGAAGCCCTTGCGCATGCGTGACTGAGGGTGTGCGTGTGAATCTCAGTTTCCGCTAGCCCTACCGAAACAGAGGGTTCGTCCAAGGTATGAAGGGCGTTGTGATTTGAGTCTACGTTCACAACGACCTTCCTATATGTTCACGTAGACATTATTGTCTAGTTGTGTAACCCCAGTTGCAAAATATTGTTGTCATCATGTCAGACAACAAGGTAGATCTCCCGTCTCTGGGTGCCTTTAAAGGTCCAGCACCCGTTGTGAAAATGGACGGCACTAACTATGAACTGTGGGCCATGCAGTTCATGAGTCTCATGCAGTGCAATGGCAAGAAGTATATCCTCACACAAGAGGAACCTGCTGAGAAGACTGGGGTTAACGCCTCATGGGAGGCGGACGATGCATATGCACGTGTATGGTTATCAGGTACCTTGTCCATGGAGATAGCCAACGATATTCTGAGTCAACCCACTGCGAAGGCTATGTGGGATATCCTCGCTGCCACATATTCTCCGGCAAAGAACGAGTCCAAGATCTTGCAACTCCAGCATGACATTTTCACTATGAAACAGATTGCCGTCCTCTCTATACCCTGTATACCTCTCTGAGGGGTATGTTTGAGAAGCTTCACGGGTACATTCCATTGACGGCCACACCAGAGCAGCTGAAGGCATATAGGGATTCAGTGATGACAGGGGTATTTGTAGCTGCCCTTGATCAAGAGTATGATGCCGCCAGAGTACAGATTCTTAAAGACGCTACCATACCTCCTATGGAGGAGGCCTTTCGCAGGTTGAGCAGACTCTCCATATCTCATGGTGTCTCTCAGACGTCCTCAGCCATGGCAGCATCTCGTGGCAGGAGAGGATCTCTACAGTTTCGAGGTAGAGGTGGTCGTGTCAGAGGAGGAGGTTACAGACCTCCTCGACAGCCGTGCACTTACTGTCGCAGGCCTGGTCACACTGAGGAAACATGCTATTCTAAGCACGGGTTTCCTACTACAGCACGTGTGGCGGAGCAGATTCAGCAGGATGGGGGCCCGTCCCATGTCCCGGATCAGAGGTTCGAGGAGTTAGTGGCGCGGCTTAGATATATCATGCCAGGTCAGGGGCAAGCAAGTATATCAGGATCTTCGGAGATAGCAGGTTCAGCATCAGCATCCACGTCAGGTACATCATATGCCCTTACTAGTTGTTACAGAGCAGATCTATCAGAATGGATCATGGATTCCGGAGCATCTCATCATCTATGTGGTGATAAAAGGCAATTGGACGTTTTTAATGCAACTCAAACTGGACGATCTGTGGTGATAGCTGATGGGACACACTCTCCCATTACTGGTCAGGGGGAGGTGCAGTTGACCCCTGCGATACGGCTTCAGAATGTTCTTTATGCTCTGGAATTTTCAATGAATTTACTGTCGATTAGTCAAATCACTAAAGATTTACATTGTCGTGCCATATTTGACCCATCTGCTCTTGTGTTTCAGGACATCCTAACGGGCAGAGTGATTGGAACTGGCCGTGTGCAAGGGGGTCTCTACAGACTAGTGCAGTCTCCTTATGCTGGTGTCTCTTCTGTTATTGCTGGATCTGTCTCTCCTTACACATGGCATCTCCGCTTTGGTCATCTTCCGTTGCAAAAGATGGTCCATATCCTTCTACAGATTTCTCCCAGGTCTATTTTTCAATGCGAAGCGTGCCAGCTCGGAAAACATCACAGGTCGTCATTTCAGAGTCGTCTAGGTCCAAGTCGTCATGGTTTGAGTTACTTCATTTTGATATTTGGGGTCCCAGTCGTGGCCCTGATCTTCAGGGGCACAGGTTTTATCTTGTTGCTGTCGATGACTTTTCTAGGTTATCTTTGGTCTTTCTGCTTAAAAATAAGTCTGATGCTGGACATGTTATTCAGTCTTTCATTATTGAAATAAAAAATATTTTCTCTGTTGTAGTGAAGTTCATACGGTCTGATAATGCTCTAGAATTGTGTAGTACTCAACTATCTAAATTCCTTATGTCTCATGGGATTGTGCATAAGACGTCTTGTGCATATACCTCCCAACAGAATGGGGTGGCTGAACGGAAACATCGTCATTTGTTGGATATTACCAGAACCCTTTTGATTCAGAGCCGTGCCCCTCACTCCTACTGGGGGGATTCGGTTCTAACTGCCTGCTATCTTGTTAACCGTATTCCTTCGTCAGTGTTAGGGGAGAAGATTCCGTTCTTGACTGCATTTCCCGAGAAGGATCTATTCTCCCTAACACCGCGCGTGTTTGGGTTTGTTGTGTTTGTTCATTGCTTTTCTCCTGGTCTTGACATGCTCTCTCCCAGAGCTGTCAAATGCGTTTTTGTGGGTTATTTCAAAACCCAAAAAGGATATTGGTGTTTTGATCCAGTTAGACGACGGTACTATGTTAGTGCAGATGTCACCTTCTTTGAGTCCATTATGTATTTTTCTCCTACAGATGACAGACTTACTCACTCAGAGGAAGGAGACGATATCTATGTGCCTCCTCCTCCTCCATCTGTTCCATGCTCTACTCCACCACCACCACAGCCATAGCCTACTCCACCACCACCGCCGCCGCCACCAGCTACTACTTTTTATCCTCAGGTCTATCAGCGTCGGCCCTCTGCTCATGTGCCTCCTCCATCATCCAGCACGCCCGAGGTATGTACTGATCATTTGAGTTCTACTGATGGCACAGGTGATTTGCATGCGCAGATGGATGTACAGGGTATTGATGTTACTTTCACTACTCCAGTTGATGACCTAGATATCCCTATTGCCCATCGAAGGCAAAAGCGTGCGCGGACGATGAATCCCAAATATGGGGTGGAGTTTGGATCTCAGACTTCGTTGGAGCGTTTATCCCCGGACTTTCGCCAGTTTGTTGTTGGGTTATCGGCAGTTGACATCCCACGGTCATATCAGGAGGCACTACAGAGCAGTCCGTGGCGTTTAGCTATGGAAGAGGAGATGGCGGCATTGCAGTCGCGTGGTACGTGGAGTATTGTGCATCCTCCACCAGGTGCGTCAATAGTGGGCAGCAAATGGGTCTTTACTGTTAAGCATAGGGCTGATGGTACGGTTGATAGATACAAAGCCAGGTTGGTTGCTCGTGGGTTCACCCAAACATATGGGGTGGACTATCAGGAGACGTTTTCTCCAGTAGCACGTCATTCTACGTTACGGATTCTCATTGCAGTTGCTGTTGTCCGTGACTGGCCCCTGTTTCAGTTAGATGTCAAGAACGCTTTCTTGTATGGTGACTTGCTGGAAGAGGTTTATATGCAGCAGCCACCAGGGTTTACTGCTGAGGGGGAGTCCAATATGGTGTGCCGTCTTCATAAGGCCATATATGGCCTGAAGCAGAGTCCACGGGCTTGGTTTCAGAAGCTCTCGGAGTTGATTGAACAAAAGGGCTTCGTCAGATCTACAACAGATCATACTCTCTTTGTAAAGAGAGACCAGCGAGGTACTGTGATCATCTTAGTATATGTTGATGATATTGTTATCACAGGCAGTGATGAACATGGCATTCAAACAGCCAAGAATTTTCTTAACGAGCAGTTTGTTACGAAGGATCTGGGTACACTTCGTTACTTTTTGGGATTGGAGTTTGCACGAAATGAGCAAGGCATGGTAATGACACAAAGGAAGTATGTTACTGATCTGTTATCTGAGACAGGTATGGCAGGATGTAGACCAGCCACTACTCCTATGGATCCTAATGTTAAACTTTATGATGATGACTCTGAGGAGGTGGACAAGAGACGATATAGAGATCTCGTGGGAAAGTTGTTGTATGTTACTATTACCCGACCGGATATAGCCTTTGCGGTGAATAGGGTAAGTCAATTCATAGAGCAACCTAGGCAGGCTCACATGAATGTTGTTTTTATGATTTTGAGATATCTGAAGTCGTCTCCAGGTGCTGGCCTTCTGTTTAGAAGAGATACCTCTATATCCGTCACAGGTTGTGCTGATGCAGACTACGCTGGGTGCCCTAATGATAGAAAGTCTACTTCAGGCTTTATTGTATTTGTTGGCAGCTCACCAGTAGCTTGGAAAAGTAAGAAACAGACCGTCGTGGCTCGATCCAGTGCAGAGTCAGAATATAGGGCAATGGCCCAAGGAAGTGCTGAGATGATGTGGGTCAAATATGTTTTGACTGATCTAACTATTGAAGTACCTCTTCATATGCATCTTAAATGTGATAATCAGGCCGCCTTGTTTATAGCCAATAATCCAGCCTTCCATGAAAGGACAAAGCACATTGAAGTGGATTGTCATTATACACGGGACTTGATTCAAAAGGGGCTTATTTCGACCTCTTATGTATCATCAGGAGAGCAGATTGCATACATGTTCACCAAGGCTCTTACTAGAGGTCCTTTTCATCTCTGTTGTTCCAAGCTGAGCATGATAGATATATATGCTCCAGCTTGAGGGGGAGTGTTAGAATAATTATGTTATTCTTAGTTTTAATTGTCCTGTTTCTGTAATTTACCCATAGAGCTTTTCTCCTATATAAGAGAGCTCTAGGGTTTGATTGAATTCATCTCGCTTATTCCCCTTAACAATTTCTGTGGTCAACTTTGATTCACCACCAAATGCCCTTATATGTTTACTTAATTCTTGCTTAATCTTTTCTATTAATTGACTTAAAAATTTAGGTCTTTTGGTTGATGATTATATTAATAGTAATCAATAGATAGCAGAGCATCCTTAAGGAATAAATTCTAGAAGATTATCAACCCTTGAAATCATAGTTTATTCATTCTACTACCATAAGATTAGAAGCTGAAGAAAAACTCCCAATTTTTTTTAAGATTATGAACTACTTTTTGATTTACGTTCAAAAAGAAATACAATTATCTAATCATAGTCTTAATGTTCCTGTTACAATTTACCATCATAATGTTCATCTATAACACTATGGAATCCAAATACAAACATTTGTAATATTTATAATATTATTTTTATAGATGAGAAGAGTCTATCAATTGCAAACTTTAACTTTGAACATTACAATGACATCAACTACTTTTATGAGCATCGAAATAAAGCATTGTTAATCTATAAATAAAAGTGTTTCATAATTTACATTCTTGATAAGTTGAGGAGATAATTAGATCAAAGACATTTAATTCAAATATTTCAATTCCTTTTAATTTAAGCTTGAGTAGTATCTAGTTTATCATGAATAACTTTTTTTATAAAAAACTTATAATTGGGTCAGATAAAATAAAAAGTATTTACATGTTATAATTCATATGATAATAAAAAAAAGTTCCTTTTATTTATAAATATGGCAGACAACAGTGATTGAATTCAAAAATAATAATTAATCTTTCATTTGATTTGAACAATCACCAATAAGTTAATACAGTATGACTGATTCTACTTTTTATTTCAATAGAGGAAGGAGAGGATGGGGTCCATGTGAGATGACATGCGTGCCTGTCAGGGATGTAAATATGTAAACATTAGAATTGTGCTCTGTTGAGCAAACACAGAGGATGAGTAACTAATGGATATAATGATTACTGTATTTTCTCTTTATTCTTCTGGGCTTTCTTTTATGTGTGTCTGGCATTTTATTGGAGTGTAGTTACACAATAAGCATAAAGACTTATCTTGGAATATTATTTCTAGATGTAACTAATTATTATCCTTCTTTGTGCACTTAAGAGAAATTATTTTTTTTAATGCTTCAGATGGTTTCTCTTAACTCATGCTGGAGAAGAGTCCATGAAATTAATCTAGTAATAAAACATATTCTTTTTAAGGAAGTAAAGATAATAATCCACTCTAAATTTGTTATGTGAAATTTACTTCTAGCAAGTGAGGTTCCCAGAGTAAGCATTTCCTAGCAATCCTAGGATACCCAGACAACAGTCCAATTAATTTCTCCCCTTACCTTTTACATAGATAATAACATGCACATTCATCAGACCACTAATTCCATCGCTGGATTGGTTTATAAAAAAAATACCTCATCAATTTGATGACAATTCAAAGGTGAGGGAATGAACAACCCCTCATGTCAGAGTTGCCGAAGAAGAAGAAAAAATTTACGAAAGCCTAGCCCAAAAAATGTGATTGCTAAAAGGGTAGGAGACAGTATCCAACCAGTTTCACAATTTGGATCAAGATGGTGGAAACCACATGATGGCAGCAAAGGGGAGGATTTGAGATGTAACTCTTGAATCTCTCTAGATGGAGAAAATGACATAATAGAAGAAGCAGCTACACCAAGGCTGTAGCAAGTGCTTCGGCATCAACATGCAGTTTGAAGAGAAGAAGAAGAGATGGTTTCTTGTTGGGAAGAGAGGGGAAGTAGGAGACGGTGGGGAGGAGAAGAGGTTTAGTGATATTAATAAGGAAAAAAATAAAGACAAATGTCAAGTTGTTTTTAGATAGGACATGTGTCAAGAATAAAGCAGCGCCCTCCTTTTTTTAACGTAATTCAGGAAGGAATAAACATTACATTTGGAGAGAAAAAATCACATATATATTTATATATACATACATACATATAATTTTCTCATTTTTTGGATGAAACGCTTTAGCTCTCGTAATTATTACCATAGATCTCCGATTCTGGCGTATAATATCTCGTTTCGACCGTATCGGAGTGACGATCAGAATGAGTCTAATATTGATATTTTTCCTGATTTAAGGTGGATTCGAATTTTAACAAATACGGTTTTGATTTTCATTAAATTTTGTGATTTAAAAAATATCAATTGACTTCCGATTGACCAACCGTCAATTCTGTTGGTCTTCGTCGAATCGGATCTTATGACAGTCTCGATTCGTTTCGCGATTTCCGAATTTACGTCACAACTTTTTTGGGCTCACATTACGATGCGATCAATTTTTGGTCAATTTTGCCCGAACGGCTTTAGATACAAAATCAATTGTTCGATTTAAGTTATCTAATGCCGACTGACAACTTTATTGGGTTAAACGGATCCTAATCGGGTCGGGTTCGGCTTTAATTAGATCTGAATGTTACAGCTGGGCCTTCTCTCAGCCTAGGGTCCTCAGTGGAGCCACCTTTACTGCCTAGGGACCCCTCGTGACCCCATCATCTCTTCCTAGGTGCCTCCTCACGTACTACTAAGATCAAATGATAGTCTCTTTTACCACCTAGGGTTCTGCAGATCATCTCCCTCCTCTATTGGGCACCGTTTTGGCGCCTTAGGACTATTTATAGTCTGGTTATGGCCATAATAGGTTGAGTTTAGACCAATAAATTACTCCTCTTGCCCTAACATGGACTCAGAGTTGAAGGGGATGGTTGTGGTATGAGTTTGCACCCACAACAAATTCCCATATGATTGTATAGATACAAAAAGATTACTCTACAACCCATGTACGTCCGTTTGCGTTCTCTCTATCATCACGTCAGAAATCAAGGGTGAATATTCCTTGTTCAAACTTTGTGGCCTGACGCTCATCATGAAAATGAATGGGACTATCCACAAGTTATTATCCATGCAGTTTATGACCCTGATGCAATGCAATAACGAGGAACACATTCTAATATAGCCGAAACTAACCGAAAAGACTGGGGCGAATGCATCATGAAAGTAGGATGATGCGTGTACACATGTATGGCTCTCTCGGACTCTCATGACAGAGACAACTAATGATACATTACATCAACCCACTACCAAGAAAATGTAGAATATCATTGCTACCACCTATGGTCATGTGAAAAATGAGACCAAGATTCTTCGATTAGAGTTTGGTATCTTCATGGCCAGACATAATGGTCTTCCTTTGTACAGCTTCTATTCTTCGCTTCGAGGCATGTTCGAGAAGTTGCACAGCTTCATGCTTGAGACCACATCTACTGAGCAATAGATAGTATACAGGAACATCACGATTGTTGGAGTTTTTCTGGCCGAGCAAGTTGAGCCTACTGTCACTTTACTCCTACTATGGATTAAAATGATATTATCTCTCATCTGAGGGAGATCATGACTTCTTCTACCTCTACTACTAATGCTCCTAAAGGTCATTTTGATTTTACTGCCACCACCATAGCCTCTTCTAGCACCTCATGTCTATCGTATTCCCTTATCGATTGTCACAAGGCAAACATGATAGAGTGGATCATGGATTCTGGTGTATCTCATCATTTGTGTGGATACATGGCTTAGTTCGCATTATGAAATTTTGTTCCTCTAGGTAGGTCAGTTGTCATTGCATATAGGAGTGTTGAAAAACAAGTCTGAGACTGAGTCTGTTATTCAATCTTTTATTTATTAAATAAAATATTCTTTCTGCTACTGTCAAGTATGTTTGCTTCGACAGTGCCCTTGAGTTCTTCACTTTACTTCTCAGATCTTCAATTCCCTTGGCATTATACACTAGACTTCTTGTGCATATACTTCCCAGCAGAATGGTGTGGTTGGATGCAAACACTAACATTTACTTGATTTGTGACGTCCCGCTCTGCTGTGACATGTTCTAATGAGGGAGATCAGAGATCTGATCACCTTTTGGTCGCTTCTCTTGACTTTTCAAATTTGGATACCTAACAATAACCACAAAGAGTGCATATAATCACCATTCAGAACATAAAAAGAAGAAGGGTTTGGTCACAGGATTCGGTCTAGGACCGTCGCTCTGATACCATGTTGAGAGAAAAGAAAAAGTTGTATTCTGTCTAATCTAGAGCTCTCTTATATAGGAGAAAATCTCTAAGGGTAAATTACATAAACAGGACAATAGAAATAAACAATATAGAGACAGGACAAAATAACATAAATATCTTAACAGCTTGCAAACCTTCTAACACTCCCCCTCAGCAGCAAACCTAGGTGGTTGTTGCATGTAGTCCTCCTCTTGTAGATCACCATATAGAAAGGAATTCTTCACATCAAGTTAATAAAGGGGCTAATCCCGTGTCACAACAACAGATAAAAGGATACATAGAGTAGAATATCTAGTAACTGGAGAAAAAGTATCTTAATAGTCCACAACATATGTTTGGATGAGCCCACGTGCTACATGTCTCGCCTTATAGGGATCGACACTGTCATCTGCGCGGTGCTTCACTGTGAACACCTACTTGCATTCAACAACGGATGTGCCAACTAGAGCTGAAACAAGACATCAAGTGCTGCACGACTAAAGCGCATCCATCTCCTCCTCGATGGCTAGACACCACTAACTGTCCGAAATAGCCTATTATATGTCCGTGGTATCTCCATGGCTGATAGTGCCAAGATAAACCTCTTGAAATCGTTTAACAGTCTGTTCCAGGAGACATAGGCTGCAAGAGGATATGTAGCACAAGTACATCTCTGCTTCATAGAGTAATGGGCATATCAAGATCATCTGCCATGTCCTAAACATGTAAGTTTCCCTCCTAAGAAGGCATCTTCTTATCTTGTAAGGAATACTGCCGCATAGACAACTCAGCAGTGCCATCAGTAGAAACAATGTGCTAATCACATACCTGAGGCGTGCTGGATGATGGGGAAGATCTGTGAGCAGGAGGAACAGAGTATGACTTATGAGTATACACACGTGGTAAAAACTTAGTCAAGATAGGTGATGGTTCATGAGCAGCCACAGGAGCAGATGGAGGTGTAGGCGCAGGTACATGAGATGGTTGTGGTAGTGGAGGTGGTAGCGGTAGTTGTGGTGGTAGAGCAAGAGTAGGTGTAGGTGGTGGTATGACCGTAGGAGGTGGAGGCATGTAGATATCCTCATCAGAGTCTGATGGGGCTAGTCTGTCACATGTAGGAGAAAAATACGTGACAAACTTAAAGAAAGTAATGTCAGCACTGGCAAAATATTTCCGTCGAAGCGGATCAAAGCAACGGTACCCCTTTTTGGGTACGAGAGTTGCCAACTAAAATGCACTTGATAGCTCCAGGGGAGAGCTTGTCACGAACTGGTGAGAAATCATGAACAAAGGAAACCGATCCTAACACACAAGGTGTAAGGGAGAACAAATCCTTCTTGGGAAATGTAATCGAGAAAGGGACCTTCTCTCCCAACATAGAGGAAGACATGCGGTTCACTAGGTAGCATACACCGAGGACTGCATCACCCTAGTAAGCGTGAGGAGCACGACTCTAAATCAACAAGGCTCTGGTCACATCAAGTAATTGACGATGTTTACGCTCGACAATACTGTTTTGCTGGGATATTATAAGCACACGAGGTCTCGTGAACAAAGACATTATCAGAACGCAGATATTTATCATTGCAGAAATATATTCTTTATCTCATTAATGAAAGATTTGACAACAAACACAACCTCAGACTTATTCTTCAATAGGAAAACCAAAGAAAGTTTAGAAAAATCATCAACAACGACCAGATAAAAACGGTATTAGTGGTGATCAGGGACATGAGTCAGACTCAAGATATCTAAATGAAGGAGCTTAAATAATTGAGAACTATTCTGGCTTTAACGAGATTGTAAGGTGGAACAGTGGTGCTTCCTAAGCTATCAAGCCTCGCACTGGAAGGAAGATAGCGCGGAAATCTGTTGGAGGACATGACACAACTTCTACAGAGGAAGGTGGCCAACATGAAGGTCTTACAGGTACAGTGAGATTGGTCCAATAGGAATAGTGGAGACACCAGCATGAGGAGGTCGAACCAGTCTATAAAGCCCCCACTGCTTACGACCACATTCAATCACCCTGCCCGTTAGTATGTCCTAAAACACAAGAGACGAGCATCTCCTCCTCGATGGCTGGACACCACTAACTGTCCGAAATAGCCTCTTGATATGTCCATGGTATCTCCATGGCTGATAGTGCCAAGGTAAACCTCTTGAAATCGTTTGACAGTCTATTTGAGGAGACATAGGCGACAAGAGGATATGTAGCATAAGTACATCTCTGCTTCATAGAGTAATGGGCATATCAAGATCATCTGCCATGTCCTAAACATGTAAGTTTCCCTCCTAAGAAGGCATCTTCTCATCTTGTAAGGAATACTGCCGCATAGACAACTCAACAGTGCCATCAGTAGAAACAATGTGCTAATGACATACTTGAGGCTTGTTGGATGATGGGGAAGATCTGTGAGCAGGAGGAACATAGTATGACTTATGAGTATACACACGTGGTAAAAACTTAGTCAAGATAGGTGATGGTTCATGAGCAACCACAGGAGCAGATGGAGGTGTAGGCGCAGGTACATGAGATGGTTGTGGTAGTGGAGGTGGTAGCAGTAGTTGTGGTGGTAGAGAAAGAGTAGGTGTAGGTGGTGGTTTGACCGTAGGAGGTGGAGGCATGTAGATATCCTCATCAGAGTCTGATGGGGCTAGTCTGTCACATGTAGGAGAAAAATACATGACAAAAAGAAAGTAATGTCAGCACTGACAAAATATTTCCGTCGAAGCGGATCAAAGCAACGGTACCCCTTTTGGGTACGAGAGTTGCCAACTAAAATGCACTTGACAGCTCTGGGGGAGAGCTTGTCACGAACTGGTGAGAAATCATGAACAAAGGCAACCGATCCTAACACACAAGGTGTAAGGGAGAACAAATCCTTCTTGGGAAATGTAATCGAGAAAGGGACCTTCTCTCCCAACATAGAGGAAGACATGTGGTTCACTAGGTAGCATACACTGAGGACTGCATCACCCTAGTAAGCGTGAGGAGCACGACTCTGAATCAACAAGGCTCTGGTTACATCAAGTAATTGACGATGTTTACGCTCGACAATACCGTTTTGCTGGGATGTATAAGCACACGAGGTCTCGTGAACAAAGACATTATCAGAATGCAGATATTTATCAATGCAGAAAAATATTCTTGATCTCATTAATGAAAGATTTGATAACAAACACAATCTCAGACTTATTCTTCAATACGAAAACCAAAGAAAGTTTAGAAAAATCATCAACAACGACCAGATAAAAACGGTATTAGTGGTAATCAGGGACATGACTCAGACTCAAGATATCTAAATGAAGGAGCTTAAATAATCGAGAACTATTCCATCTTTAACGAGATTGCAAGATGGAACGGTGGTGCTTCCTAAGCTAGCAAGCCTCACACTGGAAGGAAGATAGCGCGGAAATCTGTTGGAGGACATGACACAGCTTCTGCAGAGGAAGGTGGCCAAAATGAAGGTCTTACATGTATAGTGAGACTGGTCCAATAGGAATAGTGGAGACACCAGCATGAGGAGGTCGAACCAGTCTATAAAGCCCCCACTGCTTACGACCACATCCAATCACCCTGCCCGTTAGTATGTCCTAAAACACAAGAGACGAGAGTAAAAAATGACATGGCGATATAGATCCTTAGCAATCTGACTAATAGAAAGTAAGTTCATCTGAAAATCAGAAGCATATAATACACTCTAAAAGCGCATGGATGACATCAGATGCACCTCCCCTTGTCCGGTGATGGGTAAATGGACTCCATTAGCAATAATACCCATCTACCAAGAGGTATAGTCTTGTAGGACCTCAATTGAGCTTGGGATGCATCAGAGTTCATGATCCACTCTATCATATCTGCACCGCTACTATCAGTAAAAGTGTAAACTATACCTGAGGAGCTCGAAGAGTCTCTGGCTACGATTGCAATATTTGTAGATCATGTAGTGATGTTTCTTGCCATTAGAGTCATGATCTCTCGTATACAAGAGGCAATGCCATCTAGGAGTGGATCGGACTAGGAAGCTAGAGTCTCTGAAGGCTCAATCTATCCTGCCACACGAGGAGATGCATGGTATCCATGCTTCTAGTAGAATGCATCCTTCAAGTGTCCTGGACGACAACAGTAGGTGCAAGGACTGCGTCGATGTCCACTGCCTATGCCATAAGGACTACGCCCTCTGAACTGAGTAGACGCTCCTCTATCGTGAAAAGCACCACTGCTGAGGAGGGTTGTGGGGTGGCAGCATGAGGAATAACAATCCTGTTGAGACGACTGTAGGCCTTCTTTGTTGGAGGTATGGTCGCCTTAGTAAGAAGATGTGCTCGTAATGCCTCATACTTCGGGTCGAGCATATCCAAAAAGGCTCCAACCATCATGTAGTTTCTGTATGCCATCTGCTTTTCTGTAGATGTTGTAATAGGCATGAAATTGTGAAGCTTCTCGAGCATGCCATGAAGAAAGGAGTAGAACATGCGCATTGGATGACCATTCTACTTAGCCCTGTATATGTTAAACTGAAGCTGAAGAATCTTGGCATCGTTCTTTGCTTGGGTTTAAGCAGATATCAAAATATCCCACATTGCCTTGGCTGTAGGACGATTCACAATATCATTGGTTACTTCTATGGTGAGGGTCCTAGAGAGCCAAACACGTGCATACATGTTGTCTTGCTTCCACAAAGCATTGTCTCCAATCTTATCCGTCGGCTCTAGCTTCGTTAGAATGTGCTCCTTAGTGTTGCACTGCATAAGGGTAAGATATTGCATGGAACACAGCTCATAGTTGGTCCCATCTATCTTTACGATGGGAGTCGGGCCCTTGAAGGCTCCGGATGAAGAGAAGGTATCACTCTTTTTTTCTGACATGATGGATGAACTGTCAAAAAATGGAACTCGTCTAGGGAAGTAGATCGATATAAGTGAGTCTACACAATCATATGAAGGTTTAGTTGTACGTGTAAATTCATACAATCATCCTCGTCAATCCTTGGAGTGTGCTAGGACCTAAAAGCGTGATTTATAGGTCTAAAATCATGTTTTCTGGTGAAATGCAGACCACATCAGACTGCAGTTTGGATCGCAGAGGTATTTGGAGGCGTGCGAAGGCACACGGGAGGCAACTGGGATGTACATTAGGCCTTAGCGACACTCGGAAATGGCCGACAGTGGCCTGGAAGCTGCGCGAAGGGGTTGTTGGGCCATGGCAGCACTGGTTGAGGTCGGCAGCGGCTGGGGGGGATCCCTGCAGAGGTGCGGCGGAGGCCGGTGGTGGTGCGATGACTCACATGAAAGAGAAGAGGGGTCAGCGGGTAGGTCGCTCTAATACCATGTAGAGGGGAAAGAATCAATTGCATTATTGAGAGGCCCTAAGGTTCTCTTTTATAGGAGAGAAACCTGTTGGCAAATTATAAGAATACAAAGAAAATATAAATTACATAAACAATATGAAAGATAACTAATATCTCAACAGATTGCATGTTTCTTCAGTCTGTGAGAATACTATACGTAAATATCTGAATGCGAGTCTCTTTGTTAGGACCTCGAAGTGGGTTTTCTCTCTTGGAAACCTCGAAAGAATCTCGTACTAGAGTTTATTGTCATTGGAGTCTTCATTTGTAAGCATTGAGTTGGTTTCTGAGCAGAACCTTTGAAAATATGAATATCCATGTCGGAAATCAGAGGGTACTCGATCAAACTGAGAGAATAAATGGTGGATAAAAAAACTTCATCTTTTTCTTTTTTTCCTCTAGTCGCCCATTTTCTCTATATTTCTCTTTTTTTCCTTTTTTGCAAGTCATTGTCTCTTCCTTTTATCGGCTTTTGTATTCTTTTTTTGGCTTACAATAGTATTAGCCCAACTGGCCCAAAATCCTTGGCCCTTTTTTTGAATACATCACCAACCTACTTTGGGTCAAAAACCCACTCTTTTTTTATATGAACCACTCTCCCCCTCTCTTTTCCTTCTTTTTATCCCAACTCTCCTTTTTTGAATATTAGTACATGGCATAATAATAAATTTTTAACAAGAGTGGCTTTGATATCATGTAGAAAAATATAATACTGAAACGATAAACTAATAAATAGCAATAAACATGAAGAGCACTTAAGATTTTTACATGGAACCCTACTCCCTAAGGAGTGAGATGAAACCACGGGCGAACGCCTTGTAAGGCCGATCCTTCTATTTCATTCTCTTAATGAATATAGGGGTGTGGGGTTCTTTATATATTGTTATAAAATAGAAAGCGGAAGCGGAATAACATAATAAAGAAGAATAATCACGAAGAACACAAAGATTTTTATGTGGAACCCTACTCCGTGAGGAGCGGGATGAAACCACAGGAGAAGCCCTCAACGGGGCGGATATTCTATTGAATTTCTCAACTGTTACAGGAGGCCTGGGGCTCCTTATATAGCTTCCACAGGACCTCCAAGTCCCACCACTAGGCGGTATGGGACTAAACTCAGTGGTGGGGTAAATGGACCCTGGAGGGATCCATTTACCCACCTATTACATAAGTGACGCATGCTCCAAATACTCTAACACTCCCCCTTAAGCTGGAGCATGCAATGCTCAGCTTGGACAAACTGGAAGAAACTCAAGTCACAATACATGACACTACAGACAATATCAACCCAACGCGCACAGCTGCTGCAGTCGAGGACGTTGCTTCTCATGGCGTGCATGTGAGGAGGACGAACGGGGCTGGAGTGTCTATCTGGCTCAGAGAATGGTACTCTACTGTGGAGTCCCTATGATACCACATGAAAACCCTTGCCCTTAATGGCATAGGGAATAGTCCTCTGCTATGGAGTCCCTATGGCTCACATGAAAGCTCTGGCCGACCAACAAGAATGACAAATGATTGGCATGCGTCATCGTCGAGTCTGAACCTGAAATTTGTAGAGTCTGAACATCTGACCGGTCTGGAAAAGCTGACATCTGAATCTTGGAACAAGACCTGTGACTCTCTATATATATACTCCCCCTTTCTCCCAAACTGGTCGGAATGACATTGTTGACCACGTTGGGAGAAGATAAGATAATACATAAATATGGGGAAAAAATGAATATTCTCAAAAAATTTCTTTTGCGGCTTTTCTTCATTTTTTTTTTGTAATAAGCCGTCCATTTTTTTTTCGAACATTTTTTTTATATAAGCCGTTCCAACCTTTTTTTTTCTCGGCTTTTGCAACATTTTTTTTTCTTTCTTTCCTCTTTTTTTTTTGAATTTTACGTACGGTTTTTTTTTCTTCGTGTACGCGCCTTTTTTTTCTTTTTTTTTCAGAACATACAGCCCATTGGGCTTACATATCCAGTTTTTTTCTGGGCTTTCAAGTAAATAGCCCTTAACAACAAAAAAAATAACACCGGCCCCCTTTTTTTTTTGTAATCGGTCGCAGCCCCCTTGGGCTTCCGTTTTTTTTTTAATACGAAAGGGCCCGCTCGGCCCCTTGAATTTGCGCCCTTTTAGGGCTCCCTGGGAACCCTACTCGATCACGCGCCCCCTTGGGGTCTCATGGTGCCACCGCCGCAGAAGAGATGGAGGGAGGCATCGTGGGGCGCCGTCAGGATCGTCTGGAGATGTGCCTCCGAAGGTTGTGCGGTGATGGCCTGCGGCTGGAGAGGAGCACCCCCGCCCCTGGAGGATCGCGCGCGGGGGCTTCATCGCGTGGGGCGAGGTGCTATCGCCTGGGTTTCGCGCGCCTGGGCTTGCGCACCTGGGGGCGCCGTCGCCGCTGGACGGCTGGAGTTGAAGCGGCTCGGAGAGGCGAGTCTAATGTCGCATGGGTCGGAGAGTCTGATGCCGCCTGGTGTTGTGCGTTGGAGATGTGCGCCGATCTGGAGGTGCTGGCGGCGTGGGAGAGAGAATCGAGGGGGCAGAGCGCTTTCTTTCTTGCGCTAGGGTTTGAGCCGCCAACGGATCTTTGCGGGTGCTGCCGCAAATGGATCTGGATCAGGGCCTGGGGGTGCTCGCCTGTGGCTTTGCGGCGTCGAGTTAGCCGCAGGGTTCCTTCTTCTGGCTTCTACTCGTTCTGGGGATGATTGTCGATGGGTCTGCGCCCATTGAGTGCCGCCAGAGCTTTTACAGGAAAAAAAAGGGCAATCTCATGGAAGCAGAAGGTCCACGCCCCAGGCCTGGAGATGCTGGATCGTGACCAATAAATTTAGGGTTTCAATTGAAACCCTAGAACTTGACAGAACTTGATAAAATAAATCATAATCATGATCTTTATAAAGAAGATCTACAAGAACAAACACTAATCGAATCTTGAACAAATAAAAAAACTTGAAATCCTCAAGATCGACCCGCTCTGATACCATGTTATAAAATAGAAAGCGGAAGCGGAATAACATAATAAAGAAGAATAATCACAAAGAACACAAAGATTTTTATGTGGAACCCTACTCCGTGAGGAGCGGGATGAAACCACAGGAGAAGCCCTCAACGGGGCGGATATTCTATTGAATTTCTCAACTGTTACAGGAGGCCTGGGGCTCCTTATATAGCTTCCACAGGACCTCCAAGTCCCACCACTAGGCGGTATGGGACTAAACTCAGTGGTGGGGTAAATGGACCCTGGAGGGATCCATTTACCCACCTATTACATAAGTGACGCATGCTCCAAATACTCTAACATATATCTTAACTGATTTTCCAGAGTCTCACTCATAGATGATGTGGGAATATTCTCATGGTGTGGTAGTTGGATCCTAGACAGGTCCAATTACATATCTAGGTCATTATTCAAGTGCTCTGTGGCATTCGTTTCTCATATGAATCCTAATCATGACAAGCTCTCCCTTAGAGCTGTCAAGTATGGTTTTGTGGGCTACTCCTGGACCTAGAAGAGGTACTGGTACTTTGATTCAATTCTGCAGAATTACTACGTTAGTGCTGATGTCACCTCCTTTAAGTCGTTCATATATTTTTCTCCTATATATGACATGTTGACTTCGTCTGACTTTCGGGAAGAGGCATGCATTCCTCCTCTTATGCCACCACCACCTCTACCAGCTCCATTATTACCACCACCTCCTATTGTGTTTGCCCCTCCTCCCACCTCCTTACCATTTTGGCTCAGTTTTTGCCACATTTTTACATTTATAGGCCACTTTCTATACCCCTTGCTCATGTGCCTTCCCCATCATCCAACATTCCTCAGGTATGTTATGAGCACTTAGTTTCTACCAGTGGATATCTATACAGCAGGCTACTTTACAAGATGAGTAACCGCCTCCTTAGGAGGCTACTTCGTAGGCCACATGTAGCACAAATGATTTTGAATGTGCCCATTGCTCTTCAGAAGCGGAGGCATATATGTGCCATGTATATTCTCGTTGCTCATGTTTCGTTGGGAAATCTTTTGAAGGATTTTAGGAGGTTTGTCGTAGGTCTTCGAAGGATGTGTCCATTGCTCTTCGAAGGATTTTAGGAGGTTTCACCGACATCTAGATTGATTGAATGAAGATGTGTATCACGATCTTCTCGTGCTCAATGCTGGTTAATATTAAGCAAGAAGGGGGTTTTGCAGCCTTAGAGGGAGGCGAAGTAGTTTATCTGTTTGCTCCCCTATTGTTTGTTTTGGCGGCTGATGCTTTGGCCATCATGGCGAAACTGTTAATTGACCGGGGTTTCTTTAGTGGCTACTCTAAAGAAGGTTTCTCGATTCTAGTTTTATAGTACGCAGATGACACCCTTTTTTCATCGAAGGTGGTGAGGCAGAATGTAAAGGAATAAGACCGTGTTGGATATTTTTGGGAAGTTGTCGCGGTTGCATGGTAATGGAGCCAAACCATCCTCCGGAGGTGACGATGTTGTACAGGTTTATTTTGGAGGCTACAAAAGAACTTTGCCCATCATTTACTTGGTTCTGCTTCTTTGTAGAAGACTCAAACGTGTCGATTGGCTGCTGGTTATGGAGAAGATGGATAGAAAATTATCTGGGTGGACTTCATTGTTGTTTGGGGGAGGGTTGGAGCTTGGTATTGGTGAAAGTTTTGTTATAAAAAATGTTGGTTTTCTTCTCTTAAAGGTTGTTGCTGGTGAGCATTCATAGGCGGCTGGAGGGTTTGATGAGGCGCTTCTAGTTTTCGTCTAGCAATAGAAAGGGAATTGCATTGATAGAGTGGGACATAGTGAGGAGATCTACCACAGTAAGAGGTCTGCGGGTTCTATGGCTCAGAGACATGAACAAGGCACTACTCTCGAAGTGGATTGTCGGGATTGTGGGTGATGGTTCCGATTTTCTTTCTAAGTTGATATTGTCTATCTATTCCGTCTCTCCCAGATTGTGTGCACACGTGGATGTTGAGGCTTCTATTTTTTAGAAGGGCATCTATGTTGTGTCTTAATGGAGGTGGTTACGTTGCTTCAACCGGTCTTGTGGGACTGTAACGACTTTATGTTCTGGAAAGATGATTGGGTAGAAGAAAGGGCCTTTTGTGAAACGTATCCTAGGTTGTTCACCTTGGCTTTTGATGGAGAGGCAAGGGTTGTATATAGGTGGTCGAAGGGCTCATGGATAGAAATCATTCGAATTCAATTAGGATTCGTTCGATAAAATTTTGAAAATAATTCGATTCGTAATCAAATGAATTGAATTTGAATTTAACTTGTGGATTCGATTCCTCAATGAATCGAATATGAATTCACTTGGATTTGTTCAATAGCAATTCGATTCGATACACATATATATGATATAGTATGAGGCATTATATATATGTAAATAAATATATTATATATTTTACAAAATTCCCACAAATGATACATAATTTAATATAATAATTAGTATTTTTCATGATCTTTTTATGAACATTCCATTTTTGAGATGCAAATTGCAAAATCCCTATATCCCCCTTTTTAATCCCCCAAATTCTATCTCCCATCATCAATCACGAGAAAAAGCCCTAAATTTTGCATCTGCTTCCAACATCGTTGGCTGCAATTGTTGCTCATGTGTGTGCTCCAACGTCACCGGCTCCAGCCTCCCACAGCTTGCTCCAACGTCAGCTCTAGCCTCCTGCAACCCCCTCCTGATCGCTCTCTCTAATGCTGCCAACATCTCTCTCATACTCGTTCTCTCCAAACTGACTCCAACCTCCCAAAGTCTGCTCCTGCTCGATCTCGCCGTCAACAGCGCCACCCTCCCGGTCGCAAACCCCACCACCAGATCGTGTTGTCCCCATATCGTGATCTCCCCCACCGTCAATGACACCGCTTATTGACTCACCAATGCCGCAACATCTCTCCATCACTCCCGCAGCAGCTGGTATCGTCACGCGAGCCATCGACGTTGGTATGGAAAAATCTTTACGGATCAAGTTCAAAGAACTCTATTCTATCAAGTATACGACCTTAGTTTTTGCTCAATATCTGTGACATGTTATGTCCACTAATCTAATTATAAGAAGTATACATGTACAACTTAATCTAATTAGTGCACTAAAGGGAGACAGATGGGAATACTCCCTAACACAAAATTGATAGAGATGTTCAAATACAGATAGATACAAGCAATTTGAATTTTTTCACCAAAACAATAAAATAAGCAGACTAAAATATAGTTTGGACAATATAGAATTCAATCTCCATGACATCTATTTAAACTATAAATCTAATGAAGGGGCTAAAATCCATACCTTTAATGGGAAATGGTTATCTACAAACTTATTGATGCAAAAAAAAAACAACTATGTATTCTATTTTTTATTCTTCTTCATGTGCTTTTGCAAGTAGGGTGGAGGAAATTCTTAAAAAATATCATTTCTAAACTATCTTGGTGATGATGAATAACTTATTTTTATCAAGACAAATAATAGAATGAAGTGATCCCTATTAGTAGAAGAAGATTTATAGCAAGAAAAGGTAGTTGGATTTCAAGGAATCAAGATCATACACGTAAAGATGAACCAAGTTCAATTATGAGTCATAGCTCGTTTTCTTCACAGTTGCACATCTTCTGTAGACAACATAGCTTGGTTGGAATGGCATCAATGAATTGGTTAGTTCCGTTTCTAAGTATTGTGGGGGAATTATGAAAATAATTCGATATGAAATGAATCGAATTTGAATATTCGAAACTCCAAATGAATTGAATTTGAGTTTAGATTAGAAATTCGTTAAAAATTCGATTCGAATTAGGATTCGAAAATTTTATAATGAATTGAATCTGAATCTAGATGGATTCGAATATATTCGGTTCGATTAGCACCCCTACTCATGGACGTCGACATTCATGATTGAGTTATCTGATCAAAAGAGATTAGGAGTTTTTGGGTTTAGCAAGCGTGCTGGACAGAGTGGAAGTACTGTCGACTAGTCCTGATGCATGGTGTTGGAGGGATGTGATGTTCACTGTAAAGAAATGAGGTTTTATCCGTTGGTTCATTGCTGAATAATGATGAGGTGTCACGTAATTGTGCTAGATTTTGGGAGTGGAAGATCCCCATGAGGATAAACGTTTTCTTCTGAACTTTCAGTGGGAGTCGTCTGGTGACGGGAATATGGAGAGACGTGCTTTTTCCCTGGGTTGACGAGACTTTTACACGTTGTGACGAGGAAGCCGACGACATTGATCACATGTTCTTTTGTTGTCCAGCTCTAAGGAGATTTGGGTTGCATCGGATGTACCAAGTGTAGTGGGATGTGCGCGGATTCATTTTGGTGATCGATTGGAGATGATTGGAGGGGCTCGATAGAAAGAAGATTGAGGGTGGTGGCCCTCATTTTGCCATCTGGTTTGCGAGGATAGCTACATTTTAAAAAATGTGAGGTTTTACGGTAAGAATGTAATTGAGCATGCCAAAGCTTTTTTTGATTCTCAGACTTTTGTAATTTTCTGTTTATAATTTATGTATAGAGTGTGGATGGGCCTTTCATGGAGGCCTTTCCTATTTTTTTGTCAAAAAATATAGAATAATAGGGGTGTTAGCCATTTATAAGAAAGACTATAGGTGTTGGAACTTAATACAACTATTGACGTTAAAATCAGGAAAGAAATCAATGTTAAAAACCTTCCTTAAAGCTTCAAGTGATCAATCAAATAATTGATCGGTCAATCAATGTTTGTTGATCAAGCACTCAAGTCACTATTAGAGACTGAAATATCAATATTCAGAAAGTGATTGCCGTGATAACAATAACTCAAGGTGATTGGTCAATCATAATGGGTGATCGATCAGTTCATAACCAATAGCTTCAAGTGATGGATCAGTCTTCGGACAAATAGCTGTAAGTGATTGATTAATGCTTAGAAAATATCGATCAAGGCCAGGGGTTGATATTTAAAAGATGGTTTTGGATAAAACTTAGCATGTTTAATATTACATATGCAAGATCATTTCGTGTGAGAATTTACACAATAATATTACAAACGAAACTACAAGTTTTATTGAGGTTTTTGGCGAATCATGAGTTCTTCGTATACAGCTTGGATCATGTCTCTTGGTCAATCCAATTAACTGCATGGACAATTAAACGCGAGTGTCTAATGATAATTATTTGTCATTATTAAAATGGTTGCTTGAGATGTATTTTTCTACCACAATATTTACTAAATGGGTCCACATCCAATATTTGTTTACACCGGATACACCTTTTGATAGAGTTCCTCTCTGTTTTATGTTAAGGATTTTCTATCTTTTGAGTGAAATGGAGTGATTGCAGCACATAATATTTATATTTTGGAAATATGGGATGAGGATTATAGATGGCTTTGTTTTCTAAAAAAATTATCAGTGGAAATGGAAGTTCTTTTATAATAATGATTGTTTAGTACGCACGTGCACAAAATTCCACGCAAATGTCAATTATTATAGTTTACTTAATAAGGAAAAGGCCGCTATTGAACTGAGTAAACATCAACAACGAACTATAATCGTTTGGAGGAGTTCTCAGATTCAAGGGGAGTTCTATTTTTCTTTTAAAAGTTTTGCTAAAATTGTTCTTTTTTCTTCTATTACCACGGGCTGACAATTACTGAAATGCTTTATTTTTTTCCTTCAGATAGCAGATTCGATTGTTTCCCATGGAAGTTTTTTGAATAACTGTTTCATAGAGCATTGTGTCATCGGAATTCGTTCTCGGGTAGACCTTAATGTACACTTGAAGGTAATCTATCCTTGAATATTGTAGGACAAATGAATCTGGTCTGTGATCGCATCCAAATGGGGACGTGACGCTTTCAACATTTGGGTGTTGAAATACATTAGTATGAAAGTAATTTTTATTAGGGCTATGTTAATTGTTGAAGGACACGGTTATGCTTGGAGCTGACTACTATGAAACTGAAATCGAGCGAGCAGCTCTAGTGGCCGAAGGGAGGGTTCCGATGGGAATAGGAGAGAACACTAAGATCAGGTAACACATACACTTCAAAGCATACATGCATATCGTTAAATAATATGCCAACCTTCCTTTTCTTGTACTATAAATCTTCCATCGATTTGTTAGGGAATAGCACAATTGAAATGCGAAGTCATGAGGGTCAAGGTTTCTTGTTACATTTGCCTTTGTTTGTACATTGTTCTTATCAGTGATCTTACACGCTTTTGTAGGGGTTGTATAATCGATAAGAATGCGAGGATCGGAAAGAACGTGACTATTTTCAACTCGGATGTATGATTCCATCTCTTTTTCAACAAATGAGATTAATTACTATCATAAATAGCCATGTTCCTGTAGCTTCCTGATACCTTCTTCATCATGATTTACATCAGGGGGTACAAGAAGCTGACAGATCTTCCGAAGGGTTCTACATCCGGTCTGGCATCACTGTTATACCCAAGAATTCGACAATCCAGAACAATTTTGTGATATGAGCTTCTACTCGAGCATTTCTCTTAATTCTTTCATGTAATTGTTAATGTGTGTAATTCTTTTGCTTGGTATACGCATGAAGTGAATTTTCTTAAACATCAATTTAGTTATTTTTGGTTGAATATCATTGACGCACGTTCCAGTTGGGAGTTCCCAGGACAAATGTGGTGCAAAATGGATTCATGAGAAGGTTAGGGATTGTCAAGTTTCGTCTAATATAAAAGAAAAGTGATCTTACATCATGACCCTTGAAATCTCTGTAATCACACCGTGATCCCTATCATCCTACTCTATTTGACACGTCCAAGGATTGTGGTCTAAGAGTTAGTTAGAAGACTCATGGTATAATTTGCATGAATCACACATTTTTAGGGGATGTGTAATTGGAATAGACTTCTTGGCCTGGGTGTAAGAATTCCTAGAAGAATCCTGAAAAATAGGTGATACATCAATAATGCATAGAATCAACATAGAACTTCCATCCCCCATTTCGCAGTCAAATTGTACTGGCCCTTTCAGTATTTAAATCACTGCAATATAGGTAAAATAAAAAAGAACTAATTAAAGCGAATAATAATATAATCATTGTTAGAGAATGTAATAGGTGGGTAATTGGATCTCACCAAGATCCAATTACTCCACTCATGTTTAGTCCCACATGGACGAGCGTTGGGACTGTGGTCTGTCTGAGGGTCTATATAAGGAGCTCATCACCCCCTATATTCATTGAGAAATTCAATAGAATATATGCCCCTTTGAGGGCTTCTCCTGTGGTTTCACCCTGCTCATTAGGAAGGAGGGTTCCATGTTAAATCTTTGTTTTTCATGTTTATTATTTTGCTTATAGCTTCCGCTTCTCTGATTTCAACAGGGTATCCGAGCAATCGATTCTAGGGTTTATTCTTGAAGATTTTTATGTTCATATCAGAACGGTTTGATTCTAATGTTTGAGATTTGACTTTTATTTTGGTTATTTTCCTTGTGGAAATTTTGGCAGACGGTTCTATGAATTTCTGTTATCTTTCTGCAAATTTCAATCAAAATCGTGCTTAAGGGCTAGGGTTTCTCGATGGAACCCCAAATTCCGGAAGTCGGAACACTTGCAATCTCTGTCAATCTCATGCTTTACGAGAGCACGTGTTCCAATCTCATGAGCCGAGGCCCCAGCTTCAAGATGCAGATCAAGGTTGCATCTCCGTCCTCGGTAGATCCCAGTGGCACACGTGCACAGGTGGTGATCCTTTAGCGCAGGCGAAGCAAAAAAAAAAGGATTCGTCAACACTATGCGTAGGCAGTGTAGGAGGCTTCCTCCTCTTCACCATCCATGTGGTGTTGTCCTCTCCCTCCGTATCTCGATGTGTCGTCGCTCCTCTCTAGGCCACGCGTCATCCCTCTCTATAGACATTCATCGCCGCTCCTCTACAGACCTCTCTACACAAGAAGGCAAGATCATCTCCCAGGCAACCTCGTGCTGCCAGACCTCAAGCAAGGCCACATGCAACCACATCTTGTGCTACTTCTACCTCACGCAACCAAACCTTCGTGCCGCCTCTCATCTCAGGCGGCACCTTTCTACTTCTCCATCACCACCATCCATCGTCATCGCCTCTCCAAGAGCCCAGGCCGCGATCTTTCTACTCTCTTTGTTGGACATGTGAGCCCACGATGAGACATTATGTAATAAATGTTATTGCAAATATCATTCCCTGATCTGAAATGAAGAATAATTGATTTGCATAATAGGTCCCTTAGTACAATTAGGTTTATGTACCATGACCTTTTGATCATACCGCTGTTGATTCAATTATTGAATCATAGAGGTTGGTGCTTGGATGAATATCTAAGGAGTTAGATTGAGGACTCATCAAGCATCGTCAAATGATTATTAAGAGATGATCTCCAACCTGAGAAGGAGATAACAATCCTTTCTCTAAAGGTCGATACCTAAATGACCTCTTGATGTAGGTCCTCTGCATAGGAATAGAGATTCGGAGTTGTTAGATAAGTTAGGTTAAAGTGTTGACTTAATGAGATCGAGATAACCAAAGTTCTATGTCGTATGCTGTCACGATATAGGCACGCATCCTCTGATCGGAGACAGATGTATTACTATATGTCTGAGTATATATATTTGGCATATCAATAGGTTGATGACCTAACCAAGGTTTATACACCGGTATGTTAGTGTACATGCAAGGGCATATGAGTAATATGATCCCTCAAAGGGATCATACATGTTCATTACTGAACCAGAAGACATTAGCTCACTCATGAGATATTGGGAAGAATCAAATTTCGTGCACGGTGTCTCGTTTTGGAAGTTTGATTGAATTTGTAGGTTTGATATATACTTTTGGAAAGTATATAATCAAGACCTAGATATGATATATGCTTTTGGAAAGTATATGATCGATATCGACTCCCAATGATCAAATGAAAACCTTACTGATAAAATCCTAAAGTAGATAATGTAAAATTGATCTAATACTTCATTTTCATTCTAGATCTTCCACTATGCTGGATGTACAGGTATTGGGAATACCTGAGGGTGATGTGATCATGAACGATTGTATAACCATGACGCTTCCATTCCTAAGGAATGATGAAACGGGTCTGGATTTTATTGACTCCTCTCAGTAGAGAAGTAATCTGATCTTGGTCCAAATGTTGGACTGTGATATGAATGTGATTCAGATACAATGAGAAGATCAAATTTACGGTCTTGATTTAATCAAGCATCTATGAGAGGTCTGCAAGATCTGGATTTGAGATGTGATCTCAATATCCAAGTCACTATATGTAGAACAATATAATCGCCATGTCCTTATCTCCAAATATCCACGGAGAAAGCGCATTATCCTTGAAAGAGTTCAAGGATAATTTCATTGTTGATATATGTATCCGAGCATTGAGAAAATTGATAATTGAATGTGATTTAATTATCGTGAATAATATGAATTTGATTCAAATCATGGATAAGAATAATGTGGATAGAACTATCCATATTAATCATATATATTATAAATGTGATTTATAATATATAAGAGAGAGTTATTTGTAATTTACATCTGTTAATTAAATATTGATGTGAATTGGATTCACATAGGATAATTAATTGAAAATGTAATTTGCACTTTATTTTAGGTTGTGAATGTGATTCATAATTTTTCAGTGGCAAGATTGCAATATTCACAAAATAAGAATGAATTATTTTTTAGAATAACTTACAACAAGTGTTGTTGTAAAATATTAGAGATTTCCATAGAATAATGCAATCTCATGAGATTACATAAGATTCCCACCAACTCCCATTAGGAAAGGGTGAGGCAATCTCCTTTCCAATATCTCCAAGTTTGATTGATTTAATTTTAGAATTAATTTATATTGATTTATCAATACATATTTAATATAAATTAAATTAATTGTTGATGTGTTTTTCCAACAAAATCTTGATCATTGAAAGAAGCACAAATCAATCTCATCCATTGATTTTGTGCAGTCCATGGATTGTAATCCATGGACTCCCAAAAACCCTATATAAGAAGAGGCACCCCTTGATCTTCTAATTTACAACAACTTCATTTGCTCTCTCTCTCTCTCTCTCTCATTCTCTACACGCCCCCCCCCTCTCTCTCTTGTGGTCGTCCACTATGAAACCCTAGAGAGAGTCGCTCTAGTTGCAGCGTCATTGTTATGTTGTCGGATTGTTTGCTCGTGGTTCTACGTCTCCTTTGGTGCACCTCATTCGTGAAGAAGACTTCGGATCTCGTATGATGAGATCAGGAGATTCCTCGCTTGCATCATCTATGTGGATTGTGAGAAGCACGTGTTTCATCAACACGCTCGCAAGCATCTTCTCCGTCGGATCAGACTTGAGACAGGAGTTCTCTTCGTTTAGAGACTCGATCGCAACCACACTTCAAGAGGTAACCCTAATACTTGTATGTGGTTTATAAAAAAGGATCCGAGAAGCGTTCTCGGATCATGTGGTTTCGTCGCATGAAAATTTTAATTTCCGTTGCCTCGAGCAACTAGTGCGACTAGTCGCTCTCGATCGCATACGATGCGAATCTCAGCTTTCGTGATGCGTTTAATGATCTTTCCATATCCTTCAAGTGGTATCAGAGTTAGGTTGGAGGTTTTGATACGATCCACAAACCTAGGAAGACTTAGGTTCATTAGGGTTTGCGAAAGTTTTCTTGCATTTCATTTTCGCATCTTTGTTTTGTGATATTTTCAACGTTGTTTAAATTGTTTAAAAACAAAAATAAAACATGCATTATGTTATCTATTAAATAAAGAAATCGTAGGATCTGAGTTTGCGTGATTTCGAATCTGTTTGCTCAAGTTATGATCACTTTAGTGAACATGTATCCACTATTTCGGGGATTGCGAATCATGACGTAATTAATGAGTTAATTACATATTTGAAACGCCTAAAAATGCATGCAAATCACTTAGTTTTTGTTGTAAATCAAATTAGTAAACATTGGAAACTTATTTTGCTTGATTTGGATTTAAATTGATTGAGATATGCTAATTTTAGTAAGTGAGGGTCATTGCTGGAAATTAGTTTCCTAATCAAGAATCTTATGATTGTCATTTAGTAAAATTACACGATCTAATTTCTTGAAATAATTATGGATAAATATTTGTGAAATATTTTATGATAATTATTTCCTTAAATGACATTGTCTTAACCAATAATTGATTAGATATGATCTAGATCACAAATTGGTTACATGATCTACTTTCCAACAAACATACTTGCTTGAATCGGATTGTGAATTTGTTTAGCAAATTTCCTTATAGTGTTAATAAAAAATATTTTGATTATTATTATATGGTACAACTTTGGTTGAAAAATTGATTATCAGTTCAAGTACACAATGATCAATTTGACATTATCCTTTTCCGAGGTGTATATGGTGCCTAGTCCGGGAGTGTTGGGGTAGCAGGTTGTACTGTGTACGGTCTGTCCCACTCCTGTCAGTACTAGCCTTGACAACGGGTAGGGACTCGATAATGCAAGAGAGGTCACTGTAAATTTTTCTAATTATTAAAATTTGTATAATGCGTATTTGAGATAATACCATATCTCAAGTAATAATAAAAAATGTTTATTGGGTATTAATTAGATCATTAATTTAATATGATAGATTAATTAGAATCCAATTAAAGTTAAACGCTCTATTTTAATAGAGATATTATTTCCCTTGGAAGAATTAATTATGTGAATATTATTCATAATAATTAATTAGAATTTGAACGTGATATAGAGGATCATGTGAATGACATCCATGGTCTCTCGTCAAGGCGAAGGGTTCCGTCACCAAGGATTATATGTAGGAGACGCCTGTCCGAAGTGACAGCTCCTGTATGCAAGCGCATCTGGATCGGGTTCTTCGCTTCTCGAAAGAGTAAGGATGTATGCGTAATGACCTAATATCGGATCCTCATATTATTGGGGCGGTATTGGATTGCGCATAGCGAGCTGTATTCATGTTGATGGTCGGTTCAATTAATGACGGGTCAACATCACCTTAGGGGTGGTGGCCCCGGGTATTAAAGACCGAATTGAGAAATGCAAGTTGAACTTATAAGGCGGGATGTGTTCTCGCTTCTTTTTATCGAAGTTACAGGTTCTCATATTATTGGGATGTGACAAAGATAAGGAAGGAGATCCCAGATCTTGCTTGAGATATAATGGTAAGTATATCTCTTACATTGAAAGTGATTAAGGAAATGAACTTTCAGTGTTGACAAGGCAAGACAACTTTGACATAAAATTCCTAAATCAAAGTAAAATGTGTTTGTGTGTGTTTATATATTTGTATATGTGTTTATACAAATTTCTTATTTCAGATAATCCTCATTAAACCACTCAATAGAATACTTAATAATAACTAGTAAAATATCGTGGATTGGATTCATGATCAAGACATTGTACTTGCAGTTGACACATAATGTATGTGGTTGCAATGTGCAAGTTCCTAATAATAATGAGGAATGACAATTAAATACACAATAGGACTACAATGATAGGGTTTGTATGTCTCTATAGTCTTGATCTCATCGAATGTACTTTGGTAGTGACATGTCGATGATGATCGTAATTGTCAAATTAATCCTTATAAAAAATTAAGAAGACGTTCTGGCATACATATGTGCTCTCGACATTTAATCATGAATGACATGGTTAACTACATCATGCAGAATGGTGGTTCTATAAGAGATGATATATTCAAATTGTTTGAATACCTAAGTGAACCTTAGTCTTTAAGAGTTATGATTTATGTAGATATGATGAGTTTCATCATTCTACTATCTATACTCTAGACAATCATCAAGTTTCATAATATTCATATTGTATGAACTGAATGAAGCATGTATAGATGTTGAAATACTCTTACATTGAGTTCTTTTGAATTCAACATAAGAGATCCTTAATCTTAAGAAATGGTTGCTTATAGATAAGGGGAGCGCAGTGAAAGCATGGGTCGGACCCAAGTAAGAAGTCAAAGAGTTGACTATACTTTTGTGACTTCCATATGAATCCAAAGAGTTGGGTGAATGCCAATACTGCAATAAGTTGATGTATTGATTGTATGACTATAAAGTCCATCTAGAATCCTTAGAGGAGGTCTCAGATAGTGCATCATAATAATCCATATCTGCATTTGATCATTGATATAGACTTGCTTATTTGATAAGATCAAAGTCTAATAATTATATCTCAATCTTCTAATAACACTTGCAACTGGTTGCATATGTTTTAGAAGACTGGAAAATTTGATCTTAAGGTTTAATAGCCATCCATGGATATTGACGCAGTGGTTGCAACAATCTCTATTGGATAGATAAACTTCATATTTTCTGTGAGGTAGCCCTCGATCTTAGAGATAGTCTCTATGACCTAGATATCAGAATACACTCATTGTTTATTTCTAAATGTTGGAATTAAACATGAATTCTGAAATATGAACAACATATTTAGTTAATATAAATCTCATAGGTTGGTAGTTCAATCTCCTTAAGTTAACAAGAAAATACTATTTTGGTTCCATATCAAAATTTGAATTGACTTTTCTTTTATTAGAGCAATGACGGAAAGAATAAGGTGCGCATTAAGTTTGCTAAGAAGATTTATTTTCCGAAATGTAAAGATTGATAACAAGGTGGTGAATCTCAGATGTATCATCTTTATTTCTATTATTTATCTCTCTATCTTGAACTACAAAACTAATTTAACTAATAACTAATTCATTTTGACATTTGCACTTTGTAAATAAATAAGGCTAATTAATATATATTAATATTTGTATATATGTTTCCTTTTTTATGTGTTTCTCTTTATCAGAAAAATCAAATAAAAATTAAAATTGTATATAATCTATTCTATATTATCCTCTATTATAAATATTAAAAATAATAAAAGAAATAAAATAAGTATTTTATTCATTAAAAATACTTGCAAAAATCATAAGTAAGTAAGTATGTATGTATGTATTGTATTTGACTTTGAGTTTTATATGAAAGTTGTAGATCTTAAAAGGATAAACATCTTTTAAACACCTTTTCTTTAATTTTATATTCTATTTTATTTTGATTTTACAAATCTTTTTATCTTTTGAATTTTTCTATTAGGCCATGTGGTCGCTTTTGAGCGTACCATGCGACCCAACCCTTCTCAACTAGCCGCCTCCATCATAGACCGTCTGATCTTTCGATCAGGTGGCCCTGATGCCTTCCATCTTGCCCCACTTGTGACCTCCTGATCTCTTGATCAAGCTACCCAGATAAGCTTGATCATGCCCAAAAGTTGAGCAGTTGGATCCCAAGATCCAATGGTTGTGACCATCGTCAACCTTTGGAGGTTGAAACCCCAAAGGCTTCGACTCTTCATCGACCTCCTTTCACTCATTTTTTCCGGTCGATCCATGTAGCCTCTCCTCGATTTTGATACCTCTCTGTAGCCCTAACTCACCTCGTCTTTGCCCTAACCAACATCTTCATCATCTTTCTCACGCGAGCTTTAGGGAGGTGGCTGAAACAACCTAATTGTAACGACCTGGAGAGGGAATAAAACCCCTTCTCCCCAACTATCGTGGGGAATGAGTTCTCTTTGAGCCCATGATCTGTTTAAATGACAGTTAGAGCGACTATTCGAAAGAGATAAAGGAGCATATTGCAAATGGCATCCAAGGGCTCCATACCCTTGCTACAACCTCCTATGAGAGGTTGTTTGAGCTTAGAACTTTAGCCAAATTTGTTAAGCGAGGACCCAATGTGTCTACACCTCACTCTAAGCACGTTTTCCATTTCCGAACTTCATCTTCACTTCCAGGTAGTTCCTAGTATCTTTCTTTGATGTGCGTCTCTGATTTACCATAAAGTACACACATCCTCACATCCACCTAAACACACACACACCTACACACACACACACCTTTCATCGTATATCCTTGATCCGTCCAAATAGTTCCCTTTGCTTCGCCCCTTTCTTCTCCTTGTTCAGGTGAAGAACCCACTAGAGATCCCTCTCCATCCCTTCGATGGCCCTCCATATCACCTCATGTCATCACCAACGCACTCCAATATGCTTCGTTTATCTTATAATATATGCAAGTAATAAAAAAATTCAATGGTCGGAGCTGGGAACCATCTCCAATCAATTACTCTGCCTCCGATGAGGAGCAGCTGACCTACTAATCTAGCCACTACAGATCATTCTCTGACCATCCTCTAACCTCACCAGCAAGCCAAGATGATAATCTGACCTTCTTGGAGCCTTCAGGAGCACAAAGGAGGATCCACAATTATGCTAGAGCTCCACCTTTAACACACTACATATGGAGGAGGGGTTAACCCCTTCGACCTATAGATACTATAGGATCATCTTGATCCTACATGTTGTACATGTGAGCCCAAGACGAGCCATTATGTAATAAATGTTATTGCAATTCACTCCTTAATCTGAACGAAGAACAACCAATTTGTATAATAGGTCCCTTAGTACAATTAGAATTATGTACCATGGTCATTTTAATAATCATATAGTTGTTGGTTCAATTGATGAATCATAGAGCCCGGTTCTTGGATGATATCTAAAGAGTTAGATTGTGGACTCATCAAGCATCATCGTCTGATTATTAAGAAAGGATCTCTAGCCTGAGAAGAAGATGGCAATTCTTCTCTAAAGGTTGATATCTGACTGATCTCTTGATATAGGTCCTCTGCATAGTAATAGAGATTTGAAGGTGTTAGGTAAGTTAGTTCAAAGAGTTGACTTAACGATATTGACATAACCAAGACCTATGTCGTATACTATTGCGATATAGGCACGCATCCTCTGATCGAAGATAAATGTGTTACTATGTGTCTGATTATGTATATTTAGTAGACTGATAGGTTGATGACCTATTCAAGGTCTATACACCAGCAAGATGGTGTCTATACAAGATCATATGAGTAATATTATCTCTCAAAGGGATCATGCATGTTCATTACTAAACTGAAAGACATGAGCTCACTCGTGAGATATTGGGAACAAATTCTGTACACGATCGTCTCACTTTGGAAGCTTGACTGAATTTGTAGATATGATATATGCTTTTGGAAAGTATATAATCGATATCTTAGTATGATATATGCTTTTTGAAAGTATATGATCGATATCAACTCCCAATAATCAAATGATAAACTTAATGATAAAACTCTGAAGGAAGACCAGTATGCATGATGTACGAGTATTAGGAATACTCGAGGGTGATGTGATTGCAAACGATTATATAAACACGACACTTTCATTCCAAGGGAGTGATGAAATTGGTTTGGATTTTAGTGACTACTCTTAGGATATCGGTAAATTAATCTTAGTCTAAATGTTGGATATTGATCTGAATATGATTCTGATATAATGAGAAGATAAGATCTATGGTTTGATTTCATCAAACATCTATGAAAGGTCCTCGAGATCTAGATTGGAGATATGATCTCAATACCCAACTCACTATACATGTAATGTACAATCGTCATGTCCTTATCTCCAAGTATCCGCATAGAAAACGCATTATTCTTGAAAGTGTTCAAGAAAATGTATCCGAGTATTGAGAAAAATTATAATTAAATGATATTTAATTATTATGAATAATATATATATCATTCATATTATTTAGATACATGAGAATAGTTATCCAATATAATAAATATGATTTAATTATCAATGACATGATTAATGTGGATATCACTGTCTATAATATGCATGAATATTATAATATAATTTCTAATATGATGGGGATATTTAATTGTAAATAATATTTACAAGTTTAATATTAATATGAATTTGATTCCTATTAAAAAATTAATTATAAACACAATTTATATTTTTGGATGTGTGAATGTGATTCATAATTTATCAATAACAAGATTGAAATTGTCACAAAATAATTTAGAATTATTTTTGTGAATAATTATGCAACAAATGTTATTGCACGTGTCGAATTTTAAAGAGATACGAGATCTCACCAATTAGGAAAAGGAAAGCCACCTTCATCTTTTGCAGGGTGGACTACCATGAAATCCTACACCATGTATGGTTGTCCACTCTATTAAAGGAAGGAGGCTTGTCCTCTTTCCTTTATTTCCACGTGAGATTAATTTAAATTAAATTGAATGTGTCATTACTTATTTGAAATAAATTTAAATTATTACATATTGTTGTAAATTTATGCAACAAAATCATGATCATTGATTGAAAGCACAAATAATCTAGACCCTTCATTATGAGTGCACATGTATTGTGATCCATGGACATCCAATTTCATATAAAAGGAGGGATAGCACTAGACTTTTCTACCAGGTGAATTACAATAGCAATAACTCTCTCTCCATATTCTCTGCATTTCCTCCCTCTTTCTCAACATTGTGGCTGCCACATTGTTGACCTAGAGAGACTCACATTCGTCGTAACATTGGTATGCATCAGGATATTACATCTACCTATCATCATTGAAACCGACTACCTATTATATAAGATTGAATTATAATAATTGTATGTCATTCTTCTACTATCACTTGTAATTGGTTGCATATGTTTTAGAAGATTAGAAAACTTGATCTTAAGATTTAATAGTCATCCACATAGGAGTTGATGAAATTGTTGCAACAATTTCCATTTGATAGAAAGACTACATATTTTCACTGGGAAATCTATCAGTTTTAGAGAATGTCTCTATGACTTAGATATTAGAATGCATTGTTTATTTCTAAAGTTATTAGAAATGGACATACATTATGGAATAGACCTATCATAAGAGTTATGATGGATATATTTTAGATAGTAATCTAACATCTAGAGGATTCTGCTAAATTAGAATATTAATGAATGGCGCATTAACATGTCTAAATATTGGAAATCAAACTTAAAAAGATCAATAGAAGGATAAAGATCATTTGACAATGATCTAGTATCAAGCCTTGGCACATATGTCTATTGATAAGATCAATAGACTAGTAAGAGATGTAAATTTAGATTGTCTAAAAAGTTCAAATCTTACATACATGTGATATTGTGTTCAAAGTTAAAATGTCTGATGCACCATTCTTTGAGAATGGTGTAAGATGCTAAGGTATTCAAGACCTCATACACATTACTGTATGTAGACCCTCTATACCATATTGAACATTAACAATATGTGATATTCATTAATGATTATTCATGGTATGAACCATGAATCATTTTGGTTGAGAACCAAAGTTAGAAGGAATAATTTTATCTGACCTAGGTAGGATAAATTCAAGGAATACCTTATAAAGAAAGGAATACCGTTCCTATCTCACTCCTCCTAATACACCTCAACTCAATGGAGTTGTAAAGAGATGCAATTGGATCATGTTATACATGATCTGATAATTGATGACACTTAGCATAATTACCTCTTAGTTTTAATATATATATATGCAGTAGAGATTTCAATATAATAAGATTTCATGCTCATATGAACCCAAAACTCTTCGTGAGCGATGTTTTTGAATCAAACTTATTGTTAGACATTGGAGGATTTAAGGGTTCCCTTATCCATGCATGACATGGATGCAAGAAAGCTGGATTCTAGCACTTGAGAGTGCTAATTCATTAGGAATATAAAGGATGGTATTGGATACCTACTTAATTACCTTGAGATTCTTAAAAGGATTCATCTCTAAGAATATGATTCTAAGAGGATGATTTTCTTGATAATCAAGATAAGAATGAAGTAAAGGGGCTCATTGAATCAGAATCTAAAAGGACAATTAAAGATGAAAACTCACACCTCTTCAAATCAGTTTGAGGGTGGTAAGACCACCTATAGAATGTGGATTTCATATGTTAGAGAAATCTGACAATGATTGAACTTCATATGATGATGTTTTTGTAGATCATGACATGGAAAGATGGATGTTAGTAATAAAGTCTAAAGTAGACGTCATACACAATTGTTGTGTATGGACCATCGAGGATCCACCTATAGGGGTCAAATCCAATAGTTGTAAATGGATCTTCAAGAGAACGAGGGAACATGATGAGAAGGTATAGACCTTTAAAGCACGACTCATAATAAAGAGATACACAGAGAAAGAAGACATCACTTACGATAAGACTTGCTTTCTATTAACCATGCTTAAACCCATCAAAAATATCGCTAATTGTAGCTACACAACTTGACTATGACATATGTAAGATGGAAGTCAAGATTTGCAATGCTCAATGAACACCTCAACGAGGATATTCATATGAAGTATCCCCATGGCTTCATGGTTGAAGAATGCAAGATGTGCAAGATAAGGAATTCCATCTATGGATGCAAATAAGCTTCTTATCGTTGGAACATCAGATTTGATGGAATTATAAACGTTATGATTTTAGGTAGAATTTTGATGAACTGTGTGAAGCTTAATAGGAGTGTCATTGTTTTCAACCTGCTAAATGTAGTTAAAATCCTAATCATTTAGAATGACATAAGGATGATAACAAGTGTTTTATGATCATGTTGTTCCATACCTCAAGATAAAGGATCTCAAAGATGTCTCTTAGATCTTATTTCTGAAGTTGTTCAGAAGAAAAGAGAAGAGGTCATTGGGACCACCACATTAGTGGTATACCTTGGACATATTCTATTTTTGGAAAAACTCCAAGGAAAGCTTCCTTCCCTTAAGATATGGCACTTACCTATCTAAAGGAATATCAACTCAAAGAGATGAGGATGTGAGTGCCAAACCTACATATCCTAGTGCATCAACTTTGGGAAGCTCATTCTATGCTAGATGTGTACAAAAGGTCAGGTGTCTGCCATGCAGTGGGAGTAATAAAATATTACTAATTCTACCATGGAGGAAAAACACTAAATTGTAGTAATAATAAACACCTTTAAAGGCACAATATTTTTGAGATAGTGATCTCAAAGTCTTTTCTTTAAGAAACTAAGACTTTTATAGATAGTGATATAAAATGTCTTATCTATAGATACCTTACTAGAATTAAGACTATGTCTTAATATGGGGATATAGAGATATCCAGGAATAAAGGTATAACTTGTTGGTTATAATAATTATCAAGTAATTATGACAAGGGAACATATCAAGATTGAGTATTGGTTGCATAAGATGCAACGTTAACATTGGATGCGAGAGTTGTTACAGGGGGATAAACAAGTCTATAAAAGGACATGGCATAGTCTCTTAGGAATAGAGTGACTTTCAATCTACAAAGCTATTTTTTTCAAATATCTTATGATTAGAACATGAGTGTGGGTTTAAAGATTAGCCCATTAAATAGCTCTTTGGGATAGCAGGAGATTGTTGTATATGTGAGCCCACGACAAGCCATTATGCAATAAATTTTATTGCAATTCACTCCTTAATCTTAAATGAAGAATAACTAATTGACATGATAGGTCCCTTAGTCATCTTAATAATCATATAACTGTTGATTCATTTTACGAATCGTAGAGGATGGTGCTTGGATGACATCTAAAGAGTTAAATTGAGGACTCATCAAGCACTGTCAAATAATTGTTAAGAAAGGATCTCTAACTTGAGAAAAAGATGGCAATTCTTCTCCAAAGGTTGATCTCTTACCAACCTCTTGACGCAGATCCTCTACATGGGAATAGAGATTTGGAGGTGTTAGGTATGTTAAGTCAAGGAGTTGACTTAACAAGATTGAGATAACCAAAACCTATGTCATGTATTATCACGATATAAGCACACATCCTCTGATTGGAGGCACTATATCTGAGAATGTACATTTGACTGACCGGTAGGTTGATGACCTATTCAAGATCTATAAACCGACGAGATGGTGTGCATACAAGGTCAAATGAGTAATACAATCCGTCAAAGGGATCATACATGTTCATTAATGAACTGAAAGATATGGGATCATTCGTGAGGTATTTGGAATTAATTCTATACATGGTTGTCTCGCTTTGGAAGCTTGACTAAATTTGTAGGTATGATATATGCTTTTGAAAAGTATATGATCGATACCTATGTATGATATATGCTTTAGAAAGTATCATCGATGCTAACTCCCAATGATCAAATGAGAAAATGATAAAACCTCGAAAGGAACTGTTCAAATCTGATCTAAAACTTCAGGTTTATTCTATGTCTTCCAATATGAAAGATGTACTTGTATTAGGAATACTCGAGGGTGATGTTATCGTAAATGATTGTATAACCATGACAATTCCATTCCAAGCGAGTGATGAAACAAGTTTGGATTTTAGTGACTCCTCTCAGTATATCAGTAAATTAATCTTAGTCCAAATGTTGTACATTGATCCGAATATGATTCAGATGCAATGAGAAGATAATATTTTATATTTTAATTTCATCAAACATCTATGAGAGGTCCCCGAGATCAAGATTTGAGATATGATCTTAATATCTAAGTCACTATACATGGAATGTATAATCGCCCTATTCTTTTATCTTCAAGTATCCACGGAGAAAGCACATTATTCTTGAAAGAGTTGAAGAATAATTTCATTATTGATAATGTATATGGGCTTTGAGAAAAATTGAAAATTAAACGTGATTTAATTATTATGAATAATATGGATTGGTTCATATTATTAGACACATAAGAATAGTTATCCAAGATAACTAAATATGATTTATTTATCAAGGACATGATTAATGTTGATATCATTATCTATAATAAGAATAAATATTATAAATATGATTTATAATATGATGGAGAGTTTTAATTGTAAATAATATTTAAAAATTAAATGTTAATGTGAATTTGATTCACATTGGACAATTTATTGTAAATGTAATTTACATTTTCTAGATGTGTGAATATAATTCACAATTTATCAATGACATGATTGAAATCATTACAAAATAATTTGGAATTATTTTTATGATTAATTGTGCAACAAATGGTGTTGAATATGTGGAATTTTGGAGAGACATGAGATCTCTCTAATTAAGAAAAGGAGATACACCTTCCCCTTTTGTAAGGTGGTCAGTCATGGAGTCCTACTCCATATATGACCGTCCACTCTATTAAGGGAATGAGGTTTGTCCTCTTTCCTTTATTTCCACATGATATTGATTTGAATTAAATTGAATGTGTTATACATTATTTGCAACAAATTTAATTTATTTTAAATTGGTTATTTATTATTGTAAATTTATACAACAAAATCATGACCATTGATTGAAAGAACAAAATAATCTAGACCCTTGATTATGAGTGTACATGGATTGAGATCCATGGACATCCAGATTAAAATAAAAGGAGGGGTAGCCTTAGCATTTTCTACCAGATGAATTACAATAGCAATAATTATCTCTCTCTCTCTCTCTCCATATTCTCCACATGTCTTCCCTCTCTCTCAACATTGTGGCCATCCACATTGTTGACCTAGAGAGACCCGCAGTCGTCGCGATGCCTTTGTTCTACCGGATTGATTGCTCGTGGATCTCCATCTTCAGTGATTCTTATTCATGAAGAAGGCATCGGATTTCATGAGATGAAATCAGGAGTCTTTTCACTCAGATCATCAACATGGATTACGGGAAGTACGTGTCTCATCCACACGTTCGCAATGCAACATTCGTTAGATCGGGCATTAGATAGGAGTCTCTTACTTTAGAGAGAAGGAATCACAAACAAGCTTCAAGAGGTATTCCTATAACTCATTTGTGATCTTGATGAAATGATTTGAGAATGTTTTCGAATCATGTGATTTCATCTATGTAAATTTTTAAATTTTCACTGCCAGATGCAACTAGTATAACTAGTTTCCCTAGGTCATATATGATGTGACCTACACATTTTTGTGTGGTACTAAGGTCTAAACCCTAGCCTTCACTACAGTCCAAAGGAGGCCCGACCCATCTGTCCACACCTGTAAGCTTGGGTGGTTTTGAACCATAGCCGAAGCTTCAGCGTCACTCCACGTGGTACGTGCCACGCCCCACCCATCGAGCCTGAACCGCACGCACCTTGCACATGTTCCTTGGTCTAATTGTTGTAGACCCTTACAGGTTTCTTGTTATTACAAAATACCCCTTGTGTGAGGTAAATGATAAAGATGAGCAACTGATCTATTATATTCACGTTTGTGCCTCTATCTGAACCTATTTTAGACCTTTTATATATTTTAATTTATGTTTGTTTGTAGTTTAAAACTTGAATAAGTTGAGCATTTGATGTCCAAATTGAATGAAAATTGTGTCATTTGAAAGGTTTGTTTTCTTTTATGTGAGATGATTAGTTCTCTAGATTGATTCTTATCTAATGAATTAAAAATTAGAGAATTTTAGTTCTTTTAATGAATTGATGTCAATGTTTCATGTGTACCTTAGTGCCATTTAATGTCCAATTGCGATCCTGATTTACTTAATCAACCTAGAATTCAATTAGGTAGTCTAATAGTTAATTCATATTATTTACAAATTGATTAAGTACTAAATGTTTCTGGAGTAAATATTTGTTCATTAATCAAGTTAAGTGATTTCCTAAGTGAAGCTTGGAGCTTACAATGATTTTTTAAAAGATTAATTGATTACATAATGCAATCTAAAGTGTAAACATTTACTTCAGGAGTTTAATATAGTATTTTAAATTATTGTGTATTGTGAGTTGGTGTTTCATTAGTATTTCATTCTGTAGCATTGTATACTACTTTCAATTAACTTGCATAAAAAGATCATAAAAAATGTGCATGCATTTTGTCATATTGTATACTTGATCTATATCACTTTTAAGTTACTTAACTTGGATATTTTGTCTCTAAGTAAAAATAATCTAGTAAGTGTGTGTCCTTGTATTTGACCCTGGACTTATCTTGATATTTTTAGTCGGGCCACTCTTCACGAAGATTATCAATCGGTTCTGATAGATTGTTAGGTAGTCGTACTACAATACGATACAATTAACGTATCCACTTAGCGGTAAAATTAGATAGCTATATTTCTTGGGACACACCTATATTAATTTTATTTAATTAGGTTTAACTATCTAATTAAGTGGTTTATAGTGCAATTTATGTTAAGTTCTATTTTATTGACTTATTTTTATGTTCATTGTTAATTTCTAGCTTAATTTCTCTTAAGACTGTATAACCATAAGTTGTTTTGACAAGGCTTGCTGAGGTGAAACGATCGACTTGATGTGAAGGCGAGGAGCTTCGAACTCCAGTTGAAAGAGTTCAAAGTAGCTCCAATTAGCTGAAGTTAGCTAATTTATTTAAATTGGTATTCTTTGTATTAATTTATGTTGTAATTTTAGTTGTCATTAATTGTATATTTAAAGCAGTTCTCGATTGAGAACTTGCATGTGTAAAAGGACATTATACCTTTTAACTTGTCTTGTGTCGAGACATGTTTCCTCCTCTTCGAGGTTTGGGCTCGATTTGAGTGGCATAATTTAGGATCATGCACACGCTTAGAGATTTTATCTAGGTCCTTATGTTTACAATAATTGTAAATTAGGCCACACTAACACATCTTAAGACTCACAACATTTTAAGATTCATTAATTAGACGCATATAACTACATTCTACTTAGCACAAACTAAAACAAACTTTTTCTCGACTAATAGAACTTATGTTATAGGTGCAGTTTTTAGATGTGCATATCATATAGATTAATCTTTATATTTTGTGGACATGGAATACAATTTAATGAATGATGGATATGTTATGAATAAAAAGAAATTTTAAATTTCAATCTTCTTTTGTGCTATTTTTTATTGCTTATACTTATATCAAGTATGCATGTGGATCGATTTATCAAGTACCCAGATCCTAGGATGATGGCCATCACAAATATGGATAAGACACATGAAGAGAGGGTTAGAAATAGGCGAAGAACCGCTAGTGAGGTGGTGGGGGAGCTGGAGGTGCAGCCAGCTGAGGTTGGCGATCACGTGTTGGATCTGATGATCCAACGACTATGATCGAGGTACACTGGAAAGAATGGAGGTTGCCTGATGAGATGGATCAAAATGCCTTTGATGGGGTTGGTTAGGATGAGTGAGGATCGTTTGATCAAATGATGAGGCAGTTCAGGAGGTAGGTGTTTTATAGAACAGGCGGGTCACATGATGTTCCTTGAGGCAGTCACGTGGTCCAATGAGAAAATTCTTAAATTAAAAATAAAGTAGAGAATCAAACTAAAATATTAGATAGTGTCAAATGGAAAATTGTTCAACATGAAAGTTGTGTATCCTTTTGAGATCTACAACTTCCTTTTTAAAAATCAAAACCAAAATACATTATATATATAAGTAGTAATATTTTTATAGATACTTTTTAAATTATTTTGCTTATTTTTTTGGTATTTTAAATATCAATATATTTAACTGAAGGATATGGGGAAAATCCTCAAGTGCATCACGGAAGCGTGAAGATCGCATCGTATGCGATCGGGAGGACTAGTCGCACTAATTGCTCCGGACAGCGGAATTTAAAAATTTTAAATGATGAAATCACATGATCCAAGAACACTTTTTGGATCGTTTCATCTAAAACACAAATATGTACTAGGGTTACCTCTTGAAGCATGGTTGCGATCGAGTCTCTAAACCAAGAGACCTCCTGTCTCAAGTCCGATCCAACGGAGGAGACTCTTGCAAGCGCGTTGATGAGACGCGTGCTCCTCGCAATCCATGTTGATGATCCAAGTGACGGATCTCCTGATCTCGTCACACGAAATCCATCATCTTCTTCACGAGCGAGAGATGCATCGAAGGAGAAGGAGATCCACGAGTAGATGATCCGGTAGCATAACGACGATGCTGCGGCGATGACGACTCTCACAAGGCTCCATAGTGAACGACCACTATGAGAGAGAGAGAGAGGTTTGTCGTGTAGAGAGAGATAGAGAGAGCACTCATAATCGTGTGTCTCGAAGAGCAAGGGGTGCCTCTTCTTATATAGTATTTTGGGAGTTCATGGATACCAATCCATGGACAACATATAATCAATGGATTAGATTGATTTGTGTTTCTTTCAATGGATAAGATGTTATTGCAAAAATGCAACAACTAATGATTTAATTTAAATTTATTTTCATTGATAAATCAATAAAATTAATTTCAAATTAAATCATCTTTGATAAGAGAAAAGATAATGAAGAGAATAAATCGATCCCCTAAAAAAGAGGGGACGGCTACTCTTCTCTTCTTGGAGAGTTGTAGCCGTCCACTTCTCTTTAGTGGACTTGCTCCATCTCTTCTAATTATAATGAGATCTCATTATCTCACGATATATATCATCATCTCTTGTCGGCAATATTTTCACCAAAATATAATTCCAAATTATCTTATGGAAAATATCAACCATGCCATTGAAATTATACGAATCACATTCACATCCAAAAATAAAATGTAAATTATATTTTAATTAATCATCCAATGTGAATCCAATTCACATCAATAATTAATTAACAAATATAAATCACAATATGCTCTCTCTAATATATTATAAATCACATTTATAATATATATGATTAATATGGATAGTGATATCCACGTTATCCATGATAATTAAATCGTATTTAATCATCTTGGATCTCTATTCTCATGTGCCAAAATAATATGAATCACATTCACATTATTCACATCTTTGATAACTAAATCGCATTTAATTATCTCAGATAACTCTCCTTATAATATGAATCAAATTCATATTATCCATGATAATTAAATCACATTTAATTATCAATTTTCTCGATGCTTGGATACATATATCAACAATGAAATTATCCCTGAACTCTTTCACGGATAATGCGCTTTCTTCGCAGATACTTGGAGATAAGAACAGGGTGATTGTATTGTTCCACGTATAGTGACTTGGATATTGAGATCAAATCTCAAATCCAGATCTTGCGGACCTCCCATAGATGCTTGATTAAATCAAGACCGTAGATCTAATCTTCTCATTGTATCTGAATCACATTCAGATCAATGTCCAACATTTGGACTAAGATTAGATCACTTCTCTACGAGAGGAGTCACTAAAATCCAGACCCGTTTCATCACTCCCTAGGAATGGAAGCATCATGGTTATACAATCGTTTATGATCACATCATCCTCAGGTATTCCTAATACCTGTACATCCTGCATACTGAAAGACCTAGATTAAATCCAAAGTATAAGATCAATTTTACACTGTCTACTTCAGGGATTTATCATTAAGTTTCTCATTTGACTATTGGGATTTGGTATTGATCATATACTTTCCAAAAGCATATATCATACCCAGGTGTTGATCATATACTTTCCAAAAGTATATATCAAACCTGCAAATTCAGTCAAGCTTCCAAAGCGAGACGGCCGTGCACAGAATTTGATTCTTCCCAATATTTCATAAGCGACCTCATGTCTTCCGGTTCAACAATGAACCCGTATGATCCCTTTGAGAGATTGTATTACTCATATGACCTTATATGCATACCCGTGCGTCGGTATATAGACCTTGATTAGGTCATCAACCTATTGGTCTGCTAAATGTACATACTCAGACATATAGTAACACATCTGTCTCCGGTCAGAGGATACGTGCCTATATCGTGACAACATACGACATAGGACTTTGGTTATCTCGATCTTGTTAAGACAACTCTTTGACCTAACTAATCTGACACCTCCGAGTCTCTCTTCCCATGCAGAGGACTTGCATTAAGAGGTCGGTCAGATATCAGCCAAGTGAGAAAGGATTGCCATCTCCTACTCAGGCTGGAGATCATCTCTTAACAATCGTTTGACGGTACTTGATGAGTCCTCAATCTAACTCTTTAGATATTCATCCAAGCACCATCCTCTATGATTTAATAATTGAATCAACAACTGTATGATCATTAAGATGGCAAGGGTACATAAACCTAATTGTAATAATCCTAATTGTACTAAGGGACCTATTATGCAAATTAATTATTCTTCATTTCAGATCGGGGAATGATATACACATTTATTGCATAATGGCTCGCCGTGGGCTGCATGTCCAACATTAACCTATATTATTGCAATATTATTCTATTTTTTGCAGATTTTATAAATTAGTGTTAAATACATAAAATCAAAGACAATACATGATTAAATATGTATAATATTTATAACATAATTTGGTCTTTTATTTATTTACATTATTTAACTTTAATTATATACAGAGTGTATATTTTTAATTATATCTAGTTAGTAATCTTATTAATTACTTAGGCTAACATAGAAAGTTAAAAACTCAATATAAATTTGATGAATATGATATTCTTCATGTACTCAAAAAAGAAGGGCTTGTGAAAGTTCTCCTAGTACAAAATATGAATGATGAAGAGTGGAAGGAATAAGGAATATAACAAATAGTATAATACACCAGCTGTCTGTAGACAATACTCTTTGCGAATTTATAGGCCTAGATGATCTTTTAGAGGTTTGGAATAATATCTAGGGCGACATAAGTCCATATTTAAAATAAACATGATATTGTTTAAGAAGAAGATCTAATGTTTAAATAAGGTCTATGTGATAAAGATAGAGGCACACTTGTACGAATTCAACAAGATTCTGATGGATGTGCTCACACTTGAGGGGATGAATGAGAAAGGAGAGTCTTTCTTCAACGAGGAGGATAACACATTAATCCTATTGAGTTCTTTTCCATATGCCCAAGAGGCACAACACTGATTACATGTATGTGCCCAAGAGGAGGTGTGGAGATGGCATCCAATGACAAGTGTGATTTGTGGTGCCACGTCAAGAGGCACAACACTGATTGCATGCATGTGCCCAAGAGGAGGTGTGGAGATGGCATCCAATGACAAGTGTGACACCAAGTAGTGGTGACAACTTGCGAGAGTAGCTTGCAAATTATGAGGATAGATTGATGTAGACTCAAGACAATGTGGATATCGTGATGGAATTCAACTCATGGCGGAGAATAAGGATGAGAAGGATACAAATTCTTAGAGGAGTACTTAGACTCCCGGTCGAAATCCAAATAGGTTTGTATTCCATATAAAGTCCTCATAGAGTTTGGGCTTTGGATTTTGTACTTGGCTATATGTAGAGTAATATAAGCATTACAAGCACTAGCACAACAAGAGAAGGTAATAATGTGAGTGGGGAGAAAGAGAGATAGGGAGAAGTAGAAAAGAGATTGACGGAATAGATAAAGTTGCACTCATTATTTTTCTTAGTGATTTTTTCCTTCGGTGGTCATGAGGGGGAATTGCCACAATTATATTGTGTTGTCTGCCTCTATAGTGGCTGACGACGCATCTAGTTCGTTCTTCCCTAACATCCACTTCTTGTTGTAGTCTTCATTAAGAGCTCTAGCGGATCACCTCTTAGAGATCACCATAATCCTAAATATGTCATTTTGTTTGTCGTCTCCCTAATTCGAGCAAGCAAAGCCACACTTTATTCGCTTCATCTCATTGTCACAACACAACCACCATTCTGTCTCCGATCCGTTGTGGTGGCTCATCTCCTCATCTTGCAACCACAACCTCCCTTTCGCTCCCACGATGTGTCACCCTCATGAAGATTTTGCCTTTCTGAATGCAACTCCAAACTGTATGCTTGGATCCGATGGATGGGACTATCATGTCTCATCCATGTGGATGTGACTCATCATGGACATGTTCATCAGGCATCGAAGTTGGCTCTGCACAACATGAGGTTCATAATTGAAGGCTGTTTGTGGTTTCTTTTAAGTTTTTTTATCCATCACCCTCTCTTACTTTCCAACAATGTTCATCTCCGAATATTGCCCACCATTTATTGGAATGACTATCCACCACTTGAACTTGATGTTTATCTTGTTGTTCTTGTTCTTTCCTCTTTTTTTTTTGTGTCACACATATAATAAAATATACCAATGGTTAACTTCTTAGGTGTATAAACCACTTCCCAAATCAAAATGTGCAATTTGCCGTACGTGGATATGGAAAACCAATATTACAATTGCATTTCTTGATTGCATTCTTTACATACTTTAACTCTCATGGTAAAGTGTGTCAGTTATAGAAGTCACTATATAGCAACGTTTTATAAATGCGTTTACCAATTGAGCTTCTTTTTGAAATAGCTGTTTCCAACAGAATTGTGATGGATGCACGTATTATAGAATTTTATAGACATAGGATCCAACTAAATATTTGACTAACACTATTGTTTAGTTATTTAATTATACATGTTTCTCTCATGGTATACGTCTAATTCTATGTTGTATACAACAAGATCCACTTGATGATGAGTAACCAACTACCAAAGCGCATACAAGAACATTTTACACGCTGTGCTCGTGCAACTATTGGAAAGTTAGTCGGGTCGCAAAACATCCATTTAGTTAGTTAGCCGGATGGAGTGCTCGATCGGCGTGGTCAGATCCGACCTCAGGCGATCTTAACACTTGAGACTCTTGATTACTAATTTAATTATCATACACTTTTTGAAGCTGAGGTCGACAACAGCAAATAATAATAACAAGAACAGGAAACGAAAGGCATGGTGTCGCAATCCAAGTGAACATTATTGGTTCAAGTGGTGAGGACAGAAGCTGCAGTCGCGGCGAAGACAACGGCTTGAGCCCACTGTTTGAGCCTCGCCTTCATCGCTGCTGGATCATCTTCGTCCCCTGCAGCCCAATCCATTATTAATTCACGGGAATACGCGCGAATCACATGACATGATTGGTATGCTATCTTACCATCACTGTCGCTGCATGTGAGCTTGGGAATCGGAAAATCTATATCGATGGCAAGATTCTCATCGACTGCGCAAGTAACGGGAGGCTCAAGGCCGAGGTCCCTTGCAGCCTTCAGCTCCTCCAAGCCCATAACGTTGCTCATGAACTTCCTCACGTTGGTCTTCGCCGACCATGTCCGCCGGAGAACCATCTTACGGCCGTCGTCACTGTCATCAGCTTCTTCTTCATCTCCAATCATCGAGCTGAGAGACCTGCGCAACCTCCACGAGCGTTCCAACTCTTCCTCCATCCTCTTCCCGCTCTTGCAGTTGTGGTACCTGGGTGATGACCCGCCTGATCTATCAGCAATGCTATCAGCACGTATGATCCAGTGGCGATCGTCGAGGGTGCTCTCCTCGATATCGTCTTCAGACTCGTAGGGGGATATCATCGACATCTTCTTCAATCTGTCATGTGGACAGGCAACTGCACGAATATATAGGAAAAGTTGCGATTTTGAAACTTTCGACGATCGATCCCCTGTTGGTGAGTGGATATGAGCATTCTACATGTCTCCTTCAGGCGAACCAACATATGGTCTTGTTTATGACTAAACTTCGCATCACTGTATTATATATATGTGAGAGAATAGAAAGACGTGAAAAAAGAAATAAAGATACGGGGTTAGGAGGATATCTGGGGCCACTGTTTGATATCTGTTGGAATTTGGCTTCCAATATATATCCTTGTGGATATTGGTTTATCCAGTTTATTTTAATTTGTAAGGTGGAGGTACGCCCATTGATTAGAGTATTTCCTTCGTCTCGACCACAGCATTAATTCAAATAACATAAATTAATGCATCAACTTTTGTTAGATCTACGAAAGTCTGAATCCGATCGACATGTACATGATTAGTGAGTTGTCACTGTCCTGCGTTGCAGCCATTCAAAAGACTAGGTGGAGATAATTCGAGGTATATTCTCCGGAGTAAATCTTACGTGCAAGCAGAAATAGTTAATATCAGTCCATATGAACCGGAAAGAGATTTAGGACTTTCCAGAAATCCGCACCGAGAACTAACTTGTTTGCGTTTCCTTCTGTATCCAGTTCCTTCAAATGTGTAAGCTGCATCTGTATATCTAACGATTGATCAAACATAAACTGGCTGGAGAGGATTAATCAAACCTCCCAAATACACACCCTGCATAATCCAATCTTGAAAACATATGCTCTTTGGTCATCCCTACCTCACCACCAAGCACCTAACTAAAGACTTTAGTCAATTATCTGACTGTACTATATTACTGGATCCTACCAAATCCAAATCCAAATTTTGAGAATTAACCCACAACTGACAACAACAACAACACATTATGTATGTTTCAATTTCTCAAACTACTGTAAGATTTATGATATGTTGTAATGTCCGGGGCTCATGTTCCGATTGGTTAACGGAAAAAATTGATCATGGCAACTTCTTGGGCATCAGTCCAATTGGGCTTAAACTTAACAAGTTGTTAGTGTTAGTTTTCTCTATTAATAGACTGCGGACCTAAGCCCGGAACATTACAAATAGTATCAAAGTCAATTTCTCTTTGATAATGGAAAAGGCTATCCAAAGGGACCTCAACCGGGAGCGTATAACAACCACTATCACTATGAATATATGATATGTCATATCGCGACAGGGACATTGCAAATGTAAGCAATGGAGTTTGTAACACTCCAACATAGTCCCAAATCGAAAATTCATGAAGTGTGAGAGTAGATTAAAAGAATGGTGTATTACTACTTGACGACTTGGGTCAATTATGCATTTTGGATGGTTGTCAACAGATCCAATTGGACCGAACACAACAAGTTGTTAAGGTCAGTTTTTTTGATTAACGGACCGAGGACTTAGACCCAAGATGTTACATATGTAGATATATATTGATGGATCAAGATGAAAACTCTCTTAAAAAAATACATGTACATCATCTCCTCATTGATGTCTTATTCATGGTAAGTATATAGAGTTTATGTTGGGAGGGAGAGAATAAATAATACACACATTACACATGGATGGAGGTGGTAATTTAATTAAATTATTCGAATTCAATTAGAATTCATTCTGTGATATATTGAAAAAAAGTTCAATTCGAAATACAATTAACCGAATATAATTTTAGCGCATTGGTCTGATTCCAAAATGAGTTGAATATGGATTAATATGAATCTGTTCAAAAATTATTCGATATATATATATATATAACCTTACATGCATATTACAAATTGTTGAGATGCTTCAGGCAAGGGTCTAATGTATCCTTACAAGACGAAGACACAATTGCTGTGGCGACCCCTCACTAGAGCGAATCAAGCAACAATTAATCCACAATATATGTATTAAACAATACATAATAAAAATGTGGAGTTAAAAAATATTATAACTTTACAAATGATATGTATAGGAGCAAGTATATGTAGAAATCTGAACATAGGGAGCACACACGATAGATTAGGCAATGAAATCCAAAATGTTCCTTTCTTGTCTTTTTATTTTATTTTTGCAAGTTTTTAATTTATATATTTTTTGGATTTTTGTTTTTTATATATTTTATTTCTTTTATTTTTGTAATCTTTATTTTTTACATTTTATGGTTTTTAATATCCTTTTCTTTTTAATATATGTAATATGTATATATAAGATATATATGTGCTATATAGAATATGATATATAAATAGGATATAAATAGATATAATACTGATAAAAATCAGAAAAATACTTTAAGTACTGCCATTTTTATTTTTTACAGGTTTTCAAATATTTAAGGTATTTTTAATAATATTATTATTATTAAATATAAGTAAATATACCTATATATAGGGTTAAATGGGGCTCCCCCCTGGGGGGAGCTAACTTGGTACCCCCCGCCCCATTTCGCCCGGATTTTTTATTTATTTTTTTGAAAATTTCTTCCGTGGAATTTCATCACTATATCGATATTATGCCATTAAAATTTCTTGTGAAACATAGACTCCTACGGCCTCCATCCAGACAGTCATTTTTTAACGGTAACTGAATTGCTAAAAACAACCTCATCTGGATGGAGGTCGTATGAGTCTCTGTTTCGCACGAAATTTGAATAACATAATATAGGGATATATTTATGAAAATCCATGGAAGAAATTGTCAAAAAAATAAAAAAATCGGACGAAATGGGGCGGGGGGAGCCAAGTTAGCTCCCCCATGAGGGCAGCCCCATTTTACCCATATATATAATATAGGCTAGTATATATATATGTATATAGATATAGCTATAAATACTCAAAATAGGGAAAATAAAATATTTTTATATTTTTTTATTTTATTCTATTTTGGATTTTTCTTTTCATTTTTCTATTTGTATTTTTAATTAAATAAAAATATCAAAATAGTGACTTATGTTAATATTCCGAATTATTTTGAAATTAAAAAATAGGTAAATACCTCAAAACTTTCCTAAACTAATTTTAATGTATAATATAATATAAATAAGATACGTAAGAAAAAATGAGATTTTTGGATTTTCAATATATTTTGAAATTTTATAAGGTTTTTAGAGTTTTACATTTTTTATTATTTTTATTATGAAATTTTTAGTGATTTTTGGCTTTTTAGTTCAAAAATACAATAATAAAGATATCATATATTTTTTGTAATTTTTCAAAAATGTTTTCTAACTTTTTGTATTTCTAAATGCAAAAAGGGATTAAATGTAATGTTTTTGAATTTTTAAATATAGAAAATTATTTTTAACTACCTTGGGAAAAATATATGTGATTAAATGTATTACTTTCTAACTTTTTTGTATTTTAGTATTTTCCTTTTATTATTTTCAGGGGTTTTTGGTCCGTAGTCATAAAACACTTTAATAAATAATGTATAAGTTTTTTAGAATTTTAAAAATGTTTTTATAGTTTTATGTTTTTAAATGCAAACAGAAATAAAATGCAAGGTTTTTATTTTTTTAAAAAATAGGAAAATAGTTTTAAATAGCCAAGAAAAAATATATAATGTAATATGGTCTAAGGAATTTAAATTAATTTTCTTAAAATTTTTGGATGCCAAATGATATTTTTAGCAAAACAATATCAAGAAAAAAATCGTGCACTAACAGAGACCTATACGTAGTTTCTCAAATGTATTTATCAATAATTGAACCCTTAAAAGAAATCTAGGGCCAAACACAAAATGCCAAGAATAAATAAGTCAATATATGCTAGCAGGGGTATTTTTGTAATTACTAAAAAGTACGAGGTCTTCCTTGCAAAATATCTAAAAAGATTAAGACTAGAATAAAAAATTAGAGCACTAACTTGAAATAGAAAAAGGTTGGGGGTCCCCCTACAAAATGCTCACCCCTCATGCACACAAGCACGTGAGTTGACATGACAGAGGGCCTTACTATGGAAAGTACATGGTCCAAACTACAAAATGTACAAAATAATTATAACTACAGATGAATATTGTTATACTAAAATGAAAACACAAAAAGTACGGGGGTATAAGTTTTGAGGCTAAGGTTGGAAGAATAGGGAGGAAGCTCCAACTGGGCGAGCTTCCAGCGACAATATACCCCTCCTATGACGGTCTCTACTCTCTACCGTTGCCAAAGGGTGCAAAACGTGCCTGAGGTGGGTCTGCAATGGTTGGCGTACTCTGAAGATCTCCAGAACCTGATGATGGGGATCCGGAGTCCAAGGAAAAAGCTCAGCACCTGGAACTAAATCTTCAACAAAACTCGACCCATATGGGGTCTTTGGACTCATGTTCTTGAAAAGAAAGCACAACTAATCAAAAAGGCAAATCCTAGGGGGCCTTATTGGGTAGAAGTGAAGTGGAGTGAGGTCAAAGCAGAGCTCTACGGCGAGTGGCAGAGGAGAATAGTCGATCTCCTAATCCTATGAAGAGTAGGGTGAGTGGAAGGGGTCGAGGCATAGAGAAGTTGAAGGGGAGTGAAGTGGATGTGGAGTGGTGGTCGGAACAACATGGGCACATGTGGAAACAGTGGCCAAAGTAGAGCTCTAGCAAACTACGGGGTTCTCAATCTAAGCTACTACAATAAAGGAAAACTTATCTAAAGACAGAATTAGAAAGCTGGAACTAAAATCTACCAAAATAGAAAATAAATGGGATCTCGAACCTACAGAAGCAAGGATCTCAAGACCTCGTGGCATAGCTCTGCTGGCAGAGGTGGATCGCCTATTCCTGTGCCAACAACACATTGCAAATTGATCAACCAAGGAGCTGCCACATTCCTTGACATGATGCACTAGGGATTTGAGGGGTTCTAACCAGGAAAGGGATCAAAATCAAATGAAGCTCCAATGAGGGGTTACGTATAGGCAAATGATGGGTCGAGAAACATACTCGATTCAGAGGGCCTCGGATCGAAACATGATGCATGCATGATAGCTCAATGATCGAGGAGAAAAGTCAAAGAAAGAAACGACCTAAAATAATGAAAGGATGCATATGGAATAATTAAGGAAATAGGGGTCGAGTAGGTCTGGCAGAGCAGGCCTTGGGATTTCGGGGAGTTGACTGAGGTCAAATTAGATCGGGCTCCCATTGGTCCACGCTAACTTGCTAGGCGATAAAATAGAGGAAAATACCTTATAAATTTAATTTAAAATAATAAATGATTTTATTAATTTTAGGTTAAAGTATGAAAAATATTTATTATTTTCTATAGTATTTTATTATAATTTTTATTTATGTTTGCAAGTTAATTTATTGTGTGTTACTTTCTAAGAGTATAAATATAGGTATATTTACCTATATAGTGTGTACTTTTTATTTTCTATTTTATTATTTTATGTGCATAATTTATATATTTATACTTATTTTAATGTATATAAATATATTTTCATTTTATTTTTATGAAATAATATGTACAATTTATTTAATATATGTATTTATTATATATGAATATGTATATATAATTCATCTATGTATTTTTGTACAATTATTTATTTTTTTGTATTTTTAATGACTTTTCTTTCTTCTAATTATATACATATATTATAAATAATATTTGCAAAATTATAAAAGTAGAGAAGTATGAAAAAATATAAAGAATAGATAAAAGGTTTTTTTATTCAGGTATATTGTACAATAGGGTTCCAAAGCATAACTTTTGCATCTTAACTCAATATTATATGAAATCAACTTCACTAAATAGTTAAATAAATATTATATACAATTAAAGATGATTTTGTAGAATTTTGAGTTCATATGGAGAATATATATGTTTGTGAAGTTGGAATTTTAGGTATTTATTCTAAGTGTATAAAGTACATTGTGCATTATTTGCATGAAATCAATTTTGTATTTTTCTCTGTATTTTTATCTACAACATTTATGTGCAAAATTTTTTGAATTGATTTATAAATGATAAAGAATAAAATATGTCCCAAATTGGACTTTTTTATGAATTGAAAATTAGGATTGTATGTCTGGCACTTATCTCCCCCTACTTTGTTCTTTATCGACCTAGTCATCATGATGCCTAGGTCTTGAGGTTGACGGTCATTTAATACCTATGTTATTTTATTCTTTTTTTCTTTTGTTTATTCTTATATTTTGTCTTTAAATAGGTTGTTTTATATAATATTTTATATGGTAAATAGTTTATGTTATTTTATGCAGAATAATGTTATTTGCATGCATTTAGCTGGGGTTTAAAGGCCAAAATGAAAGCAATGTGATGAAAGGGTGATTCATCATGTACCTTTGGCCATCTTGATATCATACAATTATTGATCTAAATTCTGTATCATAGAGGTTGGCTCATGGTTGAATATCTAGAGGGTTAACTAAATTGGATGTTTTGCAATGAGGGCCCTATACTTTATGTATTTACACTTTGGTCCCTCCCAGAGTCACGTGTACTCCCCACGTGATTGGGGGAAAACTGCAATGCAAATCCTGACATTTTTGTATATTGTAAATTAATCTTTAAAAATTAAATAAATGATTTATTATGTTTGTGACCCTTATAGTTTATTTTTATTGCAAAAATGCCCCTGCTAGGATATGTAATTTTTATAGCTTTTATCTATTTATTAAATATAGCTAATGTGCTTCTAAAAATCTGCAAAAACGGGTTAAATGCTCTATGCCATATACTTTCACGCTCATATTTTATTTGGCCTTTTTGGCATTTACTCGATTTACTAAAAATATAATGGTGCCCATTTATTCCATGTTTAACTTATAAAATACCAAAAAAATATAAAAACGTGTCTAAAAAATCCAAATACATATAGCATATTTTATCCTATTTTAATTACAGATCAAAAATCACTAAAAATTGCAAAATAAAAATCCTAAAAATCTAAAAACACTCAAAATATTTTATAAAAATCTAAAAAATCCTTAAAAATCCAAAAATACAATTTCCTATTCTATAATTTTATTTATATAATTATTTATATATTAAAATTGATTTGGGTAATTTTGGAAATTATTTTCTATTTTAAAACCCAAATCATTTTCAGGTATTTTAATTAATCCCTTATTTGGGTCATTTTTTACTTTAAAAATTCATAAAAATTAGCAAAAGTTCAGAAAATAGCAAAAATAGAAAATATAAAATCACAAAATACTATTTTTACTGTATTTTGACTATTTTTTACATATTTCTATATATATAGTATCTATCTATGTCTTAGAATGTATTTATACTTTTATATATATACATATATATTATATTTAAATGGAAAAAATATAAAAATTGAAAAATATAAAAAAGAAAATACAAAATTATAAAACCAAAAATAAAATAAAATAATATATAATAAAATATATAATAAAAAACCCACACAAAAAAATAAATTGGACAAGATATAAAAGATAAACTTTTGTGCATTCTTTCTGCCCTCCTTCTACCGTTTGCTCCCAGTGTTCGGCCTTTACACGTACTTACACCTATACAAATTTATTGTAGAGTTATGATAAATTTTAACTCCATATTTTTGCTACTTAATTGATTGATTCTTATTGTGGGTTTATTGTTCATTAAAGTAGGGTTTTCTCAAGCGGTCACATCAGCGACGCTAATAGAATTTGATGAGCAGATCCTAAGAAAATTCCTCTTTATCACTCCCCTCCCGCACCACGCTCTTATGGCACCTCCTTGCCCAGGAGATCGGATATGACTCCCTCCCTTTCCATATGTCCTCTGTCTGACCAAGGTATCTCCTCCCCCTTTCCCTGTGGGGTCGTCTCAGGGGTTTGGATGCAAGCCCCCGTAGCTGCCTTCAAAGTCGTACATGCACCAAAATCGGAAGCTATTGATCGCTTGGGACCAAGATCCCCATAGCCACCGTCAATCAGAGCCTCGGGCCGCAACTCTGAGTTTGAAATGGGTTCTTGTGAGATCTGCTCCTTGCGCACATGACCCAAAGTCGAGTCTCGTTCCATATCTGTTAATGGATCTGCCTTCGCCATGTTCCACTTCGATGGATCCGAACCATTCAATGCCTCCCTTGTCAGTGCCTTCGAGTCTGCCTCGATTTGAGGGGACCCATCATGCACCTTTTCATTGATATCTCCCCCAAGAATCATTAACGCCCCTAAAGTAATAAGCCCCTTCTTCTGAAAGGAAACTTCTTGAATGCCACATGAGAAATGAGGTGGTGGTTTCATGACAAGACGAAGTGTCGCAGTGCTCTGACCTCTACACTCATCGGTCAACCATGTTGGCAACCGACCCTTAACTGCCTCCACCAACGACCCGTGATGTCCCTGACATTTCATGGGCCCTAGGAAAAAGAGAAAAAAGTGCCCCTATAAAAAAATATTTTTTAAATTTGTAAATTTCTTATAAAAAAAGTTCTTTAAATTTTGCAAAGAACTATGGATGTTTATGGTCGATGAGTATCAAACAATAAGTCATGAATTGAAAACTATAAAAAATAATTTCAGAATAGACATTTATGGATGTAATGCAACTCAAGGAGCGTTAATACAAATAAAATCTATGGACAATAGCTAGCACAAAAATGTACGACATATGTTTTTTTAAGCTAGGATATTTTAGAATGTTCAAGAACAAAAGCACATATATCTATTGATTACAATGACAAAAATATTCTAAAAAATTAAGAGTTTCATCTCTTAATGGCTGCTTTTCATATCATATGGGCCAAAAAATAAGGTTAGATAATAATAATATTCAAGCAAGAAGCACTAAACAATTAATAACAATAAAAATGATACATGATTTAAACAGACAATAAAATAATAGTTATGGAAAAAATAATCAAGTCATCAGTTTTTTTATTTGACAGTGGTAATTAGACTAGACTGATAGTTTCTATTAACAGTCCAAGATCCAATTAGATATATGTTAGTAAAATAACTTCTCAATCACAACTAGCATTAATCTTGAAACATAAATTAAGTAATAAAGATTTAGTTTTATGGAAAACTAAAGAAGTTACCTAAAAAGATTATTTGATGGTTATTCAAATCCAACAATAAAATAGTCTTATTACAAATATAAAATTGATTATAATGACAATAAAAACTTTGAAAAAGGAAATGTATGTCATGTGATTGAGCAACGAGAGGTGATATATATATATATATATATACATATATATAAAGATAACAACAATTCAAGTGGTTAACGCCACATTCTCAATCCCCTAAAATGTGCAATGAGTTTCAATTTTATAATAGTTTAGAAGAAGGGCTAAAGGTGATTTATAATTACACTAATATGGTGATCAGGTGTACGGATTCAAAAAATAATTGTTATTTGTGGATCTAAGGGAAAAATTATAGTGTACAAATATAAAAAATACCATCAACTAAGGTAGTGATTTGCAGGTACCCAACAACAACAAGTCGTAAATTGTAAGGAGGAGAAATTACAGCAGTAGAGGAAATCACAAATCATGAGAAGAGGAGGTCAGAGTTGCCTCTAAAGGACACATTTAAGTTAAATGATATTGATGTGGCATTAGTGAATCCAAAAGATTTTTAGCCATTAAGGAATATGAAGAGTCAAATGACATGCAAATGTAAATAATTAATGGACTCGTATAGCCGTTTAGACATTGGATTGATATTTGATAGGGATGAAAACATATATGGATATATCCGAATATCCGCATATCGTATTGAAAAAATTACCGAATATGGAATCCATATACAAATATTAATCGAACACGGATCAGATATGGATATGGGGTGTAAAACTTTTCTGAATATGGCTATGGATAAGGTAATGGCTTGAATATTGAGATCTGGGTCCAGACATCCAAATAAAATATTTAATATTATTTTATATATTAGTTAATATAATACAAGACAAAACTCCACAATATTATATTAGTATTATATACTATATAATATAATATATCAATGATATTAATAAACTTATGTTAATTTGGAGATGAGCACGAACAAAACTTACGAAACTATATCTCCTTTTTTACTTCTGGTTAAGAACACATGCCACCTCGACGATCCTTTTTGTCAAGATACAACCTATTTATATATCATTGTCATTTTTTTAAAATCATTGTCAACTTTGATTAAATATCAATTCGTATTCGTATGTGGTCTTTATATATCCGTATTTGGATTCCATGTCTATTGGATCCATATTTGGATTCACTCTTTAGTTGATTCATATTTGGATTAGCTCTTTATTCAATCCGTATTCGGGTCCGCTCTTTATTTAATCCATATTCGGATCTGCTCTTTATTCAATCCATATTCGGATTCGATAAATATCTTATTCGTATATGTATCCGTATTTTTAAGGATATGTATTCCTTAATGCATATCTGAATCATATTTGTATCCATATTTGATAGAGAGAAAGTGAATATGGATATGAAAATAGGCATATCTATTTTGTATCCGATATGTTTTCATCCTTAGTATTTGAAATAAATATAATAAAAGCTAACTATATGTATCTAATTTAGTGATAGAACCCCAAAGTTGATGGGCCAGGCCATTGCACCCCAAGACAAGCCTCATGGATGGCCATGCCCATGACTTGCAAAATCTAGCATCATTGCACCTCCTCCCCAAGAAAGAGACATGGCCCTGTTGTTGCAATTTCGATGTCCAGGACCACATCGTGGTACCGTACCTGCCTCCAACCCAGCATCGAAGGGATGCAACTCCGCACTCGGACCACCACTACAGGCGGGTGGGTCTAAGGGGACGGTCGTAGACCGTCCCATTTGTCTCTAGAACCGTCCCCTCTGATCAACGGGGACGGTTCCTAAACCGTCCCGTCAGCCACCGTCTCATTTGACTATATGGGACGCTTCTGACAACCGTCTCATGTAATCACCCTTTGGAGACGGTTGTAACCGTCCCTTATACGAAGTCTATTAGGGACGGTTGTGACCGTCCCTACAACCTATATTATTAGAGACGGTTACCAACGTCCCTAATGGTCTTTAACATTTTGAGACGGGTCCAGAAATCCTTTGGGGACGGTTACACCTGTCTCATGCGTTTCGCAGACGCGACGGTGGTAACCGTCCCCTGTACCTTAGCGTATAAAGCGACGCCAACATAAGTATATACGGGACGGTTGCAACCGTCGCGTCTGTCCAACAAGAGGGGACGGGTACAACCGTCCCTAATAGTCTTCTGTTGGCGTCGCAAAAAGACCTTCAGAGTAGAAGGGACGGTTACAACCGTCGCATACATTTACATTTAGGGACGGTTACAACCGTCCCATCTACACTTTACGTCTTTTGCGACGCCAACAGAAGCCTGGAAAAGTCTATAGCGACGCCAACAGAAGACTATTAGGGACGGTTATAACCGTCCCAAGTGCTCTTCCCTAATGGGGACGGTTAGAACCGTCCCCAATAGACTTCGTGATTTGTTCTGGCTGGAGGGACGTTTCTGTAGCTCCAGAGGGGACGGTTACAACCGTCCCCAATAAACCATGACAGGGAAAAAAATTACATATTCTGATATGTTCCTTACATCATTCAATATTACACCTGAAAACAATATGAACATAATAAAATGTACAACACCAATCATTCTTCTCTTCAAAAGAACAAACCACAACATCCAACAACTAAGCATATCACAACATCCAACAACTAAGCATATCACAACATCCAACAACATAATTATAAAACAACAATAATAAACGATAACAAGTCTACATAATGTTAGATACTAATAAAAAATATTACAATTAAAGGATTAAAATTAACTAGGGTACTAACTCCATGCCACCTACTCTGATGCGTCACTCCCATCACTCTCATCGGTTTCCTCCTCCTCACTCTCCTCGTCGTCGCCGAGATGTGCAGGTTGTACAGGGGGCGTGGCTTGACTTTGAAGACGGCTTACTAAGGACCTGAAATTCGCCATGTCCATACGCATCTGTGCCATCTCCGCAGCTTGTGCATTCATCGTTGCCTTTACTTCACGCAGCTCCCTCTCCATCTCTCTTTCTCTCTGGCTTCCCTGCGAGGAAGACTGCGACCCACCTGCACCACCCATTCCGTACCATGTACGGATCGTTTCGCCCTGTCCTCCGCAACGGATGCGTCCACTGTGTTCTGGACCAGTGGCTTGACGGAAGGCATCATCAGCCGTCAACGGGGGATTGCTCGTCCCCGTGCTATCCAGCGAGGAGGTTGTAGAGAGCCTAATCATTTCTTCCTGCATATGAGAAATAGAAAATAATTTCATTATATTACCATAAGTAATTGATTAACGGGTTTCTTAGCGGTTTTAAAAGGTAAAATTAAGCAAATTGAATGTCGTTGTAACCGCAATTCAACCAATTAAAGCATTAATTTCAAATGATATATTTTACTTGTACGGTGGTAAGCACAAGGTCGATCCACAGAGATACGGATAATTTTCGAAGATTATTTTAAAACCATGAATACAATGCACACAATCAAATATCCAATTACTCCAATCTCCAATAGTTTCCTGTTTCGATTTCAGCAAATGGAGATGCAAGATCTTTTTGATATTTCTAATTTTTTTAACACTATGGTAACATACTCTTCATCTCTATGCCATTTAGGAGAAATATGAAAGTGATTTCTAATAAAGGTAACCACTTAACTTAATCACCTTCTTGAGTTAAATTATAATAATCTCCAATGAGGTTTCTAACAAGATACTCCCAACAAGGAATAAATAATTGATTAACAAAGGATACTCAAACTGTTTAGCAAGTTATAGCAAGTTACCTTGGCAATTATAATTATGACAAACAAGTGGAGTATGCAATAAACATAGTGATCTTTTTTTTATTTTTTTATAGGCAAAAGCAACTTAACAGGGGAAACATTGTGGCCCACATGGACTTTTGGAATACAAACAACAAAACACACAAGTTCTCAGTGCACAGATGAAACAAATACAACAAAAAAAAAGTAAATAAATGAAGGAGGAACAACAGATCTTCACCAAGTTCTGTCTACTATGGCTGATGAGCTCAACGGCCTGGAATGCTTGAACAAGTGGTTGTCTTCCACTTGAGGATCTACATCACTATTGCTGGAGCTGGAGCCTAGTGAATTTGATGAAGGTTCAGTGTTGTTTCTGATGGCGAGGATGTCGTCTCTCTGGAGAGGATTTGGGATCCTCTGATCCGTCACGTACGAACGCCCCTCGAGGCTCGGCTGGCTCTACCCGCTACTCAGACTTCCTCTTCCAGGAGCTGTGCTCTACTGGTGTACCTGTGAAGGGAGGAGGAAAAAGAAATCAGGGAACCGACCTCCTTTCCATGGCAAAGTATGTTGATCTTATGGAAGACAGAGAACTGCCAGCAGTTGCTGTTGGGATCGTGGATGCGGTTTCAAAGATGTAACCCCCGCTTCAGGAATGAAATCGAGCATGAAAAAAAAATGGAAGAGGCAAAAACCGTCTAGAATGATGTGTGCGTGGGGAAAGAAGTAGTGTCGTGAGGCTTGATGGGATTGGAAGAGAGAGAAGGCATTGAGCCTTTGTCGTTTATGGTAATAAGAATGAGATGAGCAGCCAAATGTGTGGACGTGGATTGCTTCCAAGTTGGATTGGGTCCACACATTTGAATGTCAAAGGGAATCCAATGGAAGATTCACGTGATGGCATGGAAGGGAGGGAATGAAGATGGGTAAGAGGAGATAATAGATTGTGATTGGCTCAAGAATTGGGGGCATTAATGAAGAGATAGAAAACAAAGTGAAGTAGAGGACTTGTACATTGCAAGCTCAAGAAAGAGATTGGAAAGAGATATATGAAGAGATAGGAATAAAATATAAAGGATGAGACATGGATAATGAATGAAGAGAGATGGTATGAAATGTGAAAGAGAAGAATGGTTGGTGGCTTTTCTTGCATGAAGAGGCTATGCCATTAATTAAGAAAGAGAGAGAACAAGAAAGATGAAAAGAAGGAGCAAGGGTTGTACGTATGCATCATGGATGGGATTTTTGGATTATTTATGGGAGAAGCAAAGTCATAGAGATAGAAGGAAAAGATTAGAGGGAGAGATAAGGGATGGATTGATGGGAATGTTCTTTTATATCAAGAGAGAAAAAAAATGATCATGTGGGAGCATGAGTCTATAGTACAGAAAGAAAAGGTATGGGGGAACCAATTTTAAAGCTAAGAGGAAGGAGTCTTAATAAGAGCAGTTCATAGGATGAAAATAAATCAATTAAAACAAACCCATCTTTTCTTCAATGAATATCTTAGCCTAACAAATAATGAAAGAAGGAACCCTCAGATTCTCAATTTCAACTGTTGTCTTTAGTGATTTAGTGTGCCAATGAATAAAGAAAATAATGTAGATTAGCACATTAGTTTAGGCCATTGTGTTTATTTTTAAGCAAAGGATAAAAAAAATGTCAATACAAAACATGATGAGACTTGATCTCATCAGTAATCCTTATACTTACATGTATTGGTGCGTAGGCTTCATCAACCCACTCCACCTCTCCTCCTAAGTCTCTACTCTTTGACCCAGCAAACACCTCTATGCGGGTCATTTCTCGTTCATTTTCCCTCAACTATAAAAAGTTAAACAACTTCTTAAAATTGTTTAAGACTCAAAATTAATCGTTGTAAATATCTTTTAAATACGTACAAAGTCGTCCTTCAATTGGTTGGTGTTCTTCCTTCCCATCTTATGCGTCGACCTAAACCCTTTCGAACGATTCGCCGTATTCTTGGAAGAAATCGACTGAAATTTCACAATGTCAATATAAAAATAAAAGAAAAAACTAAGAAAACTATATACATACCGCAAAATCGTCACTAGACCAAAAATTAATCAGCTCCCTCCATTGCTCTGGTGTAACACCAGGAGGGATATTCTGCACAAGCTGCTCATATGGAATCTGGGGGTTGAAGTACTACAAATGGAGAAAAAAATATAATCAATATGTAAATATCTCGATATTAATAAAAAAATCTTACCTTAGCTTTTATGCGTCCCTTGTATCGACGCAACATCTCAGCAGCATGGGATAAAATCTGAGAATCGACATGGGTACTGCGTTCCCATGTAAATACAGCCTGATACAACAAATATATTAACGATTACGTCATAAAATGAAAAAACTGTTTTAAGATTTTAGGATACCTCCAGATCAGCAAGTATGGCAGCCTTGACAGCATAAGGCAGCTGTCGGAAGTCGTGGGTGGTGATGGGGACGCGCGCACGGGCAACCTGGCCAAGGTAGCTCTGGAACTCCGTAGAGTTCTCTCCTACCGCATCTCCGCCAACAATACGTACAGGTAACGTCTGCCCTGGTGCAAGTCGGTCTAAGAATCTACACTGAGCCGGTCCACGCCGTCTCGGTGTAGATCCACTACCTGCATCAGAAGAACCGCCCTGTGGCTGCTGGGGAGGTTCAGGGACCTCCCGAATACGTCTAGGTCTAGGAGCCATGTCTGCATTTTTAAATAAACATTTCAAATATATACATTTCGCTAGATGACAACAATTTCAATTAATAGAAATTGAAAATAAAAAAAATTACCTGAAATTGCTAGTTCCAAGTTCCATTGTCGTTGTCTAATACCTCATTCAAAAAATCATTGGAGTTATTTTGATATGCTACATCATTGTCTAGTGCATCTGCCTCTTCGTTTACGTCAAAGAAATCTCTCGGTGTTGTTCTAATTGGTATTATCCATCCACTAACTGAGTTATCTGGAACATAAAAGACCTGTTCGACCTGACTGGCAAGCGTATACGGTTCATTTGTTTGTAACCTACCTGTTTGCTTTAAAGAAAGAACCCCAAATAACAATGTTTCATACTCGCATTCAGCCATGTCGAATGTGTTTTATCCATACAAATCGGACATGCGAGTTTACCTTTCGTACTCCATCCTGATAAATTGGCATATGCTGGAAAATCATTAATTGTCCACAATAAAGAAGCACGCATTGTAAAGAATTCTTTCTTTACCGCATCATACGTACTAACTCCAGAATTCCACAGAATCTTTAGTTCATCAATCAAAGGTTGCATATATGTATCTATCGCATTACCTGGCCCCTTAGGACCAGGTATCAATAACGACATCATCATAAAGGAAGATGCCGTTGACATCCACGGTGGCAGATTATATGTAACAAGAATCACAGGCCAAATAGAGTAACTCGTACTCATATTTCCGAATGGATTAAAGCCGTCAGAAGCAAGACCCAATCGTACGTTTCTTACTTCTTCTGAAAACGATGGATACATTTCATCAAACTTTCTCCACTCCTCTGTATCTGATGGATGTCGCATAACACCGGTTACATCTTTCCTTTTGATATTATTGTGCCATATCATCATTTTAGCTGTTCTTTCGTATGAATACAATCTCTGTAATCGGGGAATCAAAGGAAAGAACCTTAAAATCTTCTCTGGTTTTTTCCTCTTCGAATCAGTATCATTATTCTTATATCTGCTACTTTTGCAGTCAGGACATTTATCTAAATTTGAGTAATCCTTCCAATATAAAATGCAGTCGTTCGGACATGCGTCAATTTTCTCGTAGTTCAGTCCAAGTGCACGAAATCTAGATTTAGCATCCTTCCAGTCCTTTGGAAAGTTTTCTGGATTATTTAATAATGTCCTAATCAACAGTAAGACATCTGTCATCGTAACCGCTGTACACCGATTCTTCACTTTTATCTTAAACATCTCCAGAAGAAAACGTAATCGAATCTAATATTCATATCGAAAAGCCCAGTCTATGAATCCGATAACTCCTTTATTATACGTCCGATAGTCATCGAATCTTTTGTTCATCCAACTTTTATCCATTGCCTAAAGGTAAGATATAAAGTTAATTTCATAAATGTAGGATCGAAGGAAAATGAATCGGCTATACACAAATACTCTACTTAATGATCCAAATATTCTACATCATGCATTTACACCTTTTGGTGTTTGTATAACACCGCATACTATCATCACATTCACATCTATATACCATCATTCACAACAATGCTTATCCATCATATACTATACATACTTATCCATCATACCAACAATACTTTTACATACTTATCCATCATCACAACAATACTTTCACATACTATACATACTTATCCATCATACTATTCACATCATAAGCAAGCATGATAAGATTATAAAAATAAACAATGCTTTTACAATAAACAATTCTTTAACAAATGTATATATACAAATTAAGATTATGAAATTAAAACAAGCACAATATATTAATAAATAACCAGAAAATTAAAAATAAAACTTACATCCAAATGAGGACGTGAAGGCCGGTGACGGTGGGCGGAGGCTGGAGTGCCGAGGAGGAGGCCGGACGGCGGAGGAGGAGGTGGAGGCTGGAGGACGGATGCCGGAGGGCAACGGACGAGATGGGGGACGTCGGAGGGTGGAGGCGGATGCCGGAGGACAAGGGGCGTGAGGATGGACGTCGGAGGGTGGAGGAGGAGGCAGGAGGGCGGTGTAGGTCGCCGGAGTAGGAGTGGGATGCAAAGGGCGGAATGAGGAAGAATGAGGAAGATGGGTTCGGCGGGGATGGGTATATTACCATCGGGGACGGTCGTTCGACCGTCCCTTTTACTAAGAATCGGCGACGGTTATAAGTGGACCGTCCCCTCCGATAATTTTTATTTAAAGGGACGGTTCCAACCGTCCCTTATAATCATAATCGGGGACGGTCGCAAGTTGACCGTCCCCTATGGTTTCAAGACGCGCCATTTACAGAGGTTGTAGGGACGGTTATGCAACCGTCCCATAAAAAGAATCCATAAGGTACGGTTACAACCGTCCCCTTTACTTTCAATTATATGCGACGGCCACAGTGAAGTAACAGGGACGGTTATGACCGTCCCCTAAAGGCTTGTTACGGGGACGGTCTTATAACCGTCCCTAATTGTCACGTAAAAAGGGGCGGTCATAACCGACCGTCGCTAAACCTTTACATAGGGGACGGGCAGAACACAACCGTCCCCTAAAGTGGTATAGGGGACGGTCGCTGTTTGACCGTCCCCAATATCCGTCCCCAAAGGCTGTCCAGTTTGTAGTGCACTAACTGTGCTTCCCATCCCCACTTCCCTACCCTCCGACGTGATACCGACTACCGGCACCACCACCGCGAGGATCTCCCACACATGATCTAATCTTCTCCAGACGAGAAGGACACTTTGTACCCGCGCCGAGTTTAACATCTTGAAATCCATGCGTCCATCGAACACATTCAGGGCACGCCATCGAAGCGAAGCCCGATTACACTCGTCCAGCCGCAGCAGATCCTTCGTCGCGTGCTCCGTTAGGCCTCGTGCCACCACTCTCCACAGACTCAGCACTCCCCCCACCCCCAAAACCTCCTGTCTGTTGTTTCTCCCACATATAAAGTTCCGAGGGACAAGGATTGAGAACCTCCTCCTTCGTCGATCAGCACCTCTCTCTCCCTAACCACCTCCTTTCGCCTCCCCGAGGACACACCCGTACTCAGTGTGCGAAACCGAGACATCGGAAACATCTCAAGGGATAACGGCAAGAGGACGCCCAATGCCGAAGAGATCCACAAAGGAAGCATCCACTACCAAATGGCTTACCCCTTTGGGCCTGGTGTTGGCCTCCAAGATGATCCCTCCTCCAGTTGTCCCACCCGCACTCCATAGTTTCTCCAGCCGCCACTTAGGACGAACAAGCACCCAAAGTGCACCGTCATCATCGCCCCTGAGCTCTCCCTTACCGTCGCTCATCTTCCCAAGCCAGGTCAAAGTCTTCAATCTTTTATCCTATATTTTATCAAGACCCTTCTCCTATCGACTCTGATTCAAAGGAAGAACTTACGTCTATCGAATTCTTTCTGAGACAACTTTTCCACTTCCTGGGCTTGATGGAGAGGTCAAATCTACATACAATAGATAAAAGTAGAGACATTGTGCTTGCATCCATGATGTAGCAAAAGATGTTAGAGAGTAAAACCTCAAAACAAGCACTCCCTCCAAAGTAGTTGCAAAATCCATATACCTTCCTTATAAACCCGTCTTCAAATCATTTTTCTTTCTTCAATGTTGGCGCATATCTAATTTCTTTTCTTTTGACTTTCCAATTAGTAAGTTCTTTGATTTCTTTAGTTAACTCTCTTTTTTCTCTAATTTGTTTCTTGTGCTATAAGAACTTGTATTGGCATGCAACTCTTCTTCCATATTTATAATTCATGAGAGCCTTTTGCATCCATCAAAAATCGTTATTATGTCAATTACGATCTTTAAGTCAATCTTGGATCACAAATCAATTAGGTTAGCGGTGTCCATCTTTATGTTCCAAATTAAAATAAGTTTTCATTCAGATGAAAATGACCAAAGGAAAGGACTTAAGATGTAATTTGATGTGGGCAAGAATTACAATCTAATTAGTTGTTGAAAAACAAAACGGCAGGATATCTCATGGTTAGGTAAGATAAGTTGGAAATCGCGTGACATCTAGAAAAGTAAATCAGGTATTTAAGGCAACAGATGTATTTGTAGTGTATAGGTAAAGACAAACTAAAGTAGTTTCTTACCAAAGAGAAAAATAAATATCCAACGCGTTCGAATGGCACTAGCAAAGTGACTGATGGCTATGTCTGAGCTTTTATTTTTAACAAGATAAATGCTCTTGGCTTCCTGCACTAATTTTGTCTATGGTCGGAAATCGATTTGATGATCATGCACTAATATCTATTTTTTTTTTTATAGGTACTAATATCTATATTTTGAGATACCAGTAAATAGTGTTCTCACACATACATAGGTACACATACAGGATGATGAACAGAAGCAAGAACGAGACATCCATGCTTGAAAAGGAAAAAGATACAACTCCCACAAAATGTATAAAAGCTGATCACTCACATCATCCTACGGATCATCCATTTTACAACAGAGATATTACGGAGCTCGAGCAAAATCATGCATTTATGTATATAAAAGACGATTGCATGACTCTAAAAACTTCCAGTATTATCTCGCCTGCTGCCGCAAATTACAGATCACTGTATATATGTAATACATTCTCCATTCTGCGTCATGGTTGGGTAACGCACTGCTTCTCTTCGTCGGCATGATCATCTTTAGTGTTCTTGCGGTTTCCATCTCCCACATCAATATCGATCTCTCTCGATTTGCCCCACAGAACAGAGTAGAGTCCACCGACTATGAGCACGGAGCCCATAACCCTGGATAGAAAAGGAACAGTAAATTAATTAGACATGGATGATCTGCAACCTAATTTGAACACATGAAAGTTGTTATGATGATCTTACGTGCCAACGTAGAGCTTTTCGTCGAGCACGCCCCAGCCGACGAGGGCGACGACGATGAGCAAAAGCGGGCTGAACATGGAGACGTAGAGCGCTCCTTTCTTCTCCACGCACCATGACATGATCACGAACGCCAACCCTGATCCCACCACCCCCTTTTTTTGGATCAAGCAAAGGATCAGTGGTGGTCGTGATATATCAATTGCGTCTGTTTCAACTAGAGTGAGTTCAAATTTACCGTGTAAACGACGGCGATGAGGCGAATGTCCCAGCCGATGACCCAAACAGACCATTTCCTCTCGACCGCAACCGCCACGGCCAAGCACTGCACGCTGGACATGGCGGTCATCATCGCGGTGCTCGTGTAAGGGGACGAGAAGCTCTTGCTCATCTTCCCCTGCATGAATTTGATCACATTGTATCAGTACATATATGCAAGAGATATATTGAGAGCAAGAATAGGAAGAATCAATAAATAGATGCTTGGAAGACCTGGATTATGAACCAAATAGCCCAGCCAAGGCAGCTGCCGATGACGAGCGCGGCTCCGAGGGCAATGTTGGAGTCTCCGGTGGACGTCTGGACGGCGGACGCGGCCTCCGCGTACTTCCAGTGGATGCCGGACGAGAACATGCGCACGAGGGCCCCCTTGTAGAAGGTCATGAGCATGGATCCCCCCACGCATAACACAGTCCCGATTATCTTGGCCTGCCCTGATACGCTCTTCACTCCAACTCTCTCCATTCTATTTAATTATTTGCACATACATAAATCATAGAAACACGAATTTATGTCGATCGATACAACAATCAAATTAAGGTTATAGATGTGGTACTTGAATAGAGCAGCCATGACGAAAGTAATGGCGGGCAACGTGTTATTCAGAGCACAAGCAATTGTTGGGCTCGAGTACTTGAGACCCACGAAGTACAAGATCGGATTCATTGTAGCCCTGGAAATTATACCAATGTGACCATGTCATATAAGTAATCAAAGTTAATTAATCTCAGCAAGCTAACGTCTAATCAATACCCGAAGATAGAGCACAGGAAGATCTGGAAAAGGACGCTCCTTGTGATGGCCATCTTTCTTTTCCTGAAGGAAAACGATCAAGCAAAGTCAGAGCAAAGGTGAATGAACTTGTATATATGTGTGTGTATATATTATTAACCTCTCGTAGAAGAAGGCGACGGGAGCGAGGAAGACGGCGGCGACGGTCTGGCGGTAGGTGACCATGACGTAGGGGCTCATGCCGACGTCCAAGGCGAGCTTGGACACGATGTTGAGCCCGGCAAAGCCAACTTGCACCATCACCATGGCAAAGCTCGCGAGCCATTCCTTCCCCATATTTCGAACGGCAATTAGCTCAAGATTAATGGGGGAGTTGGTAAGCAGGAATGGTGGCAAGCAGGTGATTATATAGGCAGTAAATAACGAGCGATAAGTGGCAGTTGATTCTGATGCTGAATGTGATCGTGAAGGTGTGGTAGGTACACTGCACACAAATACACGTGGATTATTTGTCCCAAGGAACCAAACTCGCAACTGTTTTTGTTGCGCGCGCGCGCGCGCGAGAGAGAGAGAGAGAGAGAGAGAGAGAGAGAGAGAGAGAGAGAGAGAGAGAGAGAGAGAGAGAGAGAGAGAGAGAGAGAGAGAGAGAGAAGGAGAAGTGTGTGCATTTGGAACGCGTGAGATTGGCACCCAATCACGTTTGTTTGCCCTGACTTAGGACTAGCCATTGGTAACGCCTGCCTGCGTGTTTGCGTGCACCACGCAGGTCTGTTCTCACCATCTGTGCATTATTGCCGCTGGCACCACCAGTTAATTCCACATCTCTATTGAATTTCTCCGCTCCTTTTTTTCTATTAGTTGGAGTTTTAAATGAATCCGGCCCTGATTCTGAGCACGATTCGGATCTGAACAGGAAATGGGAAACCCATCAAGTCTGTTCTTGGCCATCTCATGATTAAGGTAAAATCTTTATTTTCTCTAGAGATGGAGTGTGTATGTGTGTGGGACAAGAATGATGTATGTAACATCTGCTTTTTTTCTTAGGGACCAACACAAAAGAATGGCATACAAATTAACTAAAAAACAAGTAAGTAATTACATACACGTATACCTACACACATATATATTAGGGTTGATCATGTGAAAGTTAAAAACTGTGATAGCATGAGAGTAATGATTCTGAACCACTATATTTTATCATCTCTCTCCTAATTGATTGCGGGAGGAGAGAGAAGAGCAAAATCTAGTAGTCTAGATTCATTGCTCTCATTTTCTCACAGTTTTTGGCTCTCACGGGATCAACCCTCATATACATATATAGAGAGAGGGGGGAGGGAGAGCTTGCACCATGGTGCCATAAATGTCCAACTTTTGATATTTTTTGAAATAAAAGCATGTGGGATTTAGATCACTATATATCACCATGACGCCATTTAAAAATCAAATTAATTCAAGACTTTTAATCCATCCAGCAAGACTGCAACATTTTAATGGTCTCAGAATTGCTGAAATTTTGCCCTTTTAGATCGACAAGTTAGGAATATCTATTTTATAAGAAATTTAAAACATAAATTCCACTAATAGGTTTAAGTAAATCCCCCAAAATTTCATTTTTAAAAAATGAGATTTTGTGGCACCGGTGCACGTAAAGTAAAATGCACCATGGTGCAAGTTCCCCAACCTCATATATGTGTGTGTATACGGTTGATCACGTGAGAGCCAAAATCTGTGATATAGTAGATCTGAATCATTAGATTCTATTCTCTCTCCCCTCCTACAATTAATGATGAGAGATATAAAAGAATTTAATGGTCCAAAATCATTACTCTCATACTCTCACATATTTCGGCTCTCACAAGTTCAATCCTATATATATAATCTATGTATGTATGTACGTACGTACATACGTACTCCAAAGATCAATGGCTAGAGTCTATACACACAATTCTTTGATGTTTTTTCCTCTAGGGAAACACAAGCATGCATCCAAGTAGAAGATGTGAGTTGTATGATGACTTTTTTTATGACAGGGTAATACCCTGTGGAATTTTGGATCTCACCTTAATTGGTATATCTAGGTACTGCATGTGATAAGGTACATTCCTCATTTCTTTGGTGCATTTAATGAAGACAACAAGTTTTTTGCTTAAAAATCCTCAAACTGTCCGACTCAAGTTACTCATGACCTTGGGTTTGCTCGAAATATCAAATACAGCTTAAATTTGGTGGTCATGCTTGGAAAGGTATCTGTGGGAGACTTAAATTGAACAATAAATAAAATTACCTAGACACCTTTATAGGGTTCAATTCTATTAACCATTAATATAATATACGTATTTTGTACTAAGTTGCACGTTAATTTTGTTGGTATAATCCATAACTCTTTTTTTGTGAATTTAATCAATCTGCCAAATATCTAAGTAAATATTATACGTATCCATACGTTTCTTTAGTTATCATTTTTAAATTATTTTTTTATCATATATTGCAGCATAATGTAGACATCTGTTAATAAATTGATAAGATAAACATCATTTTTATAGATTATATTATATATTATGATTTCAATGTTTTATTAAGTAAAAATTGTATTTTTGGCACCATAATTGTATAGGAGTAGACATTGTTCATTGATGGTACAATAGAGACTTTGATCCAGTTAGGAGATTTGCGAATAGTTAATTCCAACAATTGACCATTTCGAACAAGTATATATGCACTACTAAACAAATCTCCACTATGGAGGTTGACTCAATGCTAAAGTCCATTACATTGCAGTGAGGATAGTGGACATCTATTGTTATATTTCATGGATTATATTAATATGCCTTGAATCGTAACCATCTAACCCTAGTTCCTCTCTTGTCGAACCATAACCCAACAAAACGGGGTCTTGTTATCTGGTCAGCGATCTTAGGTGGGGGGGAGGGGTCTATGTGGGAAGCAGGTATGCTTCGCCACTATGGGGATGTGGGGGCAACATGTTTAGCCATAAACACCTGAGGGATTGTCTTGTGGTCCACACAAGGCAGGACCGCTAAGTCGATGTGATGAAAACTCTCGAAGATCAATGGGCCAAGCTACAATTGACCTGCATAAAAATAATCAAACAATGAATAAGCAGAGGTGTGAATCAAAATTTATTATACCTTGCAAACAAGTGTATAGTAACAAGCATGTAAGGGTCGAACTCAGGGAACAAGCCGGGTAACACAGAATAATATTTATGATAAATAATTAATATTTATATAGATGTATATAGATATGCACACTTTACTTTGATTTTTGTGGATTTTTTATTTTATTTTATTTTATTATTTTATTTTTTAAAATTTTATAATAAATATATTTTTTGGTTTTAAAATAATTAGAATATTTGTAATAATTACTAATAATATAGCTTATATATAATTATTTATAGTTATATAATTGTTGAATCTATGATTCATCGCTCCAAAAGTTGAAAACATGCCTTTGTTCCTGAGTAATTAGCTGCATTTCATCACTTATGTTGCATAATTAGAATTCATGCATGTCTAATAATATCTGTATTTTAGCATTCACATTTGCATTAAATAAGCAATTATGGCCTCGCCTACGCACGCTCCTCCACCGTCAACTCGCCTACTGCAGATTGCCACCTCCATACACACCCTTCATCGACCTGCAACCCTCCGCGCCCCGCGCGCACCGCCACTTAACAGTCAGGCCCTCCTTCGCGCGCCTCCTCGCGCAGGCCCATGTGTATCTACAGTCATCTGCGCCACCTGCAGCTGCAACTACCATCCTGTCGCCGCACCTCATCCATGCCAAGAGCCGCCTGCGACCGCGACCTCTCCTCCACCATCGCACCCCCCGCACCGCCGATGCCCTAGCATGCATGAGAAGAAAGGAACCCACATTCTTAAGGACATTGCATTTTCTAAATTTTTATATTTTGTGAAAATTGCATATTAAGCTTGTAATGTTTCTTTAATTCCAAAAGTGCCCTTGAGCACACTTTGTTTTGTTAAGCTGTTATTTCTGAATTGCAAATATATCCCTGAGTTTGAGCATTAATTTGGACATAAATATTGATCATTTCTTTTAATCAAAACCTGCATTTTGTAGATCATATAATTCTTTATCACTTGGATAATTATTTGAAATTTTGTGAATAGTAATTAGTTAATTAAAATTATTTTAATGAACAGTTGTATACTTTACCAAACCTATGATCTGAAATTAATATTTAATTAAATATTGTTCTAAAAATTGTAAAAAAATAGAGATGGTGCATATGAATATTTTTATTTACTATCCAAATTTCATAAAAAATGGATAAGTCTTTTGCATAAATTAAATTATTTAGTTATTCCAGTAAATTATTTTTTAATTAAATCCACAAATAATATTTTTGTGAAACTTCAACTCTCCTAGATTGCTTATTAAAATATCTTTTTGAAATAATTTACTCTTTGGATAATTTTATTTATGGATTTATTAGAAATAAAATACTCACAATTGCTCTGTTTCTAGTAAAAATTCATTAAAAATCATATATTATTAGAAATTCCAAAAAGAATAATGTATCTTCATTTTTTATGTTTAGCTTTCAATAAAAATTTCACAATTCTTGCATTCTGTTTGCAGTAAAATTGCATAAAAACTCATAAAAAGTTTACATTTTTTATTTTTGCATCTTAAATCTAAAAATTCCAAAAAAAATACATGTTGCATTCGTCGTTGGATTAAGTTTTCAAGAAAAATATAACTTGGCTTGATTGACTTAATTTCACATTAAAATTAATTAGCTAAGTGATTGTGTTTCTTATTAACTTAATTCAATCACATTTTGCATTTGACATTTCTATTTTGCATAAAAAATACAAAAAAAAATCTTGCTTGAAAAATCTTGAGCTAATTCCTATACGTTGATCCAAAGTTGTACTCTTTTGCCTCCTTGAGTCGACCTTGGAGCTTGCCCAGGTTAAAATACATAAAATCGCACATTAATTAATTAACTAATTCCTCGACTCGTGCGGTTAATTTTTTATTGATCCTGATTGCCCGACTACTACAACAATTTCGACATATTTTAAACAGGACATTTCAGTGATACATCAAATGGCGCCGTTACTGGGGGACCGAAGGTCATGTAAGGCACGCATGTCTTACTAGAGAATTTACATAAACACCCTCAGATGTGTAGGCAATTACATAACCATCCTTGTACATGTTTAATTTTAATCAATTTTATTTTCTATAATTGCATTCATACCCCTACAATTAAGTCTCAGTTTATATGGCATTTTCACGTCAATTATCATTCTAAAATTGCATATTGTAGAACTCGTGTTTTGTTATTGTGAATATTTGTTTGATTTTTGAGAGCTATTGATTATTTATTATAATTATTTTGTAAAAAATTGTATATTTTGCCTACTGCTTGCCATTAATTCAATAGTAAATTCATCCTTGCTTTAAAAATTACGAAAAATCACAGTAGGTAGAGTTTGAGTAGTTTTACTTTTTGCCCAAATATCTTCTTATTTGCATGTATACTGAGTTCACAATAAATTAATTAGTTATTTGTATTGATTTTTAATGATTCATATATCAATTATTTTTAGGATTTGATCGATTTCCTAGATTCCTCACATTGAAGTATCTAGAATCATTTTAGTTTGTGAAAATAGTTTGGTTTTGTATTTATTAAAATTAATTTACAAAAATCACCATGCATTCATATTTAACTCTTATTTAAATCATATTGAGTCAAAATATTTCACAAAAATTGCAGTAGTCAAATTTCATCATTTTTCACATTTCGGTTAAGTCTGAGAATTTTTGGACATTGATTGAATGTAATTTACATTGAACCCCTTAACTTGGCCTGAAATTGCATTGCATTTTTAATTGCATTTTAAAAATAACAAAAAAATTATTTCTCTGAAAACCTAACATCTAGATCGATTTTAAATAAATCTAAGAAGAAAGTTGCCTCCCTTAGTTCGACCTTGGGCTTGCGCAAGTAAAAAAATATAATCGCTCGCTTTTAATTGAACTAATAATTGAAGAAGTGGTTTTTTGATTGATCTGAATTTATCTGACTACAACGTAATGAGCACGCATTTAAAACGACATAATTAAAATGGTAAATTTTGTATCTTTCATATGGCATCGTTGCCGGGAAGGCACGACTTAGGTTAATTTTTAGAAAATTCAGATTTTAGGTTTTGACTACCCTCGGTTTTTCTTGTGAATAGCTCTATATTTATTGTATTTATTTATTATGTGTCTATCTCTCTGACCATTGTCTTATTCTTGTGAGAGGAACATGCGACATCGAAGGCGACTCGTCAAGCGAGCCGAAGAACCTGCATTGAAGTGAACTGAGTGGCTTTGAGAGAATTTATAAAAAAAAAAGGTCTGCATTTAAAGCGGTGCACATTTGGGTTCTCGCGTGTGTAACTAAAATAAAAAGACTCTTTGTGTTGTGTGATTACATGACGTAGGATATATTTTGCACTCGCAGCTCTTAGAGCTTCCTAGGATTGTTTGTGCTCGTAATATTTAGGACCACACTTCCCATTAAAAGACGCAGCTAGACTGCGGGACTTTTGCTAAATTTAAATTCATTCTTCACTCTCTAATAGAACTACCTGTCTAGGAGCGGCTTTTCATTGCTTGCATTCATTTAGTATAAAAAAATTTTCAATTCTCTTTTGCATCGCACATGTAGAGCGTGAGAACCACTGTAAGTCTTCTGAACTAGGCATGCATCATTGATTTTTCATTACATCAGCTTTTCTCAACTCCCTCCCCCTTGGTTTTACAACTTAGGATTAAAGGAAATTGGGACTGGACGATAAGTGTGCCTTGTGTGTTGGACTAATCAAGTGACAATCTAACTAAAATCAGGATTTCTAAATGAAATGACCAAAAAATCAACTTAAAATTGGAAATTCTGTTTGCAGGAGAGTAACACCGACCTTGATTTCAGGTTGAGTGAGGGTACAGAAAGTGTGTGCACACCCTAAGATAGAGCCCATTTCAACGCCTTCCCTATCAACATACCCCGCTCTTAGTAAATATCACATGTTGATGTATTCAAAGTTCAACTAACCAGCGCCAAGTAGCCTCTACTTGCTTCAGCAAGTAGATAGTGGTGAAGCAGTGGTACGACACGACAAGTTGCTTAGTAAACCCCCGGGGTGAAGTAACAAGCCTTGTCAGCCTCCACCTACTTCGATAGGTAAATAGGGGTAAGTCCCTGAACTTCATTGGTATTAACCAAGTAAGCTGATGATATGAGCTAAGAGAGGAAGGGCGTTGGTATCTTAGGCGATAGGTTAAATAGAGGAGACACGGCCGGCATTGAGCTAACTATCCTATAGACCATCGCATAATCCTTGCTAACTTTGCTTGAAGATCACACTTAAAATCAATCAGATTAAGACCCAACTTCGAGTCCTTTACTGTGTTAAGTGTGAATTCAGGGTTTGTGATTCAATTGATTGCCTTAGGTAGGAGTCAAATCCTATCTTCACACACTTGTGCTCCCGATATTGCTTCTAGAAGATTCAAGCAAAATGCCTCCTAAAAAGAAAGAAGAGGGAGAAGAACACCCCGAGGACCCTATGAGGATGATACTATCCAGACTCGCTGCATCTGAGCAGCAACACGCTTTACTCTGAGCTCAGCTAGGACAACTGAATGTTGGGTTGGAACCATCGATGGACGTGACAAAAAACCCTGGGCAATATAGAATTTGGAATTATCTGGGTCCGACTGAACCAGAAGTTAATTTTGAGTTGAAATCGCATTTCCTGAACCTGGTGCCACACTTTGATGGGAATACTTCTGAGGAATGCATTCCTAAGGGTCTTCAAGCTCGTCTGTGCTAACCTTAGACATCCTAATGTTAGCCAATATTATATCAGGCTCATATCCCTTCCATTTTCCTTGGGTTGCAAAGCTGACTACTAGGTGAAGAACTTGGGAATTATAGTCACTACCTATGCCCAGTTCAAGGACATGTTTTTGAAGAAGTTCTACCCCTTAAGTAGGACTAACATGATGAGGACACGCATCGCTAGATTTTCCCAGCTACCCCATGAAACCTATTGTGATGTCTGGGAGAGGTATAAAGACATCCTGCATAAATGTCATTGTCATGGTCTAGATGACAACATCTTGATCCAGTCATTCTTCAACAGTCTCAACCCTGAGATGCAGGGTTTAGTGAGTGTTGCCTGTGGAGGAAGTTACACTTCACGCAGAGTACATACTGTCTGGAAGGTATTCGAGCAGATTATTGAAACTAGCTGCTCGCAGACCGCCAGCAGGGTGTACTCACAGTCCCCCAATTCACTCTCATCTGGAGAGGGGAAGTCAATTGTAGTTGATCTCTCTGAGGATGTGATCCCTATCATAAGAGACCTTGCAGATAAGCATACTATAGTCAAGAGGATCAACAGGAGGATTGATGAATTATATCGGAGCGTCTCCAAATTTCTCAAACAGATGGAGGAATTGACTGAGAAGGTATCTAAGATAAATATACATGTCGTGATTGCACCTCTGCTTTTGTATATCGAGTTCACCATGTTCAGGAGCAACCGGTGTTAGGGAAACCCCAGCCATGGGAGCAGGACCATTCCTACACCCACTCATCCCAGCAGCAGCCCCCATCCATAAAGATAGTTCAGGAGGAGCCTCCACTGATTTGGGTGGTGAATGGAGTATGGTATACTCTGGACCCTGCCAGACAAGGAAGTAAGGGAACCGACAAACCTACCAACGTCCCCTGACTTTTTACAACACCGCATTCACCTCCGCACCCCCTCCTTCATAGCAGAATCCTGGATTTTAGCCACCCCAGCAGCAGAGGAAGCAATACTAGCAGTACAGCCGTCAGGGCCAGAACTAGGCGGGCCAGCAGGGCCAGTAGTTCCAGCAACACCAGCATCAGCAGAGGCAGCATCCCAGCCAATAGATCCAGTCTTCCCATTCTTCTCAGCCTTTCCAATTTACTTCTTCATCTGGTCCCACGGACTCACAATTTTAGCAGGTACTTGATACCCTTAATTCTTATCAGAGCGAAATGCAGAATGAAATTCATGATTTGCAGGTGGATGTTGATAAACTCAAAAATCAAACGGTCTTGTGTTCCACACAAGGCGGGAACACAGTCGAAGTGTCGACCAATCAAAATCTGAATTTAATCAACAATTAACCCACACTAAAGATCAATAAATTAGAACTAATGCGGAGTCAAAATTTATTTTTAACTCTGCACAAATGGTGTATAGTGACAAGTATGCAGAGAGTTCGAACACAGGGAGCAAGCAGGGTAATTCACAAAAATGTGCTCAAGTGAATGTGTGTGATGTCTACACTAAGCAAGCAAGCAAAGATGTTTTTGTGGGTTTTAATTTTTAATTTTTGATTTTATATTTTTGTATTTTGATTTTTAGTTTTCTGATTTTTATATTTTATATTTTATTTTTTTTTTCAATATTGGAAACTATAAGCAAAGTAATAAAGGCAAGATAAAGTATTTATAAAAATGTGCAAAAATGACCAAAAATCCAGAAATGAATTGTTTTTGATATTTTAGGATTTTTTACTGTTTTTGTGATTTTTGGGGGATTTTTCAAGGTGTTTTTGGTATTTTTAATTACTGAAATAACTTAAAACAGTGAAACAAGGGCTGGCTGTGAGTAAAATGGATTTAAAAACAGCAACCAGTAACCAAAATTTTTCACACTATTTTTCAAATAAAAGGAACAGAATAAGGAACGCACAGAACCTGAGTTTATATTTTTTAGAGTTTTCCTTGATTTTATATATTTTTTTGAAGTTTTTGAGTGTTTTTAAATTTTTAGTGTTTTTCTTTTGAGATTTTTAGTGATTTTTAGATTGACACTAAAATAGGATAAAATAGACACTAGGGAATTTTTTAGGAATTTTTAGAGATGGTTTAATATTTTTTTGGCATTTTCTAAGCTAGACAGTAGAGAAAAAGCTTGTTTTTGATTTTTAATAAATATTTAAACGCAATAAAATTAAAAACTAAAATGATGGAGATAAAGTATAAACAAACAGGAGCTTAAGTTCAAATTTTTAGAATTTTTGGAGGCCAAATGATAATTTAAATAATTAGAACAAGCATCCAAACATTCAATAGGCCTGGCAGGGGTATAAATGCAATTTACAAAACATCCAGGGGCATGCACACAATTTTCCACAAAATATTGAACTGAATATTTAATTCTTAGAACCAAAATACAATTACAAAACCCGCCTGGGTACGCTAGCAATTTTCCCACCAGGGGGCGTGACTTGCACACTCCTGGCGAGGACTAAAGTGTAATATCTCAAAACCCTGGGGGCCTACTTGCAAAATATCCAAAAAGTTTACACGTGTTGCTCTAGTTTTAGTACTAAGATGAAATACATAAAAGACCGAGGGTCCCTCTGCAAAATGCCCACACCTCACGTGTACAGGTCACGTGAGGTGACGTGGCGAAGGACCTGGGTGCAAATAAACAAAGTTTGGAGGTCTTCGTGCAAATATTACAAAACTATTACACTACAGACAAAAGTTTAAATACTAAATAATAAATACAAAAAGGCACGAGGGTGTAGATGCAAAATACCCTCGACGCGTGATCCAACGGCGATGGAGTTGCCACGTGACACGTGGCGCTTGATGAACGGCCGATGACGATTCGCTTCGACGTCTGAGATTAGATCTCAGAAAGAGATCCAACGGTGGCTGATCGCGGAAGATCTGACGGTCGATGCGCGATCTGGAGCTCCGCCTTGATCCAACGGTGGCGAAGGCCGGAGCAAGAACAACGACGAACTCCGGCGAGCCGAGGTTCTCCGAAGTCAAGCTCCGTCTCCGATGGGCTGCTTGGCTTCAAAATCGGGCTGGAGCTTCCTGGGGTCGTCCTCTATCTCCTGGGCACCAAAAGTGCACGGCGTTGGCCGTGCCGCTCGCAAGTTGTCGGCGGAGCTGGAGAGCTCGACTGAGCTCCGACGAGCTTCAAAAAACGCGCCCAGGCGCGAGTCAACGTTCTTCGACCCTGCAAAACCGGTCAAGAGGTCCAGGGCAAGTTGCCTGGACCCTAAGTGGGCCCAATCTACGCGAAAGGCGGAGTGGTAGTCGGTGGCCGGAGGTGCGCTCCGGCGAGGATGATCAATTAGGTGAATCGAACTATGGAATTCAAAATTTTTTTGAGGGTTTTCGAAGCTAAGGCTAAGACTAAGCTAATGCATGCAAAAGAAAGGGGTGAAATGGCTTCCTCGACGGTGTAGACCGGAGGGAAGGGTACCTCAACCGCCGGAGTTGCGGGGGGTGGTGGAGACGCCTCCGACCTCGGCTGCCTTGGCTGAAGAGTCCTCGTCGGAGCTGTCACCTCCAGGTAGCTCTGGAGCACGGAGTAGGCGCGAGGTGGTGGACCGAAGGTGTTCGAATTCAAAAGGAAAGAAGGGGGGTCGGTTTTAAGTTGGTTGACCCGAGGCGACAGGGGTCCAAAGACCAAGGATTCTGGAGCGTTTCAGTGATGCGATCTCCAAGGAAATCACACGGCGGGTAAGGTGGTTGGTAGGGGAAGAAGATTGCAGAAGAAATCGAGACGAGGTAGTGAAAGAGTTGGCCGGGAGAGCCAAGAAATTGGCTCAAAAACCGAGCCTCTGACGTCGCACATGGGGAAGGACTGCCAGTTGACCGGGGTCAACTAGGACCGTCTCCTGATTGGTCCACGTGGACCAATCAGGAAAAATCCCTGATAAATGATTTAAAAAATCAATAAAAATAGAAAAAGGCCGAATTAATTAAAAGTTGTAAAATGAAAAATGCTTAAAATTTTATGTAGTATGTTATTCTGATTTTTATTTATTTTTAGGGGTTATATTTTTACAAGTTACCTTGTTAACCCTATATAGGTATAATACCTATGTAGTTTAGTATTTTATTTTTATTTTGTATATTTTAATTTTTTTAATTTTGTTTATAATTTTATAAAAGTATAAAATACTTTTATACACATAAATATGTTTTTATTTTATTTTATTGATGTATTTTGTATATTCAATAAAGTATAAGAGTATTCTGTACAGGTATAGATATAGGCAGTATACCTATGTAGCCTTTATACAAGTATTTTATTTTGTGTTTCTTTTGTATTTTTATTCTGATTTTAACACTCATAATTATTATAAGTAATATTTACAACATTATATAAATATAAAAATGAATAAATAATGAATAAAGGATAAATTGAATATTTTATTCGGTACACTGTACAACGAGGGTCCAAAACTCAACTTTCAAACCGTAGCTCTGCCAAATGCGAAACCACCGCCATTAAATAGCTTATTTTCTTCTATATACAATTAAAGGTGAGTTTGCTACATTTGGAGTTGTCAATTGTGAGATACGGGTCTGGGAACTTGGGATTCTGAATTCTTATTCAGATCATAACTTTTTATCTGTGTATTCTTTTTCTGTGAAATCAATTTTGTATTTTTCTTTATTAAATTATCTACAACTTTCATGTACAAAGTTTCTTTATTTGATGCATAAAAAGTGGAACCAAAAATAGGTCCCAAAATGAATAAAGAATGAATAAAAGTATAGGTGTTTTATCTGTATTTCTGACCTTATCTCCCCCTACTTTATTCCTGGTCGACCTATTCATCAAGATGCCTAGGTCTCGGGGGTTTTGGGTCATAAAATATTTACAATATTTTATTCTTTTTCTTTTCTTTATTTATTCTATAATTTTGGCCTTAATTACAGTATTTTATACACTAATTGAATGCACATGCATGAATGCTAAGATGCTCTATTTAAGGGTATTTACAGGCATTTGCTAGGGTTTTTAGTGCCAAAATGATAGAATAAAGATGATGAAATGTGGATTCATCAGATGTCAACCGCCTATCTAGATGGAGAGACGAGCAATATGCACCCTCTACCTCGAACCCAGCCCAAGTTCAGGCTAACCCTAATTAGCCTGAACCGTTCTAATTCTCAGAAGCATCTTGGTTAGATATACTTTTCAGCATCTCTTAAATCTGAACATGAGATTCTTTCGTGTGACGAGGCTAACCATATGTCACTCGGGAGTATAAGGATTGTGATCGTACCTGATCGGGCGAGGGACACGAGGAGAGGCCTCTATGGAGCTCTGTATGAGGAGTCTTCAAAGGACGAGGAGGAAAGGCAGCCCATTCAGAGGCCCCGTCAGCAGGACCTGAGGATTCTCCCTCTAGGAGCCGAGAAGAGAAGGAGAGAACAAATGCAGCATCAACAACATGAAGATACCCCGGAATCTATTGAGGACACTATAGCTTCTTTCCCACAACCTTCATTAGATAATTTTGATTTAGATCTCATGTTGAATAAAAAAGAGTCGTGTATGAAGAATTCCATTTACATTAATTTCAAGAATGATTGATGAATCCACGATTCATCGCCTTTATTCTTTTATTTTAGCTTCATTTTCTTAGTCAAATACCTGTAAATACCCATTAATTTCGTAATTTTACCATTTTGCATGCATTTGTTAAAATTGCATTTTTAACACTTTTTGTACATAATAAAAGAATAAAGAAGAAAAGAAAAAGAAAAGAAAAATAAAGGATGTATTTATGCAATAAATGCAGACTGACCCTAACCCCGAGAGAAGGTCAAGACTTGACCTGATCGACCAGGAATAAAGTAGGGAAGATAGGGTCTTCTGTTAGATAAACCAAAAATATCTTGTAAATATTTTTCATGTATATTTGTACAAATCTTACATTATTTTATTTGTAAATAATTTGACCTCAAAATAATTATTTTTGTAAACAAAAGTTGTAAATAAAAATGTGTTGTAAATAAAAAATAAGTGTAAAATAAAATAATGTACATAATGCAAATAATCACACTCAGAAAAAGCCGCAAAGAAATCATTGAAACACCAATTCCGGCTCCATACGAGCTCAAATAGAACCAAACCCACTTCCATTATACTATAAATTAAATTATCTTTCAAATGGCTGTGGTTTTTTCGTTTTTTTTTTTTGAGTTACAGTTAAAAAGTCGGTTTTCTGGGGTGTATTGTGCAGTTTACCCATATACTTGTTGTATATATTTTATTCATATTTATTTTTCTACATAATGTGTATAATTGTAAATATTATTTTCATTAAATAAAATAAAAAATAAAAAAATTTATAAAAATTATTTCCTTATTTATACCTATGTATATTGTATTATATGTGTATAATATATGTATATAATTAACTACCTTTTTTAAAATTCACCAAAAGAATTAATTATCTCACATTAATTAATTTATTTTATTTAATTACGAATTCCATATTTAATTTATTTAATTTATTTAATTTATTCGATTTATTTGGTTTAATAACTTGCCTTGTATTTATGATTTTATTCCACACCATATTTGGCCACCATTATGGTGGTTAATTGATTTCCATAAATTACTTTATTTATTTAATTAATTTAAATCCGAATTTCGAAATTAATTAATTTATTTATTTATTTATTTAATTATTTTATTTAGTTAACCCATAATCACTTTCCTTGTTTGTATAGACCTTCCTCTTTTGGTTTTCTTCTCTTTTTATTGGCTCCCTCCTCCCTCATTCACACTTGATCGATCTTTGGCGGGGAGGAGCCCGATTTCCGAGAGGCTTCTTGTTGAAGAGGGTCTTAGCCTCCGATCCGGTCGGTGACAGCGATTTGGGCTTCGTCGAGGCCATCATGGCATGTCAGAACCCCAAGGTGAGATCCACTTTTCTTTCCTGTCTTTCCTAGGTAAAATCGTAGGTTTAGTTTTTACGTAGGTGTAGTGATTAAGTTTTAGATCTTAGAGTTAAAAAATCTCCAACACACATTTTCGTCCGACACCGAGTTTTTCATCTCACAACTTGATCCTCACATTTCACATTCTACCTCGCACAACCTATCACCTCCGACCACGCACGGTGGTCGGAGATACGGATCTCTCTTCCATATCACCGAGATCCGTCCATTCACACATCTCATTTTGTGTATAAATAAAAAAACATAAATTTATTTTTCCTGTTTATCTTACATTCGTGTTTGAAGGAAAGATAAAAAAATTGTTTTTCTCTACTCTTTGTTTTGCAGGAATAAATAACAAAAACAAAAAAAATATAGTTGTTGTTTTTATTTCTAATGTTTGTTTTGCAGGAAAATCAAAATAAAAATTAAAAAAAATCTTCTCCTTTACACTTACTGTTTACCTTTGCTGATTAAAAAAAACAAAACAAAAAAAATAATACATGCTTTAACCTTTTTCCTGCAGGTTACAAAATAAAAAAATAATAAAAAAATATAATAATAAAAAACCACAGATCCTTCCACTGCCCAGGCGCACGCGCGCACTGCGCAACACCCTTCCGCCTTCCTCCGCAGGCCATCCTCGCGGCACGCCGGCTGCGCCATTGCCCGCACCTCTTATCTGTGGTGCACGCCCTCCTGCGACGTTGCCCCTCGCCGTGCCGCCCTTCCGCGACCGCCTGTGCGGCAGGCGCAGCCCGCTCGCCACCAAAGACCACCTCCCAAAGCTCGTCTCGCCCAGCTCCGGCTGCACGCCCCCGATGTCTCCTCCGCGTGCAGTCCGCGCTCCTCCAGGCCCGCACTCCTCCGCGGCGGGTCGTGCCCCCCTCGCGCGTGCGTGGTGGTGCCCTCTCGATCGGCCCGCCGACCGCACTTCCCACTCCGCCGATCTCGCGCGTGGGAGGAGGAGAGGTCGGCGGCGGCAACTCCCTCTTCCCCTTTGGGTTGGAAGGGAACGAAGAACAGAAGCCCTAGCAGGGACTGTTAAAATAAAAAATATATAATCTTTGGACATATTGCACATACATCCTTGGAGGTTCTTGAATTGTCAAAGAAGTCCTTGCCTACAAGCAAGTCACATGCTTTGCATGCCACCACTGGGTAATTTACATATTCTGTCCGCCTACATATTTTTATTATATTTTAAGACAGAAACTTTACGAATTTACGTTTCAGTCCCTGTTGTTCAGACATAAACTTTGCATATTCTTTTTGATGTAATAAATGCTTTTATTAGTCTAAAAATTCTCAAAAAAATAGTATTTGTTCCTGCTGTAGTTCTCATCATTTTATAAAAATTTCACAGTGTTTTATTGTCTTTTGTTATATTTAAAAATTCAAAAATAGTGTCTTCTTCCATTCCTACACTTTGAAATCCATAAAAAATCGAAATATAGCCTCAAAAATCCAAAAAAAAATAGTTTAGGTGTATTTTGATCTCTTTTAATTTCTGACCAATTTTGGTGAATTTTGCATTTATAGAACTCCAAAAAAAGTCGAAAAATAAAAAATCTTAAAAAAATGTAGAAAATAAAAGAAAATTCAAAAAATAGTGATCTTGGTCTCCATTTGTAGGTATTGTTTTGTAGTGTCTCTTAAAAATAATTCTCAGGTATTTTGAGCTCTTAAAGGATTTTTAAATTGAAAAATACTCATGGCTGTGAATAGTCTCTTTATTTTCCACTGTTTTATTTTTATAAAATTTCAAAAACATAAGAAAATTGTGAAAAAAATTACCAAAAATATTTTAATATATATAAAACCCAAAAAAATCTTTGGACTTTTTTTGTATATTTTCGACCTTTGTGAAAAATATAAAAAGAGTGTTGTATGTATGTTTTTGTGCATTTTGTGCTTATTCGAAAAATACAAAAAAATATAAAAGTTAAAAACCACTAAAAAATAACTCTGAAATTTGGCTACTTAGTTTTTAAATCTTGCTCCTTGTGTTCGACCCTGATCGCTATACCAGGTAAAAAGAATAGCGAAAAGCCGCTTACATTTGTTTTCTTGATTGATCTTTTATTGAGTGGTTTAAAATAAATATTTTTCTTGTTGACCAAGCCTGAGAACAACGATAACATTGTGATATTATTTTATCCCAACTCGACCGCGTCGGATTTTGTGTCATCACAATGGCGTCGTTGCCGGGGAGCACGGCTTTGTAGTCATTTTTCAATTTTGTCTCTCCACGTTATAATTGTTTTCTGACATTCTCTCTCTTGGATTTTTGTGCGAGGTACTGCTTGGACAACTTGGAGTTACTTTTTGAGGACCCGCACGGGAGGAAGAGCAGAGAATTGAAGAAGATTTTTTTGAGAGAGAACAATAATTTTGTAATAATTAAGACTTTGAACTGTGGACTCGGACTATTTTTCGGGGTCTGTTTTGCCAAGTGCCGGTGCACTTGGGGGACCTCACCGTCATTTTCCGAGTTTTTGATTTAACTGTCATAACTTGTTATTTGATTCTCACGGATTTGGCCCCTAGACGTTGAATTTTTGTTGATTGAGACGTAAATTTTTAAAGCCCAAACACCTAATAGAATATTTGTTCCTATAGAATGTAATTGGACCTTGGATAAAAATTAAATTGAAAAAGTTAGTTTAATTGGATTTGAGACCACGTGCCGTGAGGAGTCACATACAGCGCTGGCAGGACCCGTTGTGGCGGGCACTGAGTGACTCTCAAGATCGGACTCCGGACTCAATTCAGTGAGCTAACTATAGTTCTTCACGATCAATAGAAGTTGCTTGTCTAAGGCCAATTTCTTCGTGCATCATATAGTTAGTTTATATTATGTCTTTAATTTATGCGCGGATCATATTGCATGTAGAGTGTTGGAGTAAGGTACGCATTTTCTATCTCTGCATGCATCATAGTTTTTGACCGTGCATTGGCATTTTCGACTTCCTCCCCCTATTTTTTGGACTCAAATTAATCAAAGAGGAAATCGGAAAGCTCGTTAGACGTTTATTTTTGAAAAAATTCAAAAAAATAGAAAATTAAAAATTAAAAAAATTGGGACTGCTAATTGAACTCGACCATTGAAAAAATTGGGACTGCTAATTGGGACAGCTGGCAATTAATTCATATCATTGTATTGGGAGAGCAACCCCCTTATTGTTTGTGTTTTTAATTGCTCGCGTACACACTAAGGAGTAGTGCCCAAATCCTATTCAAGCCTCCTAAGTGTTTGTACAACTTTGTCTTATCACCTAACTCTTAAAATTGAAAAGATAAAGACCGAATCTCATGGTCAGATTTGTGTTGAGTTGGTGAATTGGGGGTTTGCCTTGCGTTTGTATGTCTTTGGTGTGAGTCGGTTACGATCATTCTTCTATCATTAGCAGTTACCTTCTGTCTCTATCTCACCCTCCCTCCCTTCTTTCTCTCCCCCACCATCTCTCACCCTCTCTCTTCTTTCCCACATTCTATCTCTCTTTCTACTCTCCCACCCTCCCGCCCTTCATTTCCCTTCTTCATGATGGGTCGCATTCCATTCCAGTCGGATTTTGCGGCTTCTACATTTCATACCCATCATTCTCGCCTACTTTCTTGGGAAGTCAGAACTCCGTCTGATTTCCCATCTTCTCCCTACCCACCCTCTCATTGGGACAGTGTTGTGAGTGACACCCGAAGAGTTCAGATTGACCAAACACGAGACATGGGTGTTCACATTACTGAGATGAGAGTGCATCCCATAGGTGATCGAATGGGGTAGTTGCGAGCTTTAGACAACTTTTATCTCAGGATGATGGATGAATACATAGATCAGGAAGTACAGTCCACTTCTACTTTGAGACCATTCGTCCTGGATTTAGAGTTAATTGATATACTGCCGAAATTCTTTGGGGATGTGCACGAGGAACCGTATTTACATATCGAAGAATTTGAGGATATTTGTATATCACGATCATATTCTGATATAACTTCTGAGGAAATGATGTTGATTACCTTCCCATTTACACTTCAGAGTAGAACCAAGAGTTGGCACAGACGGTTGGGAAGAAAGATTGCTACATGGGGAGATTTACGATCGTTGTTTTTGCAGAAATTTTACCCCCAGCGTAGAGCAGAGATGATGCGGTCGTGTATTCGTGATTTTTCAGTTAACCCCCAGAAGCCATTGATAGATTCATGGTTGAGGTTACGAGAACTTGTGAGGCAATTTCCGGATCATGGATTTTCTATGACTGACCTTATCCATATCGCCATGAGGGGGATGACCGCAGAGCAGATTGCATATGTCATTACCTCGTGTGGTGGTTCACACCACTGTCCTGACTTGGATTTAGTTGAGACCATCTTGGGAACACTTTCTGATCCTCCATATTCACAAGATGATTTATTCAGGACAACACATGAGGGAGAGATGACAACAGTTGAGTGTGTGACACACGTTGCTGATCTTGATAGCACACATAAATCAGAGGATATGGATGCTACTACTTCTCATTTGATGGATGTGTTGCCTACTGCTGTGAGTTCCGAGAGCCGGACATTAGTTGAGTTTTCATTGGATTTACAGTCAGATTTTGAGCCAGTCCCGCTCTTTAACGTAGAAGATTCTTTGATTCTAGATCTGTTAGGATCCCAAGAGATAGAGGAGGAACCCACATCTCAGCCATCCTTTGAATCTTTCCAGTGTCCGTACACAATTGATTCAGTGTCTATTCTTCAGGAGATCTTCTCAGACTCAGAGATACATTCTGATCCATCTCAGCAAAGAGAGCTTGATGAGGGACCGATTTTGGATTTTACAGACCTTGGTAGTCTCGTATTTGAGCCTTGTGTCCTCCCATTTGATGAGGTCGATATATTTTTGGAGGACCTGATTTACGATAGCATTGATCCCAAGTTCCCTGATGATTCGGCATTACTCCCCGAGGGTTATCTGCGGGAGGATGCCATGGACCATATAAACTCGGTTTCACTTTCTGGGAGTGTATCCGATCTGATGGATCACGAGACCGAGTCTTCTGATATTTGTACTAATGAGTTTGATGTTTTTCTCCTCGACGACCCTCGCGAGGATGACCTAATCTTTGAGGTATTCGATGATTTCACTGATTTGTCTACATTCCATGCATCGGTATCTGCCTTTATAGTGAGTCTCCGGATCATGATCTTCCATATCTATTTGAGACGGTGATTGACGTGGAGGATTCACTGACTGATCCTTCCTTCTCCACGTTCGACTTCTTCGGTTCTGCCCTTTCACTTCACACAGATCTTGAGCCGACGATTTCTTTTGTGCTACCGGAACCCGATTTCATCTTCCCATATCCTTACCCGGTAGCAAACACCCGCCTGATTGTTTATCTGGGTGTTATCATTTACTCTCTTGACCCTCCTGACTCCGTTGTTGTTCTCCCACCGAGACTGCAACGACAGAACGGTATTCGCATTACAGATGCCGTCCTGAACCTTGATACGGCGTTATCCTAGCCTTTGCACCCAGCTAGGGGCGTAAACTCTAGCGCTCGTTGAGAGGCACCTCAACATTGATCACATCTGTATAGATCCACTCTGTCCATATCATACATCCATTCTTTCTCACACCCCTTATTCATCTCCTGATCATTCCATACTTAGGGTGTACTTACCCTAAGTATAGGGGGGTGGCAGACATGTGATTATTCTTTGATTCTTTTTACCTCTGTTTTGCTGCCTATACTTAGGGATATTTTACCCTAAGTATGGGGGGGGTAAACTCAGTACATTCTACCCCTCGGTTTTCCCCTTGTGTACAGTCTTCTATACTTAGGATTACTTGATCCTAAGTATAGGGGGATCACCGACTTCTATTGATTTTATTCTTTTATTCGTCGTTGTAGTATACTATTCTTCTCACTTTTCTATACGAAGCACGAGTTATATCTTTATTTCCAGCTCTTTGATCACTATGAGGACATAGTTCGAGCTAAGTATAGGGGGTGTCGTATATATTGTATATATACTTTAGCCATAACTCGTACTTTCATATCTTTAATATGGCTAATATACTGTGTAAATACTAAAAAAAGAGAGATGCAGAAATTTCCTCAAAAATTTTTCCTTGTACATACTGGCTAATAAGTCAGGTTAAAATATTTTGAAAAATATTTTGGAAGTAGTTTGAAAATCTATTTGAAAAATCTTTTGAAGATTATTTGAAAAGTGTTTGAAAAATATTTCCAACCTTTGTGAAAATATTGTGGATTGTAAAAAAAATTCTCTTTGTGTGAAATAAAATGATTTTGTAAAACTATTTGCAAATGTTTGGAAAAAGGGTTGAAAAATTATATTGAAAATCTATATATACTATTTGAAAAATGTTTGCAAAATTGTTTTCAAATGATTGTAAATGATTGTAAAATAGTGTGAAAAAAAATTATTTTGGACTATAGTTTTGGAAATTATGTGTAAAATTATTTTCAAATAAATTTGAGGAATATATGCATCACAAAAAATGAATTAAAAGAGAGAGAGAGAGAGAGATAATAGTAAAAAAATTAAAAAAATCCAACGGTGTATATAATTGTATAAATTACTCAAGTTGTAAATCCTTTCTCATGACTCTTGTAAATAATTAACTCACTTCTTTGTACATATGTATATATAATCCCTAACCCTTCTCTAAAAATAATATTGCTATATATACTTGTATATATTTCTAACTATTTGCATTAAAAAAACTTCTGCATGTACATCATTTTTCATTGCATGTACATCATTTTTCAAAAATTTATAAAAATTTCAAAATTTTGAAAGTGATTTCACAAAAAGATTTTTATTTTTTCTTCGCATTGTACATATTTTCTTGCATTGACATGTGCATTTTTCAGGATAGTCTTGATAATTAAACTAAGTCTGAATAAATTTGAAGAATGGAGCTTAGTTGGACCTTAATCCACTTAATTTCAGAGGAACCTAATAAGATGTGGAGTTAAAACTTTTCAGGTCCTAGTGACTTAATTCTTTGGGTCCACACGACTATGTTCACATGTCATATTGATGAGTCTAAGTAGAATATTTAACAACACACACATGATTCTTTCAGACCGTGGCTTACCTTGGACAATGCACTCTACACGTGGCTCTTCATGGAGGAGGTAGTGAGGGGGCAGTTTCTTTTGGCTTGGGGTAGCATACGAGGGTAGTACATCTAGGCGGAACCTCTCGTCCTCCTCTAGGGAGAGAAGTGTGTCTCAACCTGGTTTGGTGATGATGATGTCTAAAGACAGGAGCTGTGGGATTGCAATAATGCTTCAAAAGAGGGATAGTCTACTGGCTCAAGAGGAAAAACTCCTTATGTACATGCTGCACCTTGTATATATTTTCAAAAAAAAAGAAGAAGAAAAATGCAAAATCTCCAAAAGTGGACAGGCCCGATTGAAAAAGTAAAATGTCTGTCGGAGTGTATATACAAGTGAAAAAAAAGAATAAGAGCTTCAAAGTCATATATTTGTGAGCTTGCAGCGGGTGACATGGCTACACTGGTCATGCATCCAAGGATAGGTAACTACACTGGTTACCGTCCATTCTCTTCTCCATCCCCTCTTCTTGAGTTGGTTGTACTTGAACTTAGAAGGGAATATCCCTGCTCCTCGAGGAAAGAGTTGCTAGACCGGGGGATTAGAGTTACCTTGTTGAGCGAGGTTGTTTCTTTGTTACTTCTGAGATGAGGAGCTATATTCACTTACACCGTACAAGTAAGATTTCATAGTCACAAGAATTTGTGTATGTAGACTTGTTCTGATCTGACGGTTGAGGAGACCTGAATAGGAGTCTTGTGGAACTTAGAGTCTGTTAGGTTTTAAATCCATATCCCATTAAGGTTCCGACACACTAATAACCCAAAGGTCCGACAGAGCTACAAACAACATTTTTATGAAGATAAGTTTAAAAGTCAACATTGTTCCAACTTCTTTCCTTTTTCTTTTCTTTATTTTTCTTTTCACTTATTTTCCAAATAAGTGTTTGCTAAGGGACTAGCAAAGGTAAAGTATAGGGGAATGATGAATCCACGATTCATCGCCTTTATTCTTTTATTTTAGCTTCGTTTTCTTAGTCAAACACCTGTAAATACCCATTAATTTCATAATTTTACAATTTTGCATGCATTTGTTAAAATTACATTTTTAACACTTTTTGTACATAAATAAAAGAATAAAGAAGAAAAGAAAAAGAAAAGAAAAATAAAGGATGTATTTATGCAATAAATGCAGACTGACCCTGACCCCGAGAGAAGGTCAAGACTTGACCTAATCGACCAGGAATAAAGTAGGGGGAGATAGGGTCTTCTGTTAGAAAAACCAAAAATATCTTGTAAATATTTTTCATGTATATTTGTACAAATCTTACATTATTTTATTTGTAAATAATTTGACCTCAAACTAATTATTTTTGTAAACAAAAGTTGTAAATAAAAATGTGTTGTAAATAAAAAAATAAGTGTAAAATAAAATAATGTACATAATGCAAATAATCGCACTCAGAAAAAGCCGCAAAGAAATCATTGAAACACCAATTCCAGCTCCATACGAGCTCAAATAGAACCAAACCCACTTCCATTATACTATAAATTAAATTATCTTTCAAATGACTGTGGTTTCGTATTTTTTTGAAGTTACGGTTAAAAGGTCGGTTTTCTGGGGTGTATTGTGCAGTTTACCCATATACTTATTGTATATATTTTATTCATATTTATTTTTCTACATATAATTGTAAATATTATTTTCATTAAAAATAAAATAAAAATAAAAAAATTTATAAAAATTATTTCCTTGTTTATACCTATGTATATTGTATTATATGTGTATAATATATGTATATAATTAACTTCCTTTTTTAAAATTCACCAAAAGAATTAATTATCTCACATTAATTAATTTATTTTATTTAATTACGAATTTCATATTTAATTTATTTAATTTATTTGATTTATTTGGTTTAATAACTTGCCTTGTATATATGATTTTATTCCACACCATATTTGGCCACCATTATGGTGGTTAATTGATTTCCATAAATTTATTTATTTAATTTAAATCCGAATTTCGAAATTAATTAATTAATTATTTTATTTATTTAATTATTTTATTTAATTAACCCATAATCACTTTCCTTGTTTGTATAGACCTTCCTCTTTTGTTTTTCTTCTCTTTTTATTGGCTCCTTCCTCCCTCATTCACACTTAATCGATCTTTGGTGGAGAGGAGCCCGATTTCCGAGAGGTTTCTTGTTGAAGAGCGTCCTAACCTCCGATCCGGTCGGTGACAGCGATTTGAGCTTCGTCGAGGCCATCATGGCATGTCCGAACCCCAAGGTGAGATCTACTTTTATTTCCTGTCTTTCCTAGGTAAAATCGTAGGTTTAATTTTTACGTAGGTGTAGTGATTAAGTTTTAGATCTTAGAGTTAAAAAATCTCCAACACACATTTTCGTCCGACACCGAGTTTTTCATCTCACAACTTGATCCTCACATTTCACATTCTACCTCGCACAACCTATCACCTCCGACCACGCATGGTGGTAGGAGATACGGATCTCTTTTCCATATCGCCGAGATCCGTCCATTCACACATCTCATTTTGTGTATAAATAAAAAAACATAAAATTATTTTTCATGTTTATCTTACATTCGTTTTTGAAGGAAAGATAAAAAAATTGTTTTTCGCTACTCTTTGTTTTGCAGGAATAAATAACAAAAACAAAAAAAATATAGTTGTTGTTTTTATTTCTAATGTTTGTTTTGCAGGAAAATCAAAATAAAAATTAAAAAAAATCTTCTCCTTTACACTTACTGTTTACCTTTGCTGATTAAAAAAACAAAACAAAAAAAATAAGGGATTTTATCACTTGTGCCCCTCCGAGATATCGCAATTTCAGTTGTGCCCCTATCTTTTTGGTAATATCAGTTGTGCCCCTCAAAACTTGCTAATTTATCACTTGTGCCCCTCAGGTTAGTGACCGTCCATCCACAGTGCAAACGGTTGTTAATTTTGAGGACATAGGCGGAATTACTTTAAAAAAAGGTTAGGAGGTCATTTTACATCATCTTCCTCATCCTCTTCTTCTTCCTCCTCTTGCCCATCCTCTTCCTCCTCCTCCGGCTCCTCCTCCTCCCTCTCTGCCCCTGCCCCGCACCGCCTCCTCCCAGCCCCGCCCCCTCCAAGCCCGCCGCACCCTCCCAGCCCGCAGCCCCGACCCCTTCCCCAGCCCCCTCACCTCCCCGTCCCTGTGCTCCCTCCCTTGAGCCACCCCCTCCCAGCCTGCCGCACCCTCCCAGCCCGCAGCCCCGACCCCTTCCCCAGCCCCCTCGCCTCCCCGTCCCTGTGCTCCCTCCCTTGAGCCGCCCCCTCCCAGCCCGCCGCCCCCTCCCAGCCCGCATCCCCGACCCTTTCCCCTGCCCCCTCGCCTCCCCGTCCCTGTGCTCCCTCACCTGAGCCGCCCCCTCCCAGCCCGCCGCTGCCCCTACCCCCGCCCCTGCCCCGCGCAGCCTCCTCCCAGCCCCGCCCCCTCCCAGCCCGCCGCCCCCAGCCCTTCCCCTGCCCCCTCCCCTCCCCGTCCCTGTGCTCCCTCCCCTGAGAGCGCAAAATTGGATAGACGAGTCGAAGCACCTCGTTCGATGAAACTCTGGCTGCGCTTGGCAAAAGCGGAGGCTCTGGAGTTCATGAGGCTTGTGGCGACGGAGTGGTCAACGCCGAAAGCGGATGAAGACCCACGAGCAGAAGGGGAGGACGGGAGGTTGGGGCTTCCATAGCCGCCACCGGAGAGCAACTGCTGGTGCTTCTGAATCGCTGTGGGGCGTACCAATCAAAACCCATGATGGACCATAATACCCTTCTTAACCACACCATGGTTTGAATAAACCATGGTTATTTTAATTTTTTGACGGTCAATCTGACGGAAGGGCACAACTGGTGACGGAGCAAGAAGTTAGGGGCACAACTGATATTACCAAAAAGATAGGGGTATAACTGATATTGCGATATCTCGGAGGGGCACAAGTGATAAAATCCCAAAAAATAATACATGCTTTACCATTTTCCTGCAGGTTACAAAATAAAAAAAATAATAATAAAATATAATAATAAAAAAACCACAGATCCTTCCACTGCCCAGGCGCACGTGCGCACTGCGCAACGCCCTTCCGCCTTCATCCGTCGTCCATCCCCGCGGCACGCCAGCTGCGCCTCCGCCCGCACCTCTTATCTGCCGTGCACGCCCTCCTACGACGTCGTGCCGCCCTTCCGCGACCGCCTGTGCGGCAGGCGCCGCCCGCTCGCCACCAAAGACCACCTCCCAAAGCTCGTCTCGCCCAGCTCTGGCTGCATGCCCCCGCTGTCTCCTCCGCGCGCAGTCCGCGCTCCTCCAGGCCTGTACTCCTCCGCGGCGGGTCGTGCCCCCCTCACGCGCGCGTGGTGGTGCCCCCTCGATCGGCCCGCCCACCGCACTTCCCACTCCGCCAATCTCGAGCATGGGAGGAGGAGAGGTCGACGGCGGCAACTCCCTCTTCCCCTTTGGGTTGGAAGGGAACGAAGAACAGAAGCCCTAGCAGGGACTTTTAAAATAAAAAAGTATAATCTTTAGAGATATTGCGCATACATCCTTGGAGGTTCTTGAATTGTCAAAGAAGTCCCTGCCTACAAGCAAGTCACATGCTTTGCATACCACCACTGGGTAATTTACATATTCTGTCCACCTACATATTTTTATTATGTTTTAAGACAGAAACTTTGCGAATTTACGTTTCAGTCCCTGCTGTTCAGACATAAACTTTGCATATTCTTTTTGATGTAATAAATGTTTTTATTAGTCTAAAAATTCTCAAAAAAAATAGTATTTGTTCCTGCTGTAGTTCTCATCATTGTATAAAAATTTCATAGCGTCTTATTGTCTTTTGTTATATTTAAAAAATCAAAAATAGTGTCTTTTTCCATTCCGACACGTTGAAAATCCATAAAAAATCATAATATAGCCTAAAAAATCCAAAAAAATTAGTTTAGGTGTATTTCGATCTCTTTTAATTTCTGACCAATTTTGGTGAATTTTGCATTTATAAAACTCCAAAAAAAGTGCGAAAAACGAAAAATCTTAAAAAAAATTTGTAGAAAATAAAAGAAAAATCCAAAAATAGCGATCTTGGTCTCCATTTGTAGATATTTTTTTGTAGTGTCTCTTAAAAATAATTCTCAGGTATTTTGAGCTCTTAAAGGATTTTTAAATTGAAAAATACTCCTGGCTGTGAATAGTCTCTTTATTTTCCACTGTTTTATTTTTATAAAATTTCAAAAACATAAGAAAATTGGGAAAAAATTACCAAAAATATTTTAATATATATAAAACCCAAAAAAAATTCTTTGGACTTTTTTTGTATATTTTCGACCTTTGTGAAAAATATAAAAAGAGTGTTGTGTGTGTGTTTTTGTGCATTTTGTGCTTATTCGAAAAATACAAAAAAATATAAAAGTCAAAAACCACTAAAAAATAACTCTGAAATTTGGCTACTTAGTTTTTAAATCGTGCTCCTTGTGTTCGACCCTGGTCGCTATACCAGGTAAAAAGAATAGTGAAAAGCCGCTTACATTTGTTTTCTTGATTGATCTTTTATTGAGTGGTTTAAAATATAAATTTTTCCGATTGACCGCGCTTGGTGATTTGGGTCACAATGACCATTGTTAATTACATACTTAACCCAAGTTGTCGGGCGTGTCATCAATGATCTTTCAGTTTCCGATTCAGATTCTTCATCTTCTATGTCCCTTCCTCCCTTCCCTCTCCCACGTGCTCTTACGGGAGGAAAACGCAGCAAAAAGATTCAGAGGGATGACCCAGACATGGCACAGCTTTGCAAGGAGAATATCACCATCAAAGTTCCATTCGATGAGTATGTGGCTAACCATCCTGCATTTCAGAAATACCTTAAGGTGAGATGCATACCTATTAGGGTTAGCAGGAAGAAACCGAATCAATATGTAAAGACTCATGTCTTGTCAATGGCCACAACCTATTGTCTCAAGAATCAGCAATTACCAAGGAAGAAAAGAGACATAGGTGCTCATTATGTGGAGACTCGTATCGACGACATTGCATTTGCACGTACTCTCTTAGATAACGGGTCTTCAATCAACCTACTTCCCTTAGCATTATATCACAAATTGGAATTAGGACCACTTCGAAAATCCAGAGCTCTACTATGATTCGTCGATCGCTCAATGAAAAGACCTAAGGGAGAGGTGAAGAATGTCGTTATCTCGATTGAGGGGCAAGACTGTAAGGTTGACTTCACAGTATTAGACTTGGAGACCCCCAATCATGGGATAGAATCTCATATCATTCCCATGCGGCCCTTCCTTAGGACCGCAGGCACAACTTTCGACTATGGTACGAGAATGATGAAGTTCTGTTCTCCGAACTGAGAGATAAACCTTAAGATAAAGTAGACGAAATGGCAGCAACCCGATTCAGAGAGTAGTACTGAGTACTCATCTTCAGAGGCAGATTGCGGAATGATCAGCACCATTGGGATTTGGAGACAGGTTCCTTCATAACAGAGCGAGAACCCTTCATCTGGAAAGGATATAGTGCATGATGCAGTTCTCCATGTGTTGCCTGATTTTACTAGAGATGCATCCTCCTATTCCCATGATGACATAGAGATCCATCAGGATCTGTCTATTCCATCTCCCTCAGAACAATCATGGGACGTATGTTGATTCGGACGTGACTTTGGTCGAATTACTGTATTTCTTTGGTGATACGACTCTTGATACTTCTGAATTGGTAGCGAGTACTATGCAGCTTAGCCTACCTCCATATAATACGCAGCCTGATTCAGACTCAGTTCATCCCAATATGCTTGATGACACCACATTACCAGAGCTGACGTCCCTTCCTCTTACACTGAAGTATGCACCTTTCTTGCGGGACCTAAAGAAATATATCATGCTATCATTAGTTCAGCCTTGACTTTAGAACAAGAGTCTAGGTTGTTAGAAGTCTTAGAGAGGAACCACACACCAATAGGCTGGACCGTGTCAGATCTCGTGGGGATCAACCCCTCCCTCTACTCGAACCATATTTATACAGAGGATAATGTGAGACTTTCCTGTGAATTCCAGAGGAGACTTAACCCCAATCTACAGGAAGTAGTGAAGAATGAGATAGAAAAATGGTGCAAGGTCGGGTTTATATACCTTATTTCTGACTCCTAGTGGGTGACATCGCTTCATGTTGTCCCGAAGAAGTTGGGGATCCAGATGGTCACAAACGAGGAAGGAGTAAACACATGAGTACCCACGTCGTGGCGCGTCTATGTAGACTACAAGCGCATGAATGCCACGACCAAGAAAGACCACTTACTCTTGCCACTCATCGATCAGATCTTGGAGAGACTCGCAGGGAAAGCATTCTTATGTTTTCTTCACAGGTACTCAGGCTACAAACATGTGGTCATATCCCTTGAGGACCAGGAAAAGACCACATTTACATGTCCATTCGACACTTATGAATTCAGGTGCATGCCATTCAGGCTCTGCAATGCCCCAGGCACTTTTCAGTGGTGCATGATCGCTATATTTGCCGAGATCGTGGGGGATTTCCTGGAAGTATTCATGGATGACTTATCGGTTCATGGCGATTACTTTGACACATGCTTAGTGCACCCAAACCGAGTCCTCAAGAGATGTAGGGAATGAATATGGTACTTTCCTGGGAAAAAAGTCACTTTATGATAACGGAGGGTATTATGTTGGGGCATGTCAACTTCAAAAGGGGATTGGAGGTTGACCCTACCAAGGTGGAAGTGATTAAGAAACTCGATCCATCGACCAATGTGAAATCAGTGTGGTCATTCCTTGGGCATGTTGGACTTTATAGGAGATTTATTCAGGATTTTTTGAAGATTTCCCACCCACTAATTGAGATCTTAGGGAAAGACACAGAGTTCCTTGTATATCACAAGTGTTTGGAGGCCTTTGAGTTCCTGAAGAGGAAGATTTGTGCCTCATCTATCCTACAAGCTCCTGACTGGTCTCTCCCCTTTGAGATCATGACTGACGCTTCAGAATTTGCTATAGGAGCAGTGTTATGACAATGGCGAGATAGGATCCCGCTTGTGATCCACTACGCGAGCAAAGTATTAGACCCTATATAGAAAAATTATACCGTGACTGAAAAGGAAATGCTCATTGTAGTATGGGCCCTCGAGAAGTTCATGTCTCATGTTTTGGGATCTAAGGTGACAATCTACATTGTTCACACAGCCATTCCATACGTAATGGAAAAGAAGGGCATGAAGGTGCATCTTCTTAGGTGTATTTTTTCTCCTCCAGGAGTTTGATTTGGAGAAAAGATAAACCTAGAGTGAAGAATGTTGTGTCTTATCCTCTTTCTCGGATTGACCTTAAAGATTCCTCTGATTTTGAGCATATTAGAGAGACTTTTCTAGACTAGTCAATTTGTGTTACTGGCTCACTCTCGTGGTATGCCAACATGGTTAACTTCCATGTCTCCAAGCAAGTTCCACAAGGTAGAGTAGGAGCAGCATTGACCGACTAAAGTCAGATTCAAGGAAATACCACTGGGAGGATCCGTTCCTTTTCTTTGAAGGGTCGAATTATATTTGGCGAAGGTGTATTCCTCAGGAGGAATACAGAGTGTCCTCACATATTGTCATTCTCTTGAGGCTGGAGGACACCACTCGGGGAAGAGAACCGCCCACAAGGTACTCTAGTGTGGATTGTATAGTCCGGCCCTATTTAGAGATGCTACTGATTTTGCTCGATCGTTCCCTATTTGTCAAAGGATGGGAGGGATAGTTACTCAAAGAGATGAGATGCCCATGCAGCCCTTGATTATTGTGATATATTTGATGCATGGGGCATAGATTTTATGGGTCCCTTTCCCAATAGCCAAATACACGAGACATATTGTTGGCGGTTGATTATCTATCTAGGTGGGTGGAGGCTATCCCCAACCTGAATCACAGACAGCAAGATTGTCTGTAATTTTGTAAAAGATAATATTATTACTAGGTTCGGGGTGACAAAAGTTTGATATCAGATGGGAGTAGCCACTTCGTGAACCAAGATGTGAGATCTTTAGCTTAGGACTATGGGTTTGAGCACAGATTCACTAGTCCTTACCACCCACAGACCAATGGCATGGGCAGAGGTCGAATAGAGAGGTGAATAATAGCAGAAGTTGGTTCGTCATGATAGGAAAAACTGGTCCAGCCTCTTGGACCAAGTTATGTGGGCCAATAGGATTGCCTACAAGACACCCTTGGGCACTTCACCATTCAGAATTATCTATGGAAAGCCATGCCATTTGCCCGCAGAGTTGATTCACAAATATGAATGGGCAATTAAGAAAATTAATTGGAGTTGTCACCTAAGGAAGCTTTGTCGAGACTTGAATTTGAACGAGCCCATGAAAATCCGAAATAGGGCATACGATAATAGTCTGTTTTATAAGGACAAAGTAAAGAGATGGCATGATCAACACATTTTGTACAAAGACTTTGTCCCAGGGCAAATGGTATGGTGGTTTAATGCCCGATTAAAAATGTTCCATGGGAAGCTCAAATCTAAGTGGACGAGTCCCTTTATTGTCAAGAAGTACGCGAGAATGGAAGGTGTAGAGATAGCCAATCTCACAGATGGTGCACAATCTCACGTAGTAAATGACAACTGTTGAAGTATTTTGTAGATTCCAAGGAGCAGTTAGTCCAAGTCGAGGTCATCAACTTCATGAAGAGTGATCAAAGAGTAGATACATCAATCACTCATGTACATCCCTCACTCTATATATATTCTCTAGATCTCATTGATTCTCATTTTCAACTTTCACCCTAGACTTAGGCTGACCAGAGCCTAAGATAGGGGCATTGATGCCCGCCCTGTATATACCCATCCATCTCCCCTCTTAACCTCGCCGGCCCATTTTTGATATTCTTCTCCACTTAGACTGCCAGAGCCTAAGTACGGGGGATGGAGCGACTTCTATACATTCTGTTATTTTAGCTCTCCTACGCTTAGCACGAACTATGTCTTTTCCTTGCTTCTCATGCTCTGAGGACTTAGCATACGCTAAATATAGGGGGCGTGTATATACTACATATATACTTTATCCATAGCTCGTGATCGTGTATTTTTTGTATATATTATATAATAATTATGGGTGGGTACAAATAAAAAAAAATGTATACTTGTATAGTATATTGTATAATATGTATAATACTTGTGTAAAAAGTTGTGAGATTATTGTAAAATAGTACTTTTGTAAAATTGTTGTAATAAGAGGTATAGCCAAAAACAAAACAAAAAATAGGCTTCTGATTTACTCTTGCATATCTGCCTTGCATTATAAAAAGTCTTGCTTTTCATTCATCTATATAGCATGGCATCTGCATCCCCATCTGCATATCTAGTATATGAAAGTGAAAAGTTAGTGGGTTCTGACCCAAGTTATGAATAGATGGTCAAGGATGGATTTGATTTAACCTTACTCTACCTAATTTCAGAGATAAACTTATATTAAGATTTTTTTCAGATCAAACGACTTACTTCTTTGAGTCTGTGCAAGTCTATGTTCACATGTCATCTTGATTAGTCTAAGTAGAATATTTCATACACACGCATGATTCTTTTTAGACAGTGACCTAACTTGGAAAAGCACCATGCACGTAGGTCCTTCATGATGAAGTGGTAAGGAGGTAGAATCCTTGGCTTGGAGTAGCGCCCAGGTAGAAACATCCGTCCTCCTCTAGAGAAGGTAGTACATCTCAACCTAGTCTAGTGGTGTTGACGTCTAAGGACAGGATGTTTGTGGGTTGCAATAAAGCTTCAAAAGATGGATTGTCTACTGGCTCAAGAAGAAAAAATCCTTATGTACATGCTGCCCCTGTATATATGTCAAAAAAAAGAGAAAAGAAAAAAATATAGAAACTCCAAAAGTAGACAGGTTTGATTGAAAAGTAAAATGCATGTCGAAGCGTATATGAAAAAAAGAAGAGCTTCAAAGCTTGCAGTTGGATGACTTGGCTACACTGGTCAAGCATCCCATGATAGATAGCTACACTGGCTAGCGTCCATTCCTCTCTCCTACCCCCATCTTCTTGAGCTGGTTGCACTTGAACTTAGAAGGGAATACCATGCTCCTCGAGGAAAGAGTTACTTGACCGGGGAATTAGGAGTTACTTTATTAAGAGGAGATTTGTTTCTTTTCCATTTCTGATGTGGAGAGATATATTTCACTTACACAGTACAAGTAAGATTCATGGTTCAACATTTACATATGAGGAATTATTCTGACCTGACTGTTGGGGCGTCCTGAATAGAAGACTTGTGGAACTTAAAGACTGTTAGGTCTTAAATTCAATTCCCGATAAAGGTTCCACCACAACTATTTAATTCAAAGGTTGAGTCAAGCTCCATTTTTTACCTTTTGTTCATGTCCTTGGTATGGAACCCGATTTCATTTCACTTTTGCATTTCATTTTAGTTGCTCGGGGAAGAGCAAGGTTCAAGTATAGGGGGTTGATGAAATATGTTATTCATTACTCTAAAAGTTGAAAACAAATGTAAAACATAAAAACAATGTATTTTACACCTATAAGATACCACCCAAAAATACTTTTTGTACAGATGACTTTCTTGATTTTGGTCCTTTTATGAAAGTTGTACATCTAGTCGAGACGAGCAATTTTTATGTTGACCACTTTTAATTTGACCCCTTTTGTTATTTATTTTTTTATTTTTCTTTTGATTTAATTGTGATTTTTCTGGGAGCAACACATGGCATCTCCTGGAGCTGCCACGGCTCACCCATTTTATTTATTTACTTGTTTATTTTACTTATTTTATTTTTTAATTTTTACTTTTTTATTTTTTTTAAATTAATTTATTGTAAGTCTTATCTACCAACCACGTGGCTGCCTCTCTACGCGCCACGCTACGTCTTCTCCTTCTAACCATCATGTGTGATGCACGTGATGGGCCCATCCCCTCCTCTTCCTCCCACGCGGTGGTATGCTCTGCCCTGCTTCGCACTGTGGTGCACGCCCTCTTCTTCACGCCTGCAACTACCCATGACTCCATCTCGGTAATAGCCGCAGCATCACGATCGCCATCCACATCCACAAGACATGCTCGCTCGCTCTCTCTACCCTCCGCTGCTCCACACTTCACGGCGAACTTGCAACTGTCGTCGCCCACGTCCTCCGCCTCTCTCCCCATTTTCTCCTGCAACCTTCAGCGCACCACCCTCTAGCCTATCTCTTCCTACTCCTCCTCTCTCTTTAACCTCTCTCTGTGAGTCCCGCATTGAGTCGCACGACCTTCAAAACTCCGACTACCCATAAAAGGGCATTTATCGCCAACATTGCAAATCATCTGCCAAACCATGAAAGAAGAGCTCCAGGTCCAAGGAGGTCGAGGTGACAACGAGACCTTTGACTGAAGAAACGACGATGAGCCGCTCTGATTGAGGCGAGATCCAAGGTGCACAGTACCATGCTGTTGTTCCTCTTGGAGCAATAGCCCAGCTTCTCGGCATCTATCTTGTCGTGTAAAGTGAAGAGAAAATCGGCGAAAGCTTAGGTGAGCCATAGCAACCCCCACGGTAAGGAACTTCCAGGTATACCTTTATCTTCCTTCTCTTCGTTCCCCCATTTGTTATTCCTTTGTTCTTCGTCTATTCCTTTGTTCTCTTGTTCTTCCCATTCGCCTTCGCTCTTCTTCAATTTCATTCGCACATTCTCGATCTCCTCATTCTTCCTCCGTCAGACCCCCTCCATTTCGATTCTCTTTTAGCTTAGAAAATTCTCTATGTAAATATTTGTCGTAGCTTAAATTAGTTTGGATATTTAGCAAGTGGGCCCTTGTTACTTCTAGTATTTGCACTTTAGTCCTCTGTATGTGAACCCATGTGTTGTCTGACATGCTTATCTGGTGTATTTGCATGTTCTGTCCTGGATTTTATATATGTTATGTTTGGAATAGAAATTTTTTGATATTTGCATTTATACGACTGTGAGTGGTTTAATGAGCATGTGCATTTATTCACTAGATATTTTGCATCTTCGGTCCTAAGTTTCTCTTATGTGTTACTTTTTGGCCTATAAACTTTATTTTAATTGCAATAAGGACCTTTAGGGGTTGTGTGTCTTGTTTTTAATTAAATAATTACCTAATAAAGTCCAAAAATTAAATATTATTGTCAGCTCCTGCTAACAAGTAATATTGATTGCGATTTTTGGGATTAATTTAGTTTCTTATTTAATTTTCTAAAATATAAAAGCCCTTAAAAAGTATTCTGTGCATTTTTTAAAATACATAAAAATTCGAAAAATAACTTTAAAAATTCCAAAAAATCTGTAGTTGTGTGTTTTTGTATGCTTCGTTTCCAATACCAGTTTTGTTTCAAAAACCTTCATAAAAACCCTAAAAAAATATAAAACTCTTAAAAACTTATAAAAATCATAAAAATTCAAGAAATATCAAAAAAATATAATCTCAGTTCATGTTTATGGATTTTTAGATTTATTTTCTCATAAAATTGCTTCCTAAGATAGTGGGGTAGTTTAGCTATTTTTAACTTGCAATATTGTCATGTATGTGCATTATTTCTAGTTGTAGATCTTATTTGATTTTTATAAAATCACATAAAAATTAGAAAACCCTCCAGAAAAGTAACAAAAACACCTTAATATTTAAAAACCCAAAAAATAGTTTTAGCCTTAATTTTTGAGCATTTTTAGACTTAAATAAAAATTCAAAAAGCTTGTGTTTGACTTCTTCTTTTCTTATTTTATTCCTTAGTATAAAAAATGGAAAAATCAAAATTAATAAAAATATGCATTTTATTGTCTAAAAATCAACTAGTTCGAAGGATTTCTTGTGCTCCTTGAGTTCGACCATGTTTGCAATATCAGGTTAAAATAACTAGCGGAGACCGCTGACATTGTCTTGTGTGCTTTGATTGATTTATTTATTTGATTGAGTGGTTTCTATCTTTTTCTTGATTGAAGGAATTAATTAGTTAATGACAACCACACTTGATTATTTTTCCACCTTAGTAAATCTTGATTTTTGTTTCATCAGTTATCGACCAAAAGACAGGTAATTTGGCATGGAGCTCGAGCTTCAGGTCAAATTGGGGGTTTTTGATTAGACCTTAACATATGGATTAAAGATCGAACTATAATGCATAAATGAAACCAGAACCTAATGTTTACCTAAAGAGTAAAGAAATGGACCTCAACCATGCCTGGATGCGCAAGAAGCTGAACCTCGATGGTTGTGGTCGAAGGTGATCGGATCATATCTTCCAGACTCCTCCTCATCGTAATATCAAGCCAAAAACCCCTTATCACGGAGCCTAAGCTTTTAGGGAGGAATTGAAGGGATAAGAATAGAGAAAGACTGATCGAATTCGCAAAAGGGGGAGGGAAGTTATTAATAGACGAGTGCTGGTGATTTTCGAGAACGGATTGCTTGCGAATGAGCGAGGGTAGGTGAAGGAAGAATGGTCGGCGAGGAGGATGAACGTGGAAGGATCAGAGATATGGAGGGCTCGAGGTGAAGAAGGCGTGGTAGGAAGCGTGATAATTTGGAGGAGATGGGTTCCCGGTGAGATCTAACACAAGTCAGAGCCTAGGGTACCTGGTTGGTCCACGTGGACCAACCAGGAAATTCCAATGCAAAAATGCATTGGAAAATGAATAAAAAATAATATATTATTTAATTAATTTTATATTAGATCATTAAAAATTTTCTAATTTTGTATAGTACTTATTACCTATTTTATTTAATTTTATGAGGTTATTTATTAGAATTTAATATTTACAAGTATAGGTGTATTGACATATGTTTTGAATATTTTATTTTATTTTGTATTTTATATTTATTATATTATTTACTTAATTTTTATATTTATATATTATTTAAATATGCACAAATATATTTTTATTGTATTTTTCTAATATAATATGTACACTCAATTAATTATAGCTATGAATTATATAGGTGTAAGTATAGTATATTCATCTATATTTAATATATTATTTTATTTTGACTGGTTTTTAATGATCTTATTTTTTCTAATTGTGTACATATACTATAAATAATATTTACAGAATTCTAAAAAATATGAGATTATGAAAATATAAAGAATAAATAACATGAATATTTTATTCATGTATATTGTACAATAAGGATCAAAACCAAACTTTTGCATCTGAAATCCAAACTAAATGAAACTACCTTCATTAAATAGCTAATAAAAAGATATATATAATTGAAGTGATTTTGATGCATTTTGAGTTCATATGGAGGAGATACAAGTCTGTGAAATTGGGTTTCTGATTCTTATTCTGCATGTAGAATGTACAAATTGCACTATTTTTGCATGAAATAAAATTTGTGTTTTTCTATGTATTTTTATCTACAACTTTTATGTAAAAAGTTTTTTTTGATGAATAAATAATAAAGAATAAAATAGGTACCTGATGAAGCCACATTTCATCATCTTTATTCTATCATTTTGGCATCAAAAACCCTAACAAATGCGTGTAAATAGCATTAAATCCATCATCTTAGCATTCATGCATGTGCATCCAAATAGTGTATAAAATACTGTAATTAAATCCAAAATTATAGAATAAATAAAAGAAAAGAATAAGAATAAAATATTGTAAATATTTTATGACCCAAAACCCCGAGACATAGGCATCTTGATGAATAGGTCGACAAGGAATAAAGTAGGGGGAGATAAGGGTCAAAACACAATAAAATTCCCTTTGTTTTTATTCATTCTTTATTCATTTTGGGACCAATTTTTGGTTCCACTTTTTATACCTAAAATAAAGAAACTCTATACATGAAAGTTGTAGATAAGTAAATAAATAAAAATACAAAATTGATTTCACTGAAAAATAATACACAGATAAAAAGTTATGGTCTAAATAAGATTCCAGAACTCCAACTTCCCAGACCTGTATCTTGCAAATAAAAACTCGAAATGTACCAAACTCACCTTTAATTGTATATAGCATAAAATGATCTATTTAATGGAGGCAGTTTCGTATTTTTCAGAGTTACGGTTTGAAAGTTGAGTTTTGGACCCTACTTGTAGTATACTTGTACAGATTAAAATACTCAATTTATTATTTATTCATTATTTTTGTAATTTTATACTTTTATAATTATGTAAATATTATTTATAATTTATTTGTACACTAAAAGCAGAATAAAAACCTAAATAAAACTCAAAATAAAATACTTGTATATATCACACATAGGTATAGTACCTATAAATATACCTATACATTGCATATTTATATTTTATTGAGTGTATAAAATATATCAGAAAAATAAAATAAAAATATAATTAAGTGTATAGAGGTATGTTATAATTTTATAAAATAATAAATAAAATTAAGGAAATTAAAAACACAAAATAAAAATAAAATAATAAAATATACAGGTAATATACCTATATAGGCTATAAAAGTAAACTTGTAAAAATATACCTCATAAAAATAAATAAAAATTACCATAAAATAATTTATAAAATAATAAACTTTTTTTATTTAATAACCTAAATAAAAATTACCATAAACTTTTTTTATTTATTTTTAGATTAATTTTCAAATCTTTTTTTTAGGGCTTTTTCCTGGTTGGTCCTCGTGGACCAAACAGGTGGCAGTCACAGTTGACCTCGGTCAACTGTCTGCCCTAGGTCCTTTAGGCTGTCAGAAACCTCGTTTTTGACCCGCTTGGCGGATTTATCGAGGTCGCGCCTTTCATCTTTTCACGATAGTTCCTTCTGCAAACTTGCTCCCCTATGATCCCTCTAGCTCGCTAGATGATTTTTTCGGGCATTGGAGCGTTGCTCCTCCCATTGCGCCTCGGTCTATGGAGTCGCTCGACCACCTGTACAAAAACTCCATCTGACTTCCTCTTCCATTTTGAACCGATTTTGAGAGCCTTAAACCTTCGGGGAGCGTGTAGAGAGGGAGCTCCGGTGACATGGGAGAGCCCCACACCCCCATTGAGGTGCGGCGAGGCTCGAGGGCCGCGTTCCACCATCTCCGAAGGCTGCGCCGCCGTGAGGTTTTTCCCTCGCTATTTCTGGCTTGAGGTCTGTTTTGATCCCCTTTTTTGCTTTCTTATTTTCTCTGTAGTCTTAGGATCGAATCCACACTTCCAGTTTCCCCTTATGCCCATCCAATCGCGACCAACCATCCCTCGCCGGAGTTCGCTCCGGCGAGTTCCATCTCACCGTTTCTGCATCCATCCGCGTCGCCAACCGCAAGGCATTTTGCCCTTGCGGTTTAACACTTTTTGGTGCAGGTCCTGGGAGCTTTGAAGGCCCCTCTGGAGCTTCTTCGAGGTCGGTCGGAGGCACCTGGAGCTCTCTACCTTCCCCGACGTTGTGGGAGAGCTCCGGTGGCCCCCAACCCTCCCTGAGGTCTCCAGAGCATTTACGACACCTGTAGGAAGCTTTCTGGGCACTTTGGAGCGTCGCCTTGCAGCGGAGAGGGGAGATCGAGGCTGGTGAAGCTTGCACCTCCGCGAGTTCTTCCCAGTTCGTCGAGGTCGCCTCGCCGCCGTTCGATTTTGGGGGATGCCCAGACGCTACAGCCGCTGTTAGATATGTTGCGCCCAGAGCCGTCCGTTATTTGATGATCATCTAATCCTGGTCGCAGGCTGCAAAGGGGTATCAGGGTACGCTGTGCTGACACGTGTCCAAGTGGGATAAAACCCGCCGTTCGATCACGTCCTGCTGCCAACCGTCGAATTGGCGCCGCGTGTCACGAGCTATTCCATCAGCCATCCGATCATCGGGATTGGGTATTTTACAACCAAATCCAGTCAATTTTTGTATTTAATAAAGTATATTGAAACATTCATCTGCCTTTATTTATTGTTGTAATATTTGCATAACGGCCCCCGCACTTTCTCTGATCTACAACCAGGTCCTCGGCCACGTCTCCTCACGTGCCCGTGCGCGTGAGGTGCGTGGTAATTTTGCAAGGGAACCCTGGGATTTTGTAGTATTTAGTTTTGGCCCACGAACTTTTATTTATAGTTAACATATTTCTGGGATTTTTGCAACTGTGCCCCTCGGGTTTTCGATAATTGCATATTTTCCCTTGCCAGATGCGCGTGCAACGCACGTGTCTCCCGATGTTTTTGCAAACACACTCCTTCGAAATTTGATATTGGCATTTAGTCCTGTAATTTTTATATCCAGTATTAAATTTTGTGTGAAAATTGCGCAGAGGCCCTTGGATTTTTATCTATTTACATAAATACCCTTGCCAGGCCTCAGATTATTGCTTGTTTTCTATATTTATCTCACGCATCACTTTAATTCGAAAAATTACCAAAAAAATCACATAGGCTCCTGTGAACTTGCACTTTCACGTCACCTTTTTGCATTATATTTTTGTTGCATTTTTCTATTTATTAAAAATCAAAAATATGCATTTTTCCTACTGTACGCATTAGAAAATCCATAAAAATTATAAAAACGTTTTAAAAAATTCCCAAAAAAAATATATTTCGTGTGTTTTGTTATTTCTAGTGTCGGTCCAAAAACCACTAAAAATTTCAAAACCAAAACCTTGAAAATTAAAAAATACCTAAAAACTTCAAAAAAAATCTAAAAAATCCTAGAAAAATATAAACTCAGGTTTTGTAGTTTCCCTATTTTATTGTCTTTTATTTAAAATTAATTTGGGAAAATTTTGTTACTGTTTGATATTTTTCATTTCCATTTTCATTTCAGCCAGTAGCTTATTCATTGTTTTCCCTTATTTTTTATTTTAAAAATATCAAAAACATTCTGAAAATTACCCAAAAATCACAAAAACATCTTAAAATTATAAAAAGACCAAAAATATTTTATTCCCTAATTTTTAACTATTTTTCCTTATTTTTATAAATATCTTATCACCTCCTTCCTTATATTATATATATACACTCTATTATTGAAAAAGTAAAGACAAAAATATAAAATTGAAAAAAAAAAGAAAATACAAAATCAGTAAAAAGAAAACCAAAATACAAAAATTATAAAATCAAAAATTAAATAAAATAATATAAAAAATTAAAAACCCACAAAAACATTTACATTGCATGGTGTAGACAACACATCACATTCACATACACACACTTGTTGATCTATCCTACCTTGCTCCATGTGTTCGAACTCTCTTCATACTTGCTTCTATACATCTTGTTTCTAGAGTTAAAAATAAATTTTACTCCACTCTTATTCTTCATTGCTTGACTTATATTGTGTGGGTTCATTATTGATCAGATCCGAATTTCTTAGTGGTCAAAACTTCGACTGTGTTCCCGCCTTGTGTGGAACACAAGACCGCTAGATTTTTGTGTTTATCAAATGGCGCCGTTGTCGGGGAGCAACAGCGTATAGATCTCATTTTTTATTGATTGTGATTGTTTGTTTACATCATTGCTTGCATTGTCTCTCTTGTTTCTGATATTTATTTGTGAGCTTTCTGACCATCTCTTTTCTTGTCTTCTTGCGAGGGACCGCGGACCGAGGAGGATCGCCTAGATGATTCGGTGCAGCCTTGGGAAGTGGAGTCGGCTTTTCTAGACTAAGCCGACAGGAGAGAGCAGGAGGAGTGAGAGAGAGTGGTAGTTAGTAGTCTTTATTTTTTTTAGAGAGAGAGAGAGACTTGATAATTTGTAATAATACAGGTACATAGGACTTTGGACTTTCGGGCTCAATTTCCAAGTGTTTGTATACTTGGGGGCTCACCGTGGTTTTGTCGGCTTTTCATCGCATTTTTTTTGTTTTCTCGGTTTTGCTTTCTTTATTTTGGGTGATTGAGCCCCTAGTTTTAGGATTGCTTGCGATAGATTAAGGCCAAACACCTAATATATTTGCATGTACCTATAGCCGCATTTGGACTTAGTCAAATTTTTAAACAGTCGTTCCATCATCTTCGAGTCTCCGCGCCGCGAGCCCACCCTGTCAAGCGCTACTCCTGAACTCGATGTGTCGAGAAGAGGAGGGGTGAGCCTAGACCGGACTCTTGGATTGAGGATCGGTGACTGACTTGTGGTTCTTCACGATAATAGCAATTTCTGAAATTTAGGGCGATTTCATCGGCTTTGCATTTGCATATAGATAGGTTTCAATTCTGCTGAGCATCTTTGCATGTAGAGTGCTGGAGGCAAGGTGAGCATTTACACTTTAGCATACATCATCGTTTTACCGCTTGCATTGCTTTTCCGACTCTCTACCTCTGATTTTGCCAACCTAGGTACTAAGTAAAAATTGACTCCTCGTTAGGCTCGTGCATTTCTTATTAAAAATCCAAAAAAAAAGTGATAACCGATAAAATTGGGGCTGCTAACATTACTCGACCCTAAAATCAACCAAAAAACATTTGTCTTGGGGCGAGTAATCCCCTCATTGTCTTCGTTTTACTTGCTCACGCACACACTAAGGATTAGTGCCAAAATCCCATTTTCAGCCCCCTAAGTGTTTGCGCAATTTTGGACTTTTCACCTAACTCTAAAACAGACAAGATAAAAAGACCGAGTTTTCGGTCTCTACCGAGTTGAGTAGGTGAATTGAGGGTTTGTATTGTGTGAGTTTGTTTGTGCTTGCTTGTGCGTATTCTAGATCGCCTCTGCGCATTTGCGCCTTTTCTCCTCTACTCTTGACTTGACCATCGTCTTCTCCTGATCATTTTTTCTCTTGCTTCGAGATGGATCCCTCGAGCAATTTTTATCCGGATTTTGCGGATTCCTCGTGCCCTCCAGTTGGTCCACCTCCCTTTTATCAGGAGGACCATCCTCCTACTTTTTCTGATTTTTGTACATACCCGCCTCAGCCACAGTATCAGACCTCAGACTTCTACCCACCTCCACCTCCACCTGTATATTGCCCACCTCCACATTCACATCCACCCGAGTCTGACCTGTTGGAGTCACCTCCCTTGATCTCTATGAGTGATATATTGAACCGAATGATAGAGTGTCTTGCTTTGATGAATGATGATATGGCTATCTTGAGGAGAGGACAGATTGATGCTCCATTCATTGCGGATACGGAATTCCTTGTGGGAGATCATGGGAGATTGCAATCGTCAATTATACAAAAAAATGAGAAAATTTTAAAAACAGAAAAAGAGTTCGGGAGACCTTTGGTTGATTCAAACCGTGTGGAGAGGGTCCACTTGCCTGATCATTCAACCACACATCCTTTCACACACTGTCCCACCTTTGACCCCGAGGATGCCGTTGTACAGACTGCTCTTGGCATGCCTCGTGTTTATGCTGATTCCGACTTCCTCCCTTGTATGGAGGAGGTTCAAAAGTTCAAAAAAATGCTATCTGAACCTGAAGTGGTGGCTATTATTCATGAGATCATCCGTGCCCCACTTCAACAGGCCATGACTGATTTATCTGCTCCTCTTCCCAAGAAGAGAAAGCGAAGGAGCAGATCTGAGCATCGCATTCTGACCATGGCCACTGCCCACGCCATCACACACCGTCCCATTCCCAGGAAGAAGGACACAGCTACACCTTTCATCACTTGCACCATCTCTGACCATACATGTGATCACACTCTCCTAGACGGTGGTGCTTCGATTAGTATATTACCCTTCTCGCTGGTACAGTCTCTTCACTTAGGGCCTCTCAAGAAAACCAGGATGATCGTTCAGTTTGTTGATGGATCTATCAAGAGGTTGAAGGGTATCCTTGAAAACGCCATCATTTCGATTCAAGGCACGAGCCATCATGTTGATTTTATCATATTACCCATGGAGACCTCCACAGGGGAGCCATCTCCAATCATCCTGGGACGACCATTCCTCGCCTCTGCGAGGGTCGTTATTGACTATGGATCAGGAGAGGTTCGCTTCCGTCCTGTTGACGAGAGCGAAGTGTTGATCACTACACCCACAGTCGATCAGAGACCTGCACCTGACGCACCTTCACCGATTCTAGCTGACTCCGAGGCCTGTGACCGATCTGATGCTGCTAGAGATGTTTGCTTAGCGACCACTGATGAGACCCGACGAATCCCCCGAAAGGGGAGGAAATCGGAAAGCATAGACCTCGCAGTTCCTCCTTCTGGTGTGTGGCGATGTGTTGATGAAATCCAAAGTATTAACGTGATTGATCCATTTGAGCGGAGGGCAGATACCAAGACTAGACAGACAGGCCTGGTTTGACTACTTCCACTGATAAGTTCGTTCCAGGTCACTCACAAGTAAAGATGATTGAGGTCGGTTATGATGCTGCCCATTATTTTGAGAGACCTTATGATGAAACAGATGACCCAGGTGAGATTCTTGAGGACGAACAGAGTTCGTATACTTCCACTGATGATTTCGTTCCTTTTGATTTGACCTGGACGATCCCTCGCAGGACGACTCCGATTACACTTCTTCCAAGGATGATGAGTTTGTCCCATTCCACTTTGACATCAGCGAGACCTCCAAGGGCAGACATGACCACACTTCTTCCACTCATCCGTCTGTGCCTTCACACCATAGGACCACCAAGGGTGAACCTATCCAAACTACTTCCATTGACCCGTTTGTCCCTTTTCGATTTGATTCCACTGAGGGCCGTCACCCTGTCGACCCTGATTGGCTTCCGTCCACTGTGGACCCCGATGTCGACTTGCACCACACTAGATTTATCCCTCAGCGGTCTCGCAAGAAGGTTAGCTTTCAACCTTCTTGATCTTGTGTATATCCATCTCTATTGTATATTCTCTTGTGTACCTTTGTTCTCTCTCCCGTATTGCTCGACCACTCATTCTCGTGTTTTGCCTTGCTTAGGACGTACTTTGTCCTAAGTATAGGGGGTGGACGAGCCGAGTGTTCATCATTCTGTTTCATCACTCATGTTGTTGCCTATACTTAGGGCTTCTTTTACCCTAAATATAGTGGGAGTGGTGTGTACATCCTCACGATCTCTTCTTCCAGCTGTTGATATATTTTCTCCTTTTTTTCTTTTCTTCTTTTCCTCTTCTATCTTATGTATCTATCAAAAAGGTGTCTCCCCTTGTAGATAGTTTTCTATACTTAGGACGTACTTTGTCCCAAGTATAGGGGGTGTGCACCCCGAGTTGTTCTATTCTTTGATCCTCTCCATTGTCTCCTCTTCTTGTCTATACTTGGGGATATTTTACCCTAAGTATAGGGGGAGACAATCTGAGTACGATCTGTTCATTCCCACCCTTGACCCTCCCTGCTTTGTATACAGTCTGCTATACTTAGGATTATTTGATCCTAAGTATAGGGGGGACGATCAACTTCTAATTTATTAATTTATTTGTTCCTTATTCTTCAGACTTGTCTATACTCAGTACGAGTTATGTCTTCTCTTTTCTCTCTGATCTATGAGGACATAGCTCAAGCTAAGTATAGGGGGGTCGTATATATTGTGTATATACTTTAGACATAACTCGTACTTTCATATTTTCTTAAATAAGTATGGCTAATAATTCTTTAAAACTCATTAAAAATATTAATAAAAATATGTTACCATTCCTCAAATTCTTTTTGTATATACTGATTAATAAATCAGGTGAAAATATTTTTTGCAAAATATTTGTAAAATAGTTTGAAAATCTTTTTGAAAAATCTTTTGAAAACTATTTTGAAAATATTTTGTTACATGTTTTCAACCTTTGTAAAAACATTTTGATTGCAAAATTAGTTTCTTTGTGTGAAATAAAGTGTTTGAAAAATGATTTGCAAATGGTTTAAAAAATGGTTGCAAAAATATTTGAAAAATTTATACATACTGTTTGGAAGACCATTGCAAAATGATTTTTAAATTGTGTACATGTTTGTAAAAACTATTTGTAAAAATTATTTTGGACTATAGTTTTCAAAATTGTTTGAAAAACCTATGTCAAATAATTTGAGGAATATATACATCACACCAAAATCCACTGTATATACTTATCAAATCGACCACTTACCCTGTAAATTCTTAAAATCCACTTCTTGTATATATAAGAAGCACTCCCGTGTAAATATTTGTACCTAGTTTTTAGCCAAAACTTTTTGTTTTCAAAAAAATCCTAAAAATATTTGCAAAATTAAAATCCAAAAACATTTGAAAACTCTTTTTCAAAAAACTAAAAAAATGCATATGCATCATCTTTTCAAAAATCCATAAAAAATTCAAAATCTTTGAAATTTGCATCACAAAAATATTTTCTGCATAGCATTTGCATGGCATTCGCATTTTTCGGATTGAGCTTGATAGTTGAACAAGTCTAAGTAAAATCCGAAGATTGGAGCTTGGTTGGACATTAAAATCTACCTAACAACAGGAACCTTATAGGAACTGGGATTGAGGGACTTCAGGTCTAGTTGACTTAATTCTTTGAGGATCACGGGACTTGGTTCAATGGATTCTTGATTGTCTAAGTAGAGCATTTCGGATCACACGCATGACTCTTGTTGATAATGACCTAACTTGGACATCTGCACCTTTCACATGGCTCAACTCAGTTGGAGTGGTGAGGGGATGGATTTGCCGGTATGAGACGCACACAGGTGGAAACACTTGTCCTCCTCTAGGGAGGGAAGTGCGCCCCAACCCGTCCAATAATGATGAGTTTCAAGGATAGGAGATCGTGGGTTGCGATAAAGCTTCAAAAGAGGGATAGTCTACTGGCTCAAGAGGAAAAACTCCCTATGTAAATGATGTTGTATAGTATTCAAAAAAATGCAAAAGCAAAAACTCCAAAAAAAAAGTGGACAGGCCTGTACAAAAATAAAAATGCCTGCCGGAGTGTACATATGTGTAAAGTCAAATAAGCAAGCTTGAGCTTCAAAGTCAAATCATGTGAGCCTGCAGCTGGATGACTTGACTACACTGGTCTTGCATCCTAGGATAGGTAGCTACACTGGCTACCGTCCATTCTTCTCTTCACCCCCTCCTCTTGGGTTGGTTGTCACTTGAACTTAGAAGGGAATATCCTGCTCCTTGAGGGATGAGTTGTTGGATTGGGGAATCATTGGGTCGTCATATTGGAGAAGTCAGTATCTTTGTCATTTCAGTTGGGAAGAGCCACTATCACTTACACTGTACAAGTCAGATTCATAGTCGTAAGGGTTTGCGTATGAGTTGAAGTACTTCTGACCTGGCTATTGAGGAGACTTGAGCAGAGTCTTGGGATTCTCGGGGACTGTTGGATTTCAAACCCGGTTCTCATTAAGGTTCCGCCCGCACTAAAAATCCAAAGGTCTAACTTAAGCTCCAAACTTCGATTTTGTGAAGACAAGTTTGATAATCAAATTTAATCCACTTTCTTCTTTGTCTTTTCTTTCTTTTTCTTTCTGCACTTATTGCATAAGTGTTTGCTAGGGACTAGCAAAGGTAAAGTATAGGGGGATGATGAAGCCACATTTCATCATCTTTATTCTATCATTTGGCATCAAAAACCCTAGCAAATGCGTGTAAATATCATTAAATCCATCATCTTAGCATTCATGCATGTGCATCCAAATAGTGTATAAAATACTGTAATTAAAGCCAAAATTATAGAATAAATAAAAGAAAAGAAAAAGAATAAAATATTGTAAATATTTTATAACCCAAAACCCCGAGACCTAGGCATCTTGATGAATAGGTCGACAAGGAATAAAGTAGGGGGAGATAAGGGTCAAAACACAATAAAATTCCCTTTGTTTTTATTCATTCTTTATTCATTTTGGGACCTATTTTTGGTTCCACTTTTTATACCTCAAATAAAGAAACTCTGTACATGAAAGTTGTAGATAATTAAATAAATAAAAATATTTAATTTATTTCACTGAAAAATAATAACAGATAAAAAGTTATGGTCTAAATAAGATTCCAGAACTCCAACTTCCAAGACATGTATCTTGCAAATAAAAACTCGAAATGTACCAAACTCACCTTTAATTGTATATAGCATAAAATGGTCTATTTAATGGAGGTGGTTTCATATTTTTCAGAGTTATGGTTTGAAAGTTGAGTTTTGGACCCTACTTGTAGTACACTTGTACAGATTAAAATACTCAATTTATTATTTATTCATTATTTTGTAATTTTATATTTTTTATAATTATGTAAATATTATTTATAATTTATTTGTGCACTAAAATCAGAATAAAAACCTAAATAAAACTCAAAATAAAATACTTGTATATATCACACATAGGTATAGTACCTATAAATATACCTATACATTACATATTTATATTTTATTGAGTGTATAAAATATATCATAAAAATGAAATAAAAATATAATTAAGTGTATAGAGGTATGTTATAATTTTATAAAATAATAAACAAAATTAAAGAAATTAAGAACACAAAATAAAAATAAAATAATAAAATATACAGGTAATATACCTATATAGGCTATAAAAGTAAACTTGTAAAAATATACCTCATAAAATAAATAAAAATTATCATAAAATAATTTATAAAATAATAAACATTTTTTATTTAATAACCTAAATAAAATAATATCATTTCCTATTTTTAAATTAATTTTCAAATCTTGTTTTAGGGCTTTTTCCTGGTTGGTCCACGTGGACCAACCAGGTGGCAGTCATAGTTGACCTCGGTCAACTGTCTGCCCTAGGTCCTTTAGGCTGTCAGAAACCTCGTTTTTGACCCGCTTGGCGGATTTATCGAGGTCGCGTCTTTCACCTTTTCACGATAGTTCCTTCTGCAAAATTTCCTCCCCTATGATCCCTCTAGCTCGCCAGATGATTTTTTCGGGCATTGGAGCGTTGCTCCTCCCGTTGCGCCTCGGTCTATGGAGCTGCTCGACCACCTGTACAAAAACTCCATCCGACTTCCTCTTCCATTTTGAACCGATTTTGAGAGCCTTAAACCTTCGGGGAGCGTGTAGAGAGGGAGCTCTGATGACAGGGGAGAGCCCCACACCCCCGTTGAGGTGCGGCGAGGCTCGAGGGCCGCGTTCCACCATATCCGACGGTTGCGCCGCCGTGAGGTTTTTCCCTCACTATTTCTGGCTTGAGGTCCGTTTTTATACCCTTTTTTGCTTTCTTATTTTCTCTGTAGTCTTAGGATCGAATCCACACTTCCAGTTTCCCCTTACGCCCATCCAATCGCGACCAACCATCCCTCGCCGGAGTTCGCTCCGACGAGTTACATCTCTCCATTTCTACATCCATCCGCGCCGCTAACCGCAAGGCATTTTGCCCTTGCGGTTTAACACTTTTTGGTGCAGGTCCTGGGAGCTTTGAAGGCCCCCTGGAGCTTCTTCGAGGTCGGCCGGAGGCACCTGGAGCTCTCTATCTTCCCCGACGTCGTGGGAGAGCTCCGGTGGTCCCCAGCCCTCCCTGAGGTCTCCAAAGCATTTACGACACCTGCAGGAAGCTTTCTGGGCACTTCGGAGCGTCGCCTTGCAGCGGAGAGGAGAGATCGGGGCTGGGGAAGCTCGCACCTCCGCGAGTTCTTCCCAGTTCGTCGAGGTCGCCTCGCCGCCGTTCGATTTTGGGTGTTGCCCAAACGCTACAGCTGCCGTTAGATCTGTTGCGCCCAGAGTCGTCCGTTGTTTGATGATCATCTAATCCTGGCCGCAGGCTGCGAATGGGTATTGGGGCGCGCTGTGCTGACACGTGTCCAAGTGGGATAAAACCCGTCGTTCGATCGTGCCCTGCTGCCAACCATCGGATTAGCGTCGCGTGTCACGAGCTATTCTATCAGCCATCCGATCATCAGGATTGGGTATTTTGCAACCGAACCCAGTCAATTTTTGTATTTAATAAAGCATACTGAAGCATTCATCTGCCTTTATTTATTGTTGTAATATTTGCATAGCGGCCCCCGCACTTTCTCTGATCTACAACCAGGTCCTCGACCACGTCACCTCACGTGCCCGTGTGCGTGAGGTGCGTGGAAATTTTGCAAGGGAATGTTGGAAATGCGAGCCCACGGCGAGCCATTATGCAATAAATGTTATTGCACATATCATTCCCTGATCTGAAATGAAGAATGGATAATTTGTATAATAGGTCCCTTAGTACAATTAGGGTTATGTACCATGGCCATCTTAATAATCATACAGCTGTTGATTCCACTATTGAATCATAGAGGCTGGTGCTTGGATGAATATCTAAAGAGTTAGATTGAGGACTCATCAAGCACCGTCAAATGATTATTAAGAGATGATCTCCAGCCCGAGTAGGAGATGGCAATCCTATCTCTGAAGGCTGATATCTGACCGACCTCTTGATGCAGGTCCTCTGCATAGGAATAGAGATTCGGAGGTGTCAGATTAGTTAGGTCAAAGAGTTGACTTAACGAGATCGAGATAACCAAAGTCCTATATCATATGCTGTCATGATATAGGCACGCATCCTCTGACCGGAGACAGATGTGTTGCTATATGTCCAAGTATGTACATTTGGCAGACCAATAGGTTGATGACCTAATCAAGGTCTATACACCGGCGCGCTGGTGTGCATATAAGGGCATATGAGTAATGATAACAAGATTTTTCGCGGTTTAAGAAGGTGATTTTATTAAGTCGTTGTGTTACCACGAACAATCAAGTTAATCAAATAAATTACAACTACAAGCACAATGGAGGCATGCAAAATGCATATGGCAAGTAGAGGTTCGAATCCACAGGGACCAAGCAAACTAGCAATATTTTTTTAAACGATTTTAGACTAGTTCTCAACTTCAACCTTGTAGGGATAGAAAATGATGTTTCTCTGCAAACTTAAGGGCATGTATGTAATTTAAACAACATTAGGGAGACATGATTAATAGTGAGCAGTATTTATGAAATATATTAAATTCCAAAATTTGTGAAGTTGTAATGAACTTAACCCTTACCAAATACTATGATCCTCTTAGAATATACGTACTAAAAACAGTGATCTGGAAATGCAAACTTTACGTAAACTATAATTACACATATGCACGATGATGAAAGTTTGCAAAGTTTAAAGATAGGGAAATGCAAATTTTATGTAACCTATAATTAAGCAAATGCTCGGTGATTAAAGTTTGCAAAGTTTAAGACAGAATAAAAACAGTAAATGAAAAGAAGGAAATGAGGTGGTTGCGGGTATGGCCCAGGTGGTGTTGAAGATGAACGGACAGAACAATCACCGGCCGAAGGTGATACTGCGCGCGAGGAAGATCGCTGGAGGATGGTGGCCAGTGGCGTGCGGAAACGCGCAACAGAGAGGAGGGCGCGCTGGAGAACAGGGGCTGGACGTAAGGCCGGTGGTGCGTAGCCGGTGGTGCACCCACGTGCAAGGAGAATCGCTGGAGAAAAAATGATGCGTCGCAGCAGTGCGAGCCGGATCTGTAGGATGAAGATGGAGTCCGTACGCAGCAGCACGGGCTGGAGAAAAAGTGATGCGTCGCAGTAGCGCTAGCTGGATCTGTAGGACGTAGCCGATGGACTGCTGGCCGCAAGTCGCACGGGGGCTCCAGGCGAGGGAGAGTCAGAGCAAGGGAAGATCGAGGCTAGCAGAAGAGAGGGACATCGGGGGTGTACTGGGCGCCAAGATAGAAGAGAATGCAGGTTCGCTAGGCCGCTAGTCGCGCGGGTAGGCGCTGGGATCCAAGAGGGAGTGCGTATGTGCCTTCCCCGTTATTTGCATGGTCCTTTTATAGATGGCTTGAATGGTTGTACCTGCACAATAAAATTAAAGGGCATTAATATTTCTTTTGGGAATGACCACCCACGTGCATGGGGAAGAGAATGCATGGGTGGCCTTTCCCTTTGCATGGGAAAGGCACTACACGTTGGTGGCTCATTATATGAGAATAAAGAATGGAGTTTTTATACTAAAATCCCTCTTTTTTTTGTTAACATAAAATGTTTAAAGAAATGTAGGTCCATCAATGTACTAGTTGTTGATTAAACTCCATAACATTTTTAATTCCTTTTGAGATTTTTTTAGAGTAAAGAGAATTTCTTCAGGGTAATGATTTAATAGGGATGATCATTGACTTTGGTAAAATAATACTTCCCATTATATAACCATATAGTAGAGATCATTGGGAATAATCTATCTGGATGCAGAATTATGAATGTGTCGATTTTATTCTGTGTAATTACGTGGTTTTCTCTTGATGTGTGTATGGAATAATTTAGACATAATTTAAGCGAATTCAGAGTTTATAACGTAAGAGTTGATACTGTATTCCACATAATTTGAGCATATTATCTTGTCAAATTATATAATCATCAAGTAATACGATCTCTCAAAGGGATCATATAGGTTCAGTTACTGAACCGGAAGACATGAGCTCACTCATGAGATATTGGGAAGAATCAAATTCCATGCGCATGGTCGTCTCACTTTGGAAGCTTGACTGAATTTGTAGGTTTCATATATACTTTTAGTATATGATCAAGACCTAGGTATGATATACACTTTTGGAAAGTGTATGATCGATACCAACTCCCAATGATCGAATGAGAAACTTACTGATAAAACCATGAAGTAGACAGTATAAAGTTGATCCGATACTTCGGGTTTAGTCTGAGTCTTCCAGTATGCAGGATGTACAGGTATTGGGAATACCTGAGGGTGATTTGATCATAAACGGTTGTATAACCATGACGCTTCCATTCCTAGGGAGTGATGAAACGGGTCTGGATTTTAGTGACTCCTCTCAGTAGAGAAGTGATCTAATCTTGGTCCAAGTGTTAGACATTGATCTGAATATGATTCAGATACAATGAGAAGATTAGATTTACGGTCTTGATTTAATCAAGCATCTATGAGAGGCCCGCGATCTGGATTTGAGATATGATCTCAATATCCATGTCACTATACGTGGAACAATACAATCGCCCTGTCCTTATCTCCAAGTATCTGCGGAGAGATTGCATTATTCTTGAAGGATTCAGGAATAATTCCATGAGATCTAAGTAATGAAGAGATCATGATTAAATGTGATTTAATCATCTTAATGTATGAAGAAATTATCCAATATAGTTAAATGTGATTTAATTATCATGGATAAGAATAATGTGGATAGAAATATCCAATTATTCATAATATATTATAAATGTGATTTATAATGTATTAGAGAGAGCTAATTATAATTTATATGTGTTGATTAATTATTATGTGTATTGGATACACATTGTGTAATTAATTAACAATATAAATTATATGTTGTTTTGGGTTGTGAATATGATTCACAATTCTTCCATGGCAAGATTGCAATATTCTCAAAGATAATTGTGAATTATTTTTTGAGAATAAAACCCAATAAATTTGTTGCAAATAAATAAGAGAGATTCTAAGGAGATATGCAATCTCATGGATTTCCATGAGATTGCAATCTCCATGCAATCTCAAGGGGCGGCACATCATTCCTATAAGGAATGTGTGGCCGTCCACTTGGAAGGTACATGGAGATAAAATCTCCATGTATCTTCTCTCCTTATTTGTTGGGTTGATTTAGGAATAAATTATATTTGATTTTGTCAAATATATTTTGACCTAAATTTGTTGCTTTTGACAACAACAATCTTGGCCATTGGATTGACACAAATCAATCTCACCCATTGATTTTATGTGTCCCATGGATTGAGATCCATGGATCCCAAAACCCTATAAATAGAGAGGCATACTATGCTTTCTAATTACTTGCAATATTGGAGCTCTCTCTCCCTCATTTCTTCATACACGCCAGCCCTCTCTCCTTCTCTTGTTGGTGGCCGTCCACCATACCCTAGAGAAGGGAATCGTCGTCGCCATCGCCATCGCGCTGCCGCTTCGACGTTCTTCGGTTTCTCTGTCTTCTTGGTGTGCTACGCCCACGAAGGAGACGTTAGATCTCGTGTGACGAGATCAGGAGCAACCACACTTGGATCAACTTCTTGGATTGCGAGGACAACGCGGTTCATCCCCGCGCTCGCAAGCAGTCTCGCCGACGATCGGACTTGAGACAGGAGGTCTCTTCTCTTAGAGACTCGATCAACCACGCTTCAAGAGGTATTGCATTATACTTGTTGTGGTTATAGATGAAACGATCTGAGAATGGTTCTCGGATCATGTGGTTTCATCGAATAAAATTTTTTTAATTCCGCTGCACCGAACAACTAGTACGACTAGTCGTTCCTCGTCGTATCCGATACGACGATCACGCTTCCGTGATGCGCTTGAGGATATTTTCCACATCCTTCAAGTGGTATCAGAGCCAGGTCGACGGTTTCGAATATGATTCGAAAAACCGAGATGACTTGGGTTCGTTTAGGTCACGAAAGTTTTCATCGCATTTGATTTCGCAGATCTGTTTAGTAAATAAATTCGGCACTGTTTAAGTTGTTTAAACACGAATTTAATACTTGGATTTTGTTTCCCATTAAATAAGGAAACCATAGGATCTGAGTTTACGTAAATCGGATTTCGTATGCTCTAGATATGGTTGTTTTAATGAACATGTATGCACTGTTGCGGGAACTGTAGATCTGAACGTGATTAAAATGTTAATTACTGTTTAGAATTGCCTCGAAATGCGTGTAACATCCTTGGGTTCTGTCCTAAATCAAATTAGCAATCTATGAAAATTGATTTTGTCTAATTTGGATTTAATATGATTGAGATATGCTAATTTTAGTAAGCAGGGGTCACTGCTGAAATTACAGTCCTAATCTAGAACCAAGTGATTGTCAATTAGTGAAATTAATTGTTAATTTCGTGAAATAATCATGAAAAATATTTGTGAAATATTTGAAGATGATTATTTACATAATTGACTTGGCCTCATCCAATAATTGATTAAGATGTGATCTAAATCATAATTGGAAACCACAATCTTTCAAACTTGATGCTTGAATAGGATTTGGGAATTTGTCTAGCAAATTTCCTTATAATCAAAAATGTTTTGACTATTACTATATGGTACAATTTCGGTTGAAAAACCGATGATCATCTCAAGTACAAATTAATCAATTTGACATTATCCTTTCCTGAGGCGGATATGGTGCCTAGTCGGAGAGCATTGGGGTTGCGGGTTGCAACGTATGTGGTCCGTCCCACTCTCGTCGGTACTGGCCATGACAGCGGGTAGGGCCGGGATAATGTCCGAAGGATTAAGATGTATTTTTCTAATTATTAAAATTCGAATTAATATGTATTTTGAGATATTACCATATATGTATTCAAGTGAAATAATCAAGTTTGATTGATTGAATTGGATTGATAATTAATTTAATATGATTAAGTTGATTATGTCCAATTAAAATACTCTAATATGATTAGAGTTAATAATTCCCTTGGAAGAATTAATTATGTGAATGTGATTCACAATAATTAATTTGAATTTGAATATGATATGGAGGATCACATAAGTGACATCCATGGTCTCCCGTCAAGGCGAAGGGTTCCGTCGCCAGGGATTGTATGTGGGAGACGCCTGTCCGAAGTGACAGCTCCTGTATGCAAGCACATCTGGATCGGGCTCTTCGCTTCTCGAAAGAGTAAGGACGTATGCGTAGTGACCCCAATATCGGGTCCTCATATTATTGGGGCGATATTGGATTGCCCATAGCGAGTTGTATTCCTGTTGACGGTTGGTTCAATTAATGACGGGTCAACATTGCCTTAGGGGTGGTGGGCCCGGGTGTTAAAGACCGAATTGGGAGATGCAAGTTGGACTTGCAAGGCGGAATATGTTCCCGCTTCTTTTTATCCGAGTTGTAGGTTCTCATATTATTGGGATGCAACAAAGATAAGGAAGGAGATCTCAGATCTTGCTTGAGATATAATGGTAAGTATATCTCTTACATTGAAAGTGATTAAGGGAATGAACTTTCAATGTTGACATGGCAAGACAACTTTGATATAAAAATTCCTAAATCAAAGTAAAATATGTATATATAAATACATACATCTATGCAAATTTCTTATTTCAGATAATCCTTCATTAAAACCCACTCAATGATATACTCAATAATAACCAGTGAAATATCTTGGATTGGACTCATGATCCAGATATTGTACTTGCAAATGGACACATAATGTATGTGGTTGCAATGTGCAAGTTTCCTCATAATATTGAGGAATGACAATTAAATAGATAATAGGACTACAACCCTAGGGTTTGTATGTCTCTATAGTCTTGGTATCATCAAATGTACTTTGGAAGTGACATGTTGATGATGATCATAATTGTCATATAATCCTTATAAAATCAATGAAGATTTTCTGGCATACATATGTGCTCTTGACATTTAATCATGGATGACATGGTTCTCTGCATCATGTAGAATGGTAGCTCTATAAAGAGATGATGTATTCAAATTGTTTGAGTACCTACCTGAACCTATGTTTTAAGAGTTTAGATGGATATAGATGATGAATGTCATTATTCTACTATCTATACTCTAGTCATTCATGAAGCTTCATAATATTCATATTATATGAATTTAATGAAGCATGTATAAATGTTGAAAAACTCTTACTTTGAATTCTTTTGAATTTAAAATAAGAGATCCTCTGTCTTGAGCAATGGTTGCTTATAGATAAAGGGAGCGCAATGGAAGCATGGGTTGGACCCACGAAAGAAGGAAAGTCAAAGAGTTGACTGGACTTCTGTGACTTCCATATGACATCCAAAGAGTTGGATGAATGCCAATACTGCAATAAATTGATGTGTTGATAGTATGACTATCAAGTCTGTCTAGAATCCTTAGAAAAGGACTCGGATGGAGCATCAGAATAATCTACATAAATCATTGATATTGACTTACTATTGAATAAGATAAAGTCAAATAATTGTATCTCAATCTTCTGATGGCATTTGCAATAGGTTGCATATGTTTTAGAAGACTGGAAAATTTGATCTTAAAGGTTTATAGTTGTCCACATGAATATTGATGCAATTGTTGCAACAATCTCTGTCGGATTAATAGACTTGTTAATTTCAGTGGGAGAGCCCTTAGTCGTAGAGAATGTCTCTATGACCTAGATATAAGAATACACTCATTGTTTGTTTCTAAATGTTGGAAATAAACATGAATTCTGAGATAGAACTATCATAAAGAGTTATGATGAATATATTTCAGATAGTAATCTAAAATCTAGTGGACTCCACATAAAATAGAAAAATTAATGAATGGTTCATTAACATTTCTGAATACTGAAATTAAACCTTAAGATCAATAGGAGGATGAAGATCATTTGACAATGATCTAGCATCAAGCCTTGGACATTTGTCTATTGATTTGATCAATAGAATAGTAAGAGATGAAACTTTAGGATGTCTAAAATTTCAAAACTTACATACTTATGAATATTGTCCAATACATCCTTCTTCGGGAATGGTGTAAGATGCCAAGGTATTCAGGATCTCATACATATTGATGTATGTGGATCATCTATATCATAGTAAACATTGTGGATATGTGATATCTATTGATGATTGTATGATATGAGATTTCTTCTCTTCACCTAAGAAACCTTTGAAATGTTCAAAAATTTCATTAATTTTGGTTTAGAACCAAAGTTTGAAGGAAGATAAAATGAATTTGATCTAATCTAGGTAGCAAGTACCTACTAGATAAATTCGAAGAATACCTTATGGAGATATGAATATCATTTCTATCTCAATCCTCCTAACACACCTTAACTCAAAAGAGTTATAGGTAGATACAATTGGATCATGTGTGACATGATCTTATCAATGTTGAATTTTAGCATAATTATCCCTTAGTTTCCAGGTATATATGTGTAGTAGAGACTACAATGTATATCCTTAATAAGGTTCCATGTATGTTGGAATCTAGCACTTGAGAGTGTTGCTTCATTAGGAAAATAAAGGATGGTATTGGATACCTACTTTATGACCTTGAGATTCTTAAAATATCTCATCTCCGAGAATGTGATTCTTAGAGGTTGAGACTCTTGAGAATCAAGATGAAAATGAAGTGTAGGAACTCATTTATAATGAGACTCCTGAAATTGGAAACTAAAAGGACAATTAAAGATGAAACATTAATACCTCTTCAAATGAGTTTGAGGATGGATTCCATGTGTTAGAGAAATCTGACAATGATCGAACTTCATGTGATGAAGCTTCTGAAGATCATAGCATGGATAGATGGATAGCAATAAAAGTCTAATGTAGACTTCATATACAAGTGTTGTATATGGACCCTCGAGGATCCACCTATATGGGTAAGATCTGTAAAGGTGTAAATGGATCTTCAAGAGACAGGGAACCTGATGAGAAGGTAGAGATCTTCAAAGCACGGTTCGTAGCCATAAGCTACACACTGGAAGAGAAGACATTGCTTGCAATGAGACTTGCTCTTCGGTGACCATGCTTAAAACCATCAGAATATTGCTAACCTTAGCTACATAACTTGACTATTGCATCTTCAAGATGTAAGTCAATATTGCATTCCTCTACGAATGCCTCTTTGAGGATATTCATATGAAGTAGCCCCAGGGCTTCATGGTTGAGGAAAGCAAGGTGTGCAAGCTAAGGAATCCGTCTATGGACTCAAATAAGCTTCTTGAAGTTGGATCATAAGATTTGATGAAATTATAAATGTTATGATTTCAGATAGAATCTTGATGAACCATATGAAGCTTAGTGGGAGTGCTTTTATGTTCATCGTGCTAAATATAGATGATATCCTAATCATTTAAAAATGATATAAGGATAATAATTAGTGTTTTATAATCTGGTTGTTCCATAACTTGAAATATGATTTCAAAGATGCCTCTCAGATCTTAGTTCTGAAGTTGTTCAGGAGAAAAGAGAAGAGGGTATTGGGGACTGTCACATTAATAGTACATCTTGGACTTATTCCATTTTATGGAAAATTCCAGTAATGGCTTCCATCCCTTCAGATATGGTACTGACCTATCTAAAGGGATAACACCTCAAAGAGTTGAGGAAGTGAATGCTAGAACTTCTTGCCTTTGGGCATCAGTTCTGAGAAGCCGGGTGTATGCTAGATGTGTACAAAAGCCAGATGACTACCATGCAGTGGGAGTAGTAAACTGTTACTAGTCCTACTATGGAAATAAAACACCTGGTTGCGGTAATAACAAAATCTTCATAGATGACAAGATTTTTGAGATAGTGATCTCAAAGTCTTATCTTCAAAAGTTTAAGACTTTATAGATAGTGATCTAAAAGGTCTTAACTAAAGATACCTTAGGAGATAGAGATCTCCAGAAATACGGATATTCTTATAAGGATTATGGAAATACTGGTTATGATAATGGTTAAGCTGTAGTGTCAAAGACACTGTAATTAACTGGATTGAGTATTGGTTGCATAAGATGCAACATTCGCATTGGATGCGAGCACTGTTACTGGGGATATGCAAGTGCCGTAAAAGGACTTGGCGTAGTCTCGCGGGAACAGAGTGACTGATCAGCTTACCTAGCTATTTTCCAAATAGCCTATGATTGTCACATGAGTGCGGGTTTAAATGATTAGCCCATTAATGGCTCTTTGGGCTAGTGGGAGATTGTTGGAAATGCGAGCCCACGGCGAGCCATTATGCAATAAATGTTATTGCACATATCATTCCCTGGTCTGAAATGAAGAATGGATAATTTGTATAATAGGTCCCTTAGTACAATTAGGGTTATGTACCATGGCCATCTTAATAATCATACAGCTGTTGATTCAACTATTGAATCATAGAGGCTGGTGCTTGGATGAATATCTAAAGAGTTAGATTGAGGACTCATCAAGCACCATCAAATGATTATTAAGAGATGATCTTCAGCCCGAGTAGGAGATGGCAATCCTATCTCTGAAGGCTGATATCTGACCGACCTCTTGATGCAGGTCCTCTGCATAGGAATAGAGATTCGGAGGTTTCAGATTAGTTAGGTCAAAGAGTTGACTTAACGAGATCGAGATAACCAAAGTCCTATATCATATGCTGTCATGATATAGGCACGCATCCTCTGACCGGAGACAGATGTGTTGCTATATGTCCAAGTATGTACATTTGGCAAACCAATAGGTTGATGACCTAATCAAGGTCTATACACCGGCGCGCTGGTGTGCATATAAGGGCATATGAGTAATACGATCTCTCAAAGGGATCATACAGGTTCAGTTACTGAACCGGAAGACATGAGCTCACTCATGAGATATTGGGAAGAATCAAATTCCATGCGCATGGTCGTCTCGCTTTGGAAGCTTGACTGAATTTGTAGGTTTGATATATACTTTTAGTATATGATCAAGACCTAGGTATGATATACACTTTTGGAAAGTGTATGATCGATACCAACTCCCAATGATCGAATGAGAAACATACTGATAAAACCATGAAGTAGACAGTATAAAGTTGATCCGATACTTCGGGTTTAGTCTGAGTCTTCCAGTATGCAGGATGTACAGGTATTGGGAATACCTGAGGGTGATTTGATCATAAACGGTTGTATAACCATGACGCTTCCATTCCTAGGGAGTGATGAAACGGGTCTGGATTTTAGTGACTCCTCTCAGTAGAGAAGTGATCTAATCTTGGTCCAAGTGTTAGACATTGATCTGAATATGATTCAGATACAATGAGAAGATTAGATTTACGGTCTTGATTTAATCAAGCATCTATGAGAGGCCCGCGATCTGGATTTGAGATATGATCTCAATATCCATGTCACTATACGTGGAACAATACAATCGCCCTGTCCTTATCTCCAAGTATCTGCGGAGAGATTGCATTATTCTTGAAGGATTCAGGAATAATTCCATGAGATCTAAGCAATGAAGAGATCATGATTAAATGTGATTTAATCATCTTAATGTATGAAGAAATTATCCAATATAGTTAAATGTGATTTAATTATCATGGATAAGAATAATGTGGATAGAAATATCCAATTATTCATAATATATTATAAATGTGATTTATAATGTATTAGAGAGAGCTAATTATAATTTATATGTGTTGATTAATTATTATGTGTATTGGATACACATTGTGTAATTAATTAACAATATAAATTATATGTTGTTTTGGGTTGTGAATATGATTCACAATTCTTCCATGGCAAGATTGCAATATTCTCAAAGATAATTGTGAATTGTTTTTTGAGAATAAAACCCAATAAATTTGTTGCAAATAAATAAGAGAGATTCCAAGGAGATATGCAATCTCATGGATTTCCATGAGATTGCAATCTCCATGCAATCTCAAGGGGCGGCACATCATTCCTATAAGGAATGTGTGGCCGTCCACTTGGAAGGTACATGGAGATAAAATCTCCATGTATCTTCTCTCCTTATTTGTTGGGTTGATTTAGGAATAAATTATATTTGATTTTGTCAAATATATTTTGACCTAAATTTGTTGCTTTTGACAACAACAATCTTGGCCATTGGATTGACACAAATCAATCTCACCCATTGATTTTATGTGTCCCATGGATTGAGATCCATGGATCCCAAAACCCTATAAATAGAGAGGCATACTATGCTTTCTAATTACTTGCAATATTGGAGCTCTCTCTCTCCCTCATTTCTTCATACACGCCAGCCCTCTCTCCTTCTCTTGTTGGTGGCCGTCCACCATACCCTAGAGAAGGGAATCGTCGTCGCCATCGCCACCGCGCTGCCGCTTCGACGTTCTTCGGTTTCTCTGTCTTCTTGGTGTGCTACGCCCACGAAGGAGACGTTAGATCTCGTGTGACGAGATCAGGAGCAACCACACTTGGATCAACTTCTTGGATTGCGAGGACAACGCGGTTCATCCCCGCGCTCGCAAGCAGTCTCGCCGACGATCGGACTTAAGACAGGAGATCTCTTCTCTTAGAGACTCGATCAACCACGCTTCAAGAGGTATTGCATTATACTTGTTGTGGTTATAGATGAAACGATCTGAGAATGGTTCTCGGATCATGTGGTTTCATCGAATAAAATTTTTTTAATTCCGCTGCACCGAACAACTAGTACGACTAGTCGTTCCTCGTCGTATCTGATACGACGATCACGCTTCCGTGATGCGCTTGAGGATATTTTCCACATCCTTCAAGGGAACCCTGGGATTTTGTAGTATTTAGTTTTGGCCCACGAACTTTTATTTATAGTTAACATATTTATGGGATTTTTGCAACTGTGCCCCTCGGGTTTTCGATAATTACATATTTGCCCTTGCCAGGTGCAAGTGCAACGCACGTGTCTCCTGATGTTTTTGCAAGCACACTCCTTCAGAATTTGATATTGTCATTTAGTCCTGTAATTTTTATATCCAGTATCCAATTTTGTGTGAAAATTGCGCAGAGGCCCTTGGATTTTTGTCTATTTACATAAATACCCTTGTCAGGCGTCAGATTTTTGCTTGATTTCTATATTTATCTCACGCATCACTTTAATTCGAAAAATTACCAAAAAAATCACATAGGCTCCTGTAAACTTGCACTTTCACGCCACCTTTTTGCATTGCATTTTTGTTGCATTTTGCTATTTATTAAAAATCAAAAATATGCATTTTTCCTACTGTTTGCATTAGAAAATCCATAAAAATTATAAAAACGTTTTAAAAAAATCCAAAAAAATATATTTTGGGTGTTTTTCATTTACTAGTGTCAATCCAAAAACCACTAAAAATTTCAAAACCAAAACCTTAAAAATTAGAAAATACCTAAAAACTTCAAAAAAAATCTAAAAAAATCCTAGAAAATTTCTAAAAATATAAACTCAGGTTCTGTAGTTTCCCTATTTTATTGTCTTTTATTTAAAATTAATTTGGGAAAGTTTTTTACTGTTTGATATTTTTCATTCCCATTTTCATTTCGGCCAGTAGCTTATTCATTGTTTTCCCTTATTTTTTATTTTAAAAATATCAAAAACATTCTGAAAATTCCCCAAAAATCACAAAAACATCTTAAAATTATAAAAAGATCAAAAATATTTTATTCCCTAATTTTTGACTATTTTTCCTTATTTTTATAAATATCTTATCACCTCCTTTCCTTATATTGTATATATACACTCTATTATTGAAAAAGCAAAGACAAAAATATAAAATTGAAAAAAAAAAGAAAATACAAAATCAGTAAAAAGAAAACCAAAATACCAAACTTATAAAATCAAAAATTAAATAAAAAAATATAAAAAATTAAAAACCCACAAAAACATTTGCATTGCATAGTGTAGACAACACATCACATTCACACACACACACACACTTGTTGATCTATCCTGCCTTGCTCCCTGTGTTCGAACTCTCTGCATACTTGCTTCTATACATCTTGTTTGTAGAGTTAAAAATAAATTTGACTCCACTCTTATTCTTCATTGCTTGACTTATATTGTGTGGGTTCATTGTTGATTAGATCTGAATTTCTTAGTGGTCAACACTTCGACTGTGTTCCCGCCTTGTGTGGAACACAAGACCGCTAGATTTTTGGGTTTATCGGTACCAAAAATTAATTATGGGCCTATATATTTAGGATTTTCAGATTGTGTAATCCGTACAGTTGGTCGCCCTATCTTCCCCTACTTTATCCCTGATCGACCAAGTCATCATGATGACTGGGTCTAGGGTCTAGGGTCACTCATCACCTATGGTGTTTCATTTCTTTTTCTTTTCTTCCTTTATTCTTTAATTTTAGAATTAGATTCAATAAGTATACAATATTTTATAAAATATTTTATACAAATTACCTGGTGTTTATTTTGATAAATTAATGATATTTGTATTCATTTAGATAGGGATGTAAGGCCAAAATGAAAGAATAAAGGTGATGAAGTGAGGATTCATCACCCACCTAGTAGACGCTTATTCCTATAAGTGTAGAAAAGAAAATAAAGAAAAGAAAAAGAAATAACTTAGAATAATTGTCAACATTTAAACTTGTCTTAATAAAGACAAAGCTTGGAGCTCAACGCAGGCCTTTAGACTAATGGTGTGTTCGGAACCACATGGAAGTCAAGAAGTGTGATACAACAGTCTTTAGGTTCCATACTCCTATCATCCAGTTCAATTCACAGCCAGGTCAGAACCATCCTCTCAGTCACACACTCTTGCTACCTTAAAGTAATAGAACCATGTGTGTTAAATTTTTCAGCTCCCCCCAGACTAAAGCATTGACCTATCAAGGCATATGTCTTCTAGTAACTCGTCCTCGTGAGGACATATATTCCCTTCTAAGGTCAGGTGCTCTCAGTCTTCACAACCGAACGGAGAAGAAGTTAGAAGAATCGAAAAAGAAGTGGGAATGGACATTATAGTCTTCATTCCCTTGTGAAGTCGATCAGTGTAACCGATTCTTCACCAAGAAGCATGCTTTTTATAAAGCTCAAATTTTTTGTAGAATTTTTGGATGTAGGCTTCTTTGGATATTTTCTTTGACTATGTATATCTTCTGCATTCTTGCATGTGTCTTGATGGATATAACATATTTTGTTCTACCTATTTTTCGGGGTCTTAGACAAAGTTACACCGGTAGACCATTCCTCATCCTAAGCATTATCTCAATCAATCTCCAATCTTCAGATATCATTGTTACCAAAAGAAGAGGGTTGGAATACCAGTGTCAGCAATCCCTAAGAATGGCTCCTGAACCACCCATGACGAAGCGGCCTTGCATCCTCCCGTTTTAGAATCCAATATTTTTCAATAGTCCACTCTGAGTTGAGTTAAGTGCTAGATGCAAGGTTTCCAGTTAAGTCATTGTCTCAAGAGTCTTACGGATGGTATGAAGAATTCTATTTTGACATATTGAACTGACTCATGAACAAAGTCTTATGGAACCTAAAGAATTAAGTCAATGTGACTTGAAATATCTCCAATTCCAGTCCTCAATGTGTTCCTCTGAAATTAAATGTATTGAGGTATATTCCAAGCTCCAATCTTTAGATTTTATTTGGACTTGTTCAATTGTCTATGCTATTCAAAAAAATGCAAATGCTGTGTACAATCCAAGAAAATAATTTTATGGTACAATTTCTTGTTTTGAACTTTTTATGGGGTTTTTGAAAAGTTTTACAGATTTTTATGCAAGTTTTTGAAAATATTTTGCAAATGTTTTGGGATTTTTAAATTTTGCATTTTTTTATGGATTTTTCAAAAAAACAAAAAGTGTTGGCAAATAATTATGTGCATCTATTTACACGGGAGTGCATATTATTATTTACAAGAGTTAGGTAAAAGAATTTACACTATGTATTTACAAGGATTTAGTTATTAGTTACAGGATAATGTTCTAAGTTTGCAAAAGATTTTTATTTATTTGGATTATGTACATAGTTCTCAAAATAAAAAGAAAGATAGTAACAATCATTTTGAAAACTTTATTTTGCAAACTAATTTGAAAAATAATTCTACAAATATTTACAAAATTTGAAAATAATTTTGCAAAGATTTTTCAAACTGTATATATAAAGATTTTTCAAACTATTCTTGCAACCATTTTACAAATCATTTGCAATTAGATTTTCAAAACATTTTATTCAAACAAAGAAAAGAATTTTTTACAAATAAATTATTTTGACAAAGGTTGAAAACAGTTTACAATATATTTTTCAAAGAGTTTTCAAAAACTTTTTTCAAAAAGATTTTACAATCATTTTTCAAATATTTTGTAAAATAATTTTGCCCGAATTATTAATCAGTATGTACAAAGAATTCTAATGTGTATTTTATTTTTTATTAATAAACTATATTATTAAAAATATGCAAGTACGAGTTATGGCTAAAATATATACAAAGTATATATTGACGCCCCTATACTTATCTTGGGTTATGTCCTCATAGATCGAAGAGAAAATTATGATATAACTCGTAATAAGTATAGAAAAGTCTATACTACAATGACTCAATAAAGAATAAGAAGGCGACTGTCACCCCTATATTAGGATCAATTAATCCTAAGTATAGAAGAATGCATTTTATATGCAGGAGGGTCAAGGGTGGGAACAAATATAATGAATCATCGGCTCGGCATGAGACGCTCCCCCCATACTCAGGATGAAACATATCCTAAGTATAGCACAAATGAATGGGGTGAGGGAAACATGGAAGAAATAATTTGAAAAATGAAAATGAAAATAAGAAAATAAGAAAAGGATTAACTAATCAAAAATATTTTTCTATGCCTCATCTGCATGTACTGATGTTGTGATGTTGAGCTCTTCATCATAGATCACCTGAATCGAATCAGCCACGAACAAAAACATATCATGTTCAAGATAAGGCTTAAGTAACCATTTGTTGATCACAAATAGATGTGCATCAGCTGATAAACCAGATATAATAATGCTTCCATTGTCATGCACATGCTTCACTATGAAAGGCTTTGTCCATTTGCTCTTCAACTTCCTTCGGAAAAGTTTGAGCTTTGCATCAAACAACCAAATCTTTTGACCTAGTTCGAAAGTCTTATGGTGAATGTTCTTGTCGTGCCACTTCTTAACCTTCTCCTTGTACATCAAGCTATTGTTGTATGCATACTCATGGGATTTAGATCCAATCTTCTGTTCTTTCCGGCCTTCTTGGAATCCAAATTACAGACATGAATTTCCCATAAAAATTTATGAATGAGTTCCACGAGCAAATGACATGGATTGTCTTATACTAGGTGGTAGGGAGACATTCCTAATGGTGACTTGTAGGCAATCTAATAGGCCCAAAGAATGGAATCAAGGAGTTGTGACCAATTTTTCGTATCGGGGCATACAAGCTTCTGTAGAATTATCTTTATCTATTAGAACATTTGGCCAGGACATTGGACTATGGGTGGTACGGCATGATGTTTAATGCATAATTCTTGTGTCAGCTTCTTCATCTCTCCGTTGATGAAATGGCTACCACCATCGGATAGCAGAATTTTAAGGATCCCAAACCTTGCAATGATGTTTTAAATTAGGAATCGGTAGATGGTGTGACTTCCGGCAGTTCGAGTTGGGATTGCCTTTACGCAACGACTCACATAGTTGACAACAAGCAGAATATACTCAAAACCCTGGCTATTGGGAAACTGGACCATGAAGTCAATGACCCATGAGTCAAATATGTCCGAAATCTTAATGTACTTCAAGTGCATTGTGTCTCTCTTTCTAATGGTACCATTCAATCTCTGACAGGCAGTGCAATGTTTAACGAAGTCTTCTACATCTTTGACCATGTGCCCTGAGGCATCATAGCTGACTAAGCCCACGCATCCTCTAACCAGAGATAGATGTGTTACTATATGTCTGAGTATGTACATTTGGTGACTGATAGGTTGATGGCCTAATTATGGTCTACACATTGAGCGCTGGTGTGCATGCAGAGGCATATGAGTAATACAATCTCTCAAAGACATCATGTAGGTTCATTACTGAACAGAAAGACATGATCTCGCTCATGTGATATTGGGATCAAATTCTGTGCACAATCGTCTCGCTTTAGAAGATTGGTTGAATTTCTAGGTTTGATATATTCTTTTGGAAAGTACATGATCAATTCATGGGCATGATATGCTTTTTGGAAAGTATATGATCGATACCAACTCCCAATAATGAAATAAGAAACTTAATGATAAAACCCTGGAGGAGACAGTCTAAATAGATCTAAAACTTCAGGTTTATTCTAGGTCTTCCAGTATGCAGAATGTGCAGGTATTAGTAATACTTGAGGGTGATGTGATCATAACGATTGTATAACCATGATGCTTCCATTCCTAGGGAGTAATGAAATGAGTTTGGATTTTAGTGACTCCTCTCAGTGGAGAAGTAATCGTTGGTCGAATGTTGGACGGTGATCTGAATGTGATTCAGATGCAGTGAAAAGATTAGATTTACAATTTTGATTTAATCAAACATCTATGGGAGGTCCGCAAGATCTGGATTTGAGATATGATCTCAATCTCCAAGTCATTATACGAGAACGTACAATCGTCGTGTCCTTATCTCCAAGTATCTGTGGAGAAAGCGCATTATCCTTGAAAGAGTTCAAGGATAATTTCACTATTGATATATGTATCCGAGGATTAAGAAATTTGATAATTAAATGTGATTTAATTATCATGAATAGTAAGAATTCGATTCATATTATAAGAAGAGTTATCTAAGATAATTAAATGTGATTTAATTACCAAAGATGTGAATAATGTGAATGTGATTCATATTATTTGGGCACATGAGGATAGAGATCTAAGATGATTAAATATGATTTTGTTATCATGAATACGAATAATGTGGATAGCACTATCCAAATTATTCATATATATATATATATTATAAATGTGATTTATAATATATTAGAGAGAGCCTATTGTAATTTATATTTGTTGATTAATTATTGATGTGAATTAGATTCACGTTGGATAATTATTTGAAAATATAATTTACATTTTATTTTGAGTTGTGAATGTGATTCACAAATTTCCAATGGTATGATTGCAATAATCACAAGATAATTGTGTATTATTATTGTGAGATAATGTTGGAGATTTTTATGAGATAATGTAATCTCATGAAATTGGAATAAGATTGCCATCCACCAACAAAGGCGGTGGACGACCACTAGGTCCTACTTGGATTGGGTGTTTGTCTTCCCTTATTATGGTAGGATGATTATCTCCTTCCTAATTATCTCCCAGGATAATTGAATTAATTTGAAATTAATTTATATTGATTATTAAATATACATAATAAATTAATTGTTGTTGTGTTTTTATAATAGATCGTGCTCATTGAAAAGAACACAAATCAATCTCATCCATTGATTTGTCGTTGTCCATGGATTGAGATCCATGGAGTCCCAAAATACTATATAAGAAGAGGCGCTCTTTTCTCTTCAAGTTAAAACATCAACAATTACTCCCTCTCTCACATTCTCACACCACCCTCTTTTCTATCTTGAGTGGTCATCCACTCTAACCCTAGAGAGAATGTTGTCATTGTCGTCGCATTGTCGTTGTGTTGCTGTCTCGACTACTCGTGGATCTCTGTCTCCTTTGATGTGCCTCGCTCGTGAAGAAGATGTTTGATCTCGTGCGACGAGATCAGGAGATCCATTGCTTGGATCATCAATATAGATTGTGAGGACATGTGTTTCATCAAATCGCCCGCAAACGTCTCCTCCGTCGGGTCGGACTTGAGACAGGATATTTCTTCATTTAGAGAATTGATCGCAACTAGCTTCAAGAGATAAATCTAATACTTATTTGTGGTTTATATGAAATGATCCAAGAAGTATTCTCGGATCATGTGATTTTATCGTTTAAATTTTTTAAATTCCGCTACCTCGAGCAACTAGTACGACTAGTCACTCCCGATTGCATACGATGTGATCCCCACGCTTCTGTGATGTGCTTAAGGATCGTCTCATATCCTTCATATATTACTTAGATAACAATACATATTATACGATATATTAAAAATCAAAGGCAGATACTTTATCATACCTTCAATATACTCGAATACACATAATTTATATTTTGTGAAATGTATTTAATTTACTATGTGATTTAGGGGAGGGACTTATACATCTACATGGTGTATATATAAGAGGATTTTCATAAAATTTTTATTGTATTTTCAAAAACAGTTCATCATTATTTATCACATTAAACTTTAATCAAGATGACAAAGTATGCCACATTAATTTATAACTACATAGTTAACAAGATTAAAACATTAATTAACTATAAATCACATAAGAAAGTAACACACCGGGTGTCCCTCCACTTGGGATGGTGTGTAGCAATGCACAATGGGAGGTGTGTGCAACACATTGGAAGATCTCATCACTTCGAAAGTGCTATATTTTTCTTTTTTTCACAAAACTATTGGAGTACTCACATCTTGGTCTAATAGTTGTGGAAAAATATGGGCAGGTATAATTCAAAATTTCTTGCAAGTGTGTTCCTTATATACAATGATTAGCACACTATAATTAGGCATAAGTTTAACTTTACATAGGTCTGCATCCTCTTCGTAAACTATCTAAATCTATATAAATTCCCTATCAACATGAATATATTTTACGGAGATTTGGCAGTCACTATATGTAGCATGCACATATGTAAGACATAAGGTATCCGTATAATATAACATTTATGTCGGCTTTCCTTAGTTTGTAGGTCCCAAACAAAGGGAGTCCCTAAAGATTCAAACAATGTTATAAGATAATCCTTGCCCGAGTTTATATCTAAGCTAAGGTTTCAACAGTATAACCCCATTCATCCTACGTATACCAGATCAATCTATTGGCTTTATTATTGTTACTTTGGTGACATTTGCGAAGCATATTAAGCTTCATTAATGAGGTATATCAAAGGGTGATGAGTCACAAATTGCCCTTAGTTAATAATGTTGATTTACATTACTGTAGTTGGGCAAAATCTATCAATCGAAAACCACTTAAATAATCAAGCAATTCTATTCAAGCGATTATATTTATTTACTTGGGCAAGTCCAAGGTTGAACTCAAGGAAGCAAATGGTCGGGTCAAATTCAATTAATAACAACTAGTGTATGATTTTCAGGAAGAAATTTTTTTGGTATCTTAAAATGCAAAATTGAATGCGAATGCAAATTACGAAGAACTTGATTTATACGGAAAATGAGTAACTTAGACAAACTAAACTGTTAATCCAAAATTGAATCAAAATTATCTAAGTTACAATTTTTCTGTAAACCTAATTCAATGAAGAATATAAAACATAGTTTTTATATTTTTAAGAATTAATATGCATGCATGAAAAAGGACATTTTTAAGGGTTTTTATGTAGCTCTTCACTCGATCAGAATACAAAAATGATGATGAAACTTGGACATAAGTTAATATATGATGAAATGAAATTACTCTATCTTTTTTCAGAATTTCAAGTTAATTTGAAGTTTTATGAATTTTTAAGTATAACTGAATGATTTTCAATAGTTAAATTTTAATGAATCCACAATATGAAATTAGCTCCATCCAAAATTATCCAACATAGGATATCCAAAGGACTTGGAATTTTGGAAAAAAGTTATAGGTGGATCAAATTAAAAAAATAATTAAGCAAAATACTCGATAATTTATTTAGAGCAATGGACACATGCAGTGGATATATAGCTTGGAAACAATTTAAAACATAACTATATCTATCGTAATGAATTTTTATATAAATTTGGAACAAGTGATGGATTATACACTATTTCATATCTCAAATTGGCAACACTAATTTTCATTTAATAAATTTTAATAAATCAGCCATTAATCATATAAATAAAAGCTTTGATGATGGATAATTAACAGTGAGCAACAATATTTTTTTGTTTCTGTAAAATAATAACAATAATAGGTTCAAATTAAGGCACACATGCAAGGTCCTATTTGTAACATGAAAATAAAATTGAGATACAAAAATAATGCTAAGAGGCACTTCTCTAACTATGGAATAAAACGGTTGTATAGGCACAAATACGCCAAGGTGCCACATGTCTTTCTTTGGAGGCCCACTTGGAGAGGGGCTGAAATGTGGCGCGCTGAATGTTTAGTGGCTTTGAGATAATTTTCTTCTTGAGCATGTAAGGCATTCACGTGCTTTCTATGTTCAAATCTCCTCCTCCTCTTTTATTGGAGTTGTTGGCAGATGCACTATAGGGCGACGGAGTCACGACTGAAGGTGAAAGCAGAGGCATCATGGTTAGTGAGTTTTATTATTTGGGAAAAGGGACTTAGTTGACATAATCTCAACTTATTCTAAGGAGGGGGAGAGGGGTGGTCTCTAGCCAATAGGAATTAAGCATTTGAATTATTTAGACAGGAGTGAAATGGTTAAACAAGAGGGGAATGGGCCACATGGCCCAATTAGAAAGAAGGGCCTTTACAATGAAAATGGGCATGGAATATATAGTAGATGGCCTTGAAAAAAATAAAATATAAAACTTTCTCAAAATAATTTATCTAAAATATTGAAGAAGAAAGTTTTTCTAAAAATTTTAAAATTAAAAATACAAAATAAAAATCATTTTAGGTTTTATGTTTATGATTTCTAGGTTTGTTTTCTTCTTAATAATGATGCCATATCATATTTTTATTATAATATAATCTAATCTATTTGAAGATTTTTTTATTGAATTTTAGTTTTGTGTAATAAAAAATATACAAATAAATAAAGATAGAATACTAGTCAAATTGATTTGTTTATAAAAGAGATATTTTTATTTTGCATTTTTTAGTTTGTTTTATATTTGTATAAAAATATAATATACAAACACCAAAATAAAATTGAAATCAAAAGCAAATGAGTTAACGTAGACTCTGTACAAAAAGAAAGAAAAGGTTGTAAGAAACTATACAAATTGGTCCCAGAATCGTCTTTTCACAAATGAGCCCCAATCCCTTTCAAAATATTTTTAAAATTTTAAATTATTTTAAATGATGAACATAAAAGTGAGTTGATGTGAATTAGAGTTGATATGCTCCCGACATAAAATCTAGATAACATGTATATTGGAAAAAATGAAGCTACTCCATTTGCCGATTATTTATGATGATATTTTCGTGATATTGTTATATACGTTTTTTATTGAATTAATGCAAAAGAAATCACTTGGATCAGAATTGTATAAGAATAGTTACAACTATTTGAAGTTTGAGTATATTTATGTATATTTATAGTTATGTTTTCATATTTTTTATTTAATTTTTGGATATTTATTTTGCATATTTTAGTGGTTTTTTAGTGATAAAAATATTTTTTATGAGTACAAATTTATCAAAAACTAATATTAAGTCATGTATGAATGCCCCCCACCCCTCCACCCCCAAACTTAAGAGTTGTTAGTCTGCTAGCAGACACTTAATCTAAAAATGAGTGTAAAATTGTGAAATGAATTTGGGTTCTGTACTAAGTTCATGAACAAGAGATGAAAATTGAGCTTGACGAACCTTTAGATTAATGATGTGTCAGAACTTCATCAGAGTTGCGTTTTTAGATTCGACGAACTCTAAGTTCTACAAATCACTAATGAAGGTTGGGCTCTAAAGATAATTCAGATGTACCATCTCATGATCAAAGTCCATAATGTTGAGACTAATTATAATGTTGTACTTTTTTTATTCTCTCTATGTTGATTTGCTTTGAATCTTAACCATATGTTATGTTGAACACAATTGAAGAATAGTCTTCTACAACTATAGTGAAACGATCACGGGTGCCCGAGGATGTAGTCCAATTAAGGGCGAACCTCGTAAATATGTGTGTTTTTCATTGTTCATGTTTTTGCGTGTTTGCTTTCGCTACTCTCACCACTCCCATACTTTTGAATCGGGGTTTAGATCTTCATTGATGTGCATATGCACCATACTACTTGAATTAAAAGTTTAAAATGCCTCAATCTAAAAACTATTGCATGCATGATCTGATCATGCTTAAATTGGTCTTGGTTAAAAAAATTTGGTTGTCGCGAACTATGCCATAATAGTTTAGGAAAATGGCATATTATGCCGCTTATAAATGATTCATTTATGAAATGATTTCTCGTTGACTGAAAGCAAGTTCAAATTACTTTTTTACGCTTACCGTTCATAAGTTTGATAAGGAAAGATTGCATTCGATAATGTTAGTATGATTATTTTGATAATTCAATTAGGGGTTTGAGGCACATTTCACATGTGATGATTAACAGACAAATAAATCATCAATTGGTTGTGGTCGGGATAAGTGATAAGTATGGAGAAATTGACACGTCCTCTTATAAACTGAAATATACTTAACAAATACACGCGGAGATAAAATACTACAAGGTGGTGCACCATCTTGTGGTCATAGTAGAGTATCACAGGGTGACAATGGGAGTAGGCACCTCGATTGTATTGGAAAACTTGATGTGTGGGCCATATGGCGATATGGCTCCATGTTCTACTGCATTCGAGGAGTTGGATTCTTCATTTCTTCAATATGGAATGAGTATTAAATGAATAATATGGTTTAGAAGAAGCAAGCTGGTTACAAACTCTTAATGTAACTTGCTGGTTATTAGCATGGTTACAGGTGCATGTACGACAGTTTGCAGTACTTGAAATCAAATTTGAGACGAAACCTGTGTGTGTGGCATTCCTCTCCACCAGACCACCAGTAAGTGCAGGACCTTTAACAACATTTCTGCCAGTTCAGTCGTTTCCATGTTTTTCTACTTCGTAGTTGTACACAGACTCTACTATGATTATTCTCTACATACCTCTTTTGCTTAAAGTGTATGGACATGGATTTATCTGCTTATATCTATTTCATCTTGCATGGCTTTGTTATATAGATTAACGACGTTCAAGTATATTGACATGATATGTTGTCTTTTTAGCAAGGAATGACTACTTCCTGCGCCAAAAAGTATATTTTTCCCTCAAGCTAAAATTCAGGCTTCTTTCTACTATTACTATTAGCACATTTCCTCAGAATGCTTAGTTAGCTAGAGACCTTAGAGCTAGTCTCAAAAGGAATTCTAAGCTGGAACAACTCCTCCGATATCTCAGTTCAGCTGCTCGTGGGGTTGAATCGAATAGCGCAAAGTTGGTTTTCATGTTGAACAAGCTATCAATCAGAGCAACTAGTTTTTTTGCTCAAACTCTTCCTTTCGTCCTCAAAGGAACAGTCCATAGTTTCCTTCCAAAGAAAAGGACATATTTCCTACTCAGAAATCTCGACAGTTGAATTGTTTCAACCTTCAACGAAAATGGAAAACGTGCAAGAAACTGTGATTTCGTCGTCCAGCAACAGTTCCATTCAAAATACGTCTAAAAAGTTTGGTCCCAAACCAAAAGCATCCGCAGATGCATTCACACAGGTAATAAGAAAAATATATGTCGAAATAAGCGTCGAATACTACTAAGATTGCTCAACACATGCTTTAACATTTCGACTAACAAAAAAGGTGCTGCATGTGCATACATACTGTAAAAGAATAAAGATTCCTTGAAAGGATACAAACTCGAGATCTTCGCCAGTCAGTTAGCATTTACAGAGCTTTGCGGCACAAATATGCAGTAAGGAAACATATATTAGATCAGCACGTAACCTGATGATTTGGAGGGAGTGATAGACAAACGGCCACTTCACAGTCTTCTTTAAAGATCGGAAGGCATACAAAAGCCCAACAACATCGTGCGTCGCCGTCTACATGACTCACGACATTCCTGGTGCTGAATCACAATCCGATGAAGGCGCACTGCTTTCTTGCATGCTCAGGGACCAACTTCATCAAAAGCTCATTGGGAACTCCCTTCAACTCTGATGATATATAGCCATGGATACTAGTCAGTTTGATTGTTTTCAGAACAGCAAGATTTAGACGTGGGCTTCCGAGATGTTACCGTGGGACTTGAAGTTGAAGAGAGGAGGTAAGTATCTTCCATTCGGTAAGCGGGTGCTAGGGTCTCTGAGTTCATCAAAGAAAGGATGAGCCAAAGCCTCCAGCTGCAGATGGAACAGTTCATCGCCAGAGTTAAAAAAGAAATTCCAGACGAAAACTCTATTACTTGCAATCAAGGCTTATAGATGATATACTCACAGCAGTGCATCGAAGGCTTGGAGAGTACTGAAGTAATCGCGAAACCAAATCTACGGCCTCAGGCGGCATACGTTTGTGAAAAATCTGGGCAGCAGTTGTTACTTGTTAGCACTGATGTATTTGACAGGATAAAGATGGAATCCCAAAGTTCTGTAAGATCTCACCTTATGCCAGGGATGGGCCTTGATTTGTGGGAATTTGAATTCCGTATAGTTTGGATTCATGCATTTGATCTCTTCTCTTGTTGGTGTTCCCAAAACCTGTTAAAGATTATGTCAAGAGTCGAGAGGTTAGACTTTGTTCTTAATAAGTTGATCGACAAATTTATTCAAGTTAGCATGTAAAGCAGAGAAGATGGATAACTTACCTTGATGATCTCAACAAGCTGGTCGACTCCACTTTCGCCAGGGAAAATAGGCTGTCAAAATGACCGATTTAAGATCAGGCTTGACCAATATTTTCAATCACCAATGTACAAACTACTGATGGATGGAAAGGTGGGAACCTGTCCTAGAAGAAGTTCAGCAAGTACGCAACCTGCTGACCAAATGTCGATTGCTGTAGTGTATTCGGTGGCGCCGAATATAAGCTCAGGTGCTCTGTAATATCTAGAGCATATATAGGATATGTTTGGCTCCCCTTTTACCTGCAAAAAGTGAAACACCTAGCTTAGATATATGTTCCATACAGCGGATGTCCCCTTAAACTATTACTGTTTACCAAGACTTTTGCACTTCCGAAGTCACAAATTTTCAGCTGGTGAGTATGTGGATTGACCTGTAAATTAACTCTTGGATCAGCTACTTTCAGATAATGCCCGTCTGAAAAACTATTAACTAATTCCTAGATAAGCTACAAGGTTACGAAATCAGATAATTATGGATACGTACCAGTAGGTTTTGAGGTTTAATGTCTCTGTGACAAACTCCAATACTGCCATGAATGTATGCTAATGCTCTGCATATCTATAGGAGGAAAAGGGAAACTTTTAAATTCTCCATCCGTCAAAAGAGAATTGTACACAAGTAGATCAGAAAAACATGAACAGAATAAAGTCTTACTTGGTATGCGTAAAGTTTGACGTATATCATGGGCATACGTTGGTTCATCTTGTTGTAGTGTTTGATCACGCGGTGCACAGTCTCGGGGACATATTCAAGAACCAGATTAAGATAGAGCTCATCCTTCTCGGTTGTCGAGAAGAAGCAATGCTTCAGAGCTACGATGTTAGGATGGTCGAGAAGACGCATGATTTGCAGTTCGCGATTCTTGTACCTCTTGTCCTGAAGAACCTTCTTTATGGCTACAGACTCACCCGTCTCGATGCACTTTGCCTGGATGAAAAACAGATGCAAACATCCCGTTAATTACTGCAAAAATTAGCTCATTGATACACCAGTCACTGGAGGAATTTGCATCGTGAATTCGGAACATGGTGCCTTGAAGATTAAGGGAATCTCACCTGAAATACAACTCCGAAGGATCCCTGCCCTACAGCGCGCTCAGCCATGTAGCTAACAGTCTGCCATAAAAATGGATTAACAACTAATAAACACCCAATAAAATTAACCAGAACTTGCATGTGGTAGTAACCCATAAAATTCTACCAACTGGTTTGAATCGATTACCTGCTTAGGCTGACCATTTCTACCACCCATGGTTGTTACGATTATGTGACCGGTCTCCGTCCCATTTCCTTTGACAACAGTTGCTTCCATATCCTATTACAATAAAATCGAATGAAAATACAAGAAAAAAATCATATCTTTTGCATAAAGATTTGATGTATCTGTATGTGGGTTGTTTGAGAAGGGGAAACCTTGTCATCTTTGAGCTTCATATCATTCAATTCATCGGGCAACCTATCAACCCCACCATGAGCATTAACACTGGGGTTCCTGAGTCCCCCAAGTTTAGGAACCATACTTGCAGATGCCATCTGTTATTATCCCTACCTAACCAATGAAAAAAATCGCAACTTTCAACCAGAAAGAACAAGAAGAGAAGAAAGGATCAGAAAACATGACAAAGGATCTTGCAGACACACACACACAAACATTTTTTTTACGTTTTAAAACAAAGAGAAAACCAGGAACACGGATGAAGAGAACAACAGTGTATAAGATGAAATCAGATCTGACCCAAAAAGAGTTATTAAAGATAGAGAGATTGGACAGAAGAAGGAACCTTTTATACCTTAAACAAGACGATTGCTTATTCTTGTTGTTGTTGTTCTTGTTGTTGGTGTAGATAGGAAAGGGAAACAGGGGTGGCTCTCCTCTTGTTGTTTTTCTTCTTCGTCGCTGCTGTGAATCGTGGAGAGAATGGAAATGGAGATTGGGTCTTGGAGAGAAGGAAAGAAAGAGAAAGAGGAAAGAGGAGGAGGAAAAACAAAGGGAGAAACTGGAAGAAAAGGGGAAGGAGAGGAGGAGAATAAGGAGGGAGAGAGGTCCACCGGGTAAAAAGCGGTCAAACCTGCTCTTCCTTCCAAATGCTCTTCTTTTCATAAAGGCTTATATATTCATATTTTTCCTTTTTACTCTTACTCCCCTATATTTTTACGTTCATTTCTTTTTTTTTCTGCATCTCGGGTCCTTGATTGCATTGTGTGACCATGATCCTGTCTTCTATTTGCTTGGATTTGATCAAATATTCAACGAAGCAAAGTCGCGATGACAAGGAAACCCATCTAGCGGCCTGCGGGTCAAATTCGCCATTGGTCTTTGGCGGCGAGCGTCGCCTATTCTGTCTGCTACGAGCACACAGCATGAGAAACTTCTCCATGATTTCCAATTTAAGTTTAACGTGCCCTTTTGAACGGTGTTTCGATGATCAGAAATGTAACTTTTCGAACGAAATTCTGAAATGTAAAACAAACAGGGTACTTCATGCAAATCTTCACCAACCCGAGAACTTTTGAATTGCCTGGGCGGAACTACCCCCCACGTTGTTGGACTGAAATCAAAACGTGCAAGGGCAAGATCGGTAAACCGGCAATGCTGAGAAGACGGATTTACCCCAGATAAGAATACGTAACTGCCCGGGTTGCCACCGGTGTGGAATAATCACAATCATATCGAGGTCCTCCTAATGCCTCTTGCGGCTTTGACTGCGACAGGAGACAGCTGCCTTCAAATGTACACGTGGCGGATCGTTATTGGACGTCTTTAACGGGACACGGTTTCCATGGAGTTTCCCGGTTGGAATCGGTGGATGACGGCAACAAGTGGGACGATAAAGCCGTGCCGGCAAACGCGGGTCCCACGTGGCAAGATCCGAATCCGATTAGTGGAATCCTGGAAATAGTTTAAAAAAACGTCAGGTGGATAAAATAATGGGAGGTGAGCGGCTGATAGCTGGAAGATGAATCAGGATTTAATGGATGGAAACTGGAATGGTTGCTGTGAACAAGGACAGAACAGAAAAAGAAAAATGGGCCGAGAGTCCAATTGAGTGCACAACCACAACACTCACTTTGTGTGCATTGACCGTCTGGACAACGCCATCTTTGGACTTTTCTGCTTTTTCTTTATTTTACTGGTTGTTTGTTGAAGGAGATTCAAATTTAGCGGTATCTTCCAATTTATGCATTAGTTCTCCGTCCATAGCTTAATAAGACTATGATTGCTGTTCATTTTTCCAAAGCAATAACGTCTGGGTCCCAGATTTTGGACCAAAACCCTGTCAGGCATTTCGCCGAACACCAACCATGCACCCGAAGCCACCGGAGCCACCACCGCTGTGACCACCCCTTTCTCCATTAACCTCCCCCCAGTGAACCACCATACAGTGAAAAAAAATCTAATTAAAAATTAATGGAGACGTCATACGGAGAGGTCAGTGCAAAACGATGAACGGATATAGGTGCAATAAATCGGAAAGAGATAAATATGTGCACGAATTGACGGCGCAAGAGCATTTGTTTTACCATTTTGGTTTTGGAATTGCAATTTGGGATTTCCACACACATAATCCTGCGTAATTTTATACTTACAGTCATAAGTCTATAATCTCGAATTACAAAAAAAAATGACGATGTGTTAACACTCAGTCCATTTCTCTGTTAACTTTGATGGAATCCGTCAAATGTGGATCATTTTCACCCTTTAGGTTCATGGTAATTACAAATGATGCCACTCCCCTTCCTCTCTTCACCTTACTTCTCTTCCACGTGAACCATTGGGTGGGTGGGGAACTCATCCTTCCCTTCTTCCTCTCTTCACCCACTTCTCCCATCATCATCGCCGAGGAGGAGGGCGATGGTGGAGGACCGAAAGGAGGAGGAGGAGGAGGTCGGGGAGGAAGAGGGAGAGTGCGGAGGACTTGGAGGAGCTTGGGGAGGAGGTGGAGAAGTGGGTAGTATCCCCATCAAGATCTCCAGCCTTCTCCATCCCGAAAGATTCGCCGATGAGTCTAAACTTGTGGTTGACTTCCTCGTCGATTACTACCGCGACGTTGAAGCACGCCTGATGAACCCAAAAATCAAGCAGTCGTGTATTCCACAGAAGGCGGGAACACAGTCGGTGCGTTGACCGCTCAGAAATCTGGAATTCAGTCAACAATTAACCCACAATAATGATTAAACAATGTAAAGCAAGATGTGGAGTTAAAATTTGTTATAGCTCTACAATGAATGTATATAGTGTGCAAGCATGTAGAGGTCGAACACAGGGAACAAGAAGGATAGATCGGAGCAAACAAGCTCAAGAGTCAAAGCGATCAAAAGTCTATAAGTGTGTTGTTTTGTGGGTTTTAAATTTTATATTTTTTTATTTAATTTTTTATTATTTTTATTATTTTTTTTTATTTTTAATTTACAGTTTTTGTATTTTTTAAATATTTTATATTTTTATATTTTTCTTTTTCTTTTAGTAAAGATATAAGACTATATAGTCTGTATATATATACACACACACAATAGGGATGAGAGAGAGATAAAAATATGTATAAATACTCAAAATAAAGGAAATAAATTGTTTTTGGGATTTTTATATTTTTCTAATATTTTTGTGATTTTTTTGTATTTTTTTATTTTTTTGATATTTTTAAAATAAAAATTACTGAAAACATTGAACAAAATTACTGGCTAAAACTAAAATAGAGATAAAAAATATCAAAATAGTGTCAAAAATTCTTCAAATTATTTTTAAACTAAATATAATACATTAAAGAAAATTTAGAAACAGAAATTAGATTTTTATGATTTTTTAGAAATTTTTAAGATTTTTATGAAGATTTTAGTGGTTTTCTAATTTTTAGGAGTTTTCTTTTGAATTTTTTAGTGATTTTTTGACTGAAGTTAAAGCACACAGACTTAAACAAAATATGATTTTTTTTGGAATTTTTCAAAGAGTTTTCTAATTTTATGTATTTTCTAATGCAAACAGTAAAGAAAATGCATGTTTTTGAATTTTTATAAATAATAAAATGCAACAAAAATGCGAAACAAAAATATACTATGAAAGCACAATGCAACATGAGCTTAATGCTATTTGTTGATGATTTTTCGAATTTAATAGATGCATGAAATAAATACAATCAACAAAGAAAAACTACACTACTAGCAAGGGTATATTTGTAAATATCCAAAACATCCATGGTCAAAGTGCAATTTATCTAAAAAGTTACAACTACTTAACAAAATTGTAGGACCAATCACAAATAACCAAGAACCCAGGGATATGCGTGCAATTTTCCCACAGACGCACGTGGTACTCACGTGCCTGGCGAGGACCTAGAAGCAATTACCAAAATCCTGAGGACTACTTTGCAATTTTACCAAAAATAATACACTGATTCTGAAAGTTCTTGGACCGAGATAAAATAACGAAACCCGCAGAGGGGCCTCTATAAAAAGTCCAAGCCCCTCACGCGCACAGTCACATGAGGTGACGTGGACAAGGATCGAAGTGCAAATACGAGAAACTACAGGGGCTAGAGTGCAAATATTACAAAGAATATTAAACTACAGATGAAAGTTTCTGACTAATAAATAAATATACAAAATGGAGAGGGTGAAGGTACAAAATACCTAGGCTAAAGCGGATCCGACGACGGGTACTCCTTCACTTGCCACGTGTCGACAATCCAAAGCCAGGTACCGGTTCGCGTGGGGACGGCTGAGATTAGATCTTCCCAGGAAGATCCAACGGTGGAGGCGTTGCGCAATCGAACGGTTGTTGTACACCTGGGTGCCGGCCTTTGATCTGATGGCAGAAAGGTGAGGACGAAGAACAGGGGAAGAGTCTCCTGCGAAGTGACCTTCCCCGCCCTCAATCTCGGCCTCTGACGCTGCTTCGAGCTCCCAAGAAGACCTCACGATCTCACGTGCGGTCTTCTTGGTGCTGGTGGCTCCAGAATCCTCCGACGATGGTCGGAGCTCTCGCGAGGGGGGCGGCGGAGCTGGGGGTAGCCAGGTGCCTCCGGCGAGGCGCAAAATGAGCCTCGGGCTCTCTCTTGATGTCCTTGGACCTGCAAAAAGGGTTAGACCGTCGAGGGCAAAATGCCTCGACAGTCGGCGAAGCGAATGGACGCGGGGAATGGCGACGATGGCGAACGACCAGAGCTAACTTCGGCGAAGGGGGTAATTGGATGATCTGGGGGACGAGATGCAAGGATAATGATGAATCCGCAATTCATCACCTTTATTCTTTCATTTTGGCTAAAATCCTTAGTAAAATACAAGTAAATATCCATTAATTCCATCTAATTAACATTCTAAGCATAAATATTAATATTATATAATTAACATTTAAATTATCTAAAATAAAAGAATAAAGAGAAAAAAGAAAATAAAAATAAAAGAAGTGTGTATATGTAATATACAGACTGTTCCTAACCCCGAGAACAGATCAATATTGACCGGGTCGACAAAAGAAATAAGTAGGGGGAGATAAGGATCATAAATTGTACAAAATATCAAGAAAATAAAGATCAAAAATATAAATTACCCATTTTTCACCCTATAAATACTTCACCTATTTTATTCATCATCAAAACCACTTCAAATCAAAACACTTCTTTTGTAAAGATTGTTCATAAAAATATATATTATTTTATAAAAATATCAGAAAAATATTTCGACATAAAAATAAAATAACCGTAATGAATCGTAAAAGCCGACTTCCGCGGTTCATGTCTATTTATAGAAAAATCCTAATTGACCAAACTCACTTTTAAAATCCGTTTTACACATAGTACTATTTATTAAAAATATCAAAAAATATTCGGATAAAACCGATGAGTTTCGGCCTTTTGGACCCGTTGTCTATATGTACTATAGGTAGAAACTTCCCGGATTTTAATTAAATGACAGTAAATCTTATTAACTTAATTCTTTTTCCTAAAATCATCTAAAATTGTATATAAATATATAAAAATAAAAGTAACTTAAAATACTAATAAAATCCAGAGGCCTGAAGTCGTTACTTTTTTCGTCCGGGCCTCGTAACTCGGTCGCATGAGCTCCGGAATTAGCAAACTCAGTCCCTAAAATTATATTTTTGAAATTATCTACAAAATGACACTATTTTCGTTAAAATCGGAGTTAATGCGAAAAACGCGATTTTTCGGGTCCGTGTTGTATATTGTACAATAAACCGTAACTTATATTATTTCATACATCAATCCTTTGTTTCTATTTAAAAATAAATAATATTTTATTTATTTATTTATTTAAATTATTTATTTAATTAATAAATAAAATTAATTAATTAATTAATTACAAACTTAATTATTTAATTAATACTTAATTACATAATTTTATACTTAATTACCTAATTAAATATTTAAATAATATATTAATTATATTTATTCATTAGTTAATTATTACATTTAGAAATTATTATTATTAATTTAATTATTAATTATTTATTTATATTAATTTTATTTTTATTCTTTCATCTTTTCTCTCTCCCCTTTCTCTCTCTTCCTTTCCAAAATTCTTCTCTTCTTCCCGTTCTTCCCGCAACCCAACTCCTCTTCTCCGTCAACCGCCCGCAATCGTCCAACGGCCGACCGTTGGCCGGTCGTTCCTCCAGCAGCGCCGGTGCCCGCATCCCTCGACGGTTACCGGACTCCCATCTCCCTATATATACCCGTCAAACCCCCTCTACCAAATCATCCGCCATTACGTTTGTTCCACTTCCGTGAGTTCCGTTAGTTGAGAGGGCTCGTGACAGGAGCTTTCTCCTCCGTCGAGCGAGGGAGGGCTAGATCTCCGCCGACGTTGACGTTATTCTCCGTCGCGCGCCAACCTCCGCGCCGCCGACGCGTAGCAGGTCAAGACTCCTGGAGCTCTGCCCGAGCTTCCACCACATGCGATAGCACCAAATCCTCGTTCATCCTCCATGTTAGAACTCATCTTCTATTTCTTCTCTTCCTCCTCTTTTCTCTCATCAACTCATCTCTGTTCTCTCTATTTTTGATGTACCCGATCCAGTTTTCGAAGCTAAAACCTATCTACGACCGAACATCATTTCACCTCTAAATCCCTTCCATTTCATCTTCTACCTTCCAGACCTCTTCACCTCTTATCACACAACGTGATTGGAATTTGGAGACAATCCTTCATCTTCCTAAGGCTCCCCATTCCTTCTCTGTTTGTTTAATTTTTTTTTGGACCGAGACATTCGTCTCGAGTCGCTTTGCGTCATCTGCAGGTGATAGATTGGACACACCATCGGCACCTTCATCTGAAGTTTCATCATTTGCATTGAGACCTGGAGTATAATGAGCAAAATCTGGATGCATTTGATTGTCAACAAATCATCATCCACGTTTGAATACAGCATGCGTTTTGAGATAAATCAGCATTGAATTTTGAGCATCATTCTCCAATCGAAACCTCCAAGTTGCCATGAAATACTTCCTCTGTGAGCAGCTCTAAGTCGAGGACAAAGCATTACCACCGCCATCGTCGCCACTACTGAAACTGCTAGGCGGGAAGGACAGTTTCGCCGACTCCGATCGTCACCAATCGATGCAAACAAGTCCTACCGCCATCTGCTCCGGAGGATCGAAGCCGAATGTGCCGTCACTTTGGTAATTTGGGGAAGAACGAAGGATACAGCATCCGTCGATCTAAACTGATCGAACGGCACAAATATCCACCGCCGCGGATCTCAAATTGGGAAAACAGTAATTGTATTTTCAGATCCGTTGATCTGCAACGATCCAAGGGGAGACAACGCTACACGCGTCGACGCTGTATTATGAAACCCACCGCTAAAGCTTCGTGCGTGAGAAGCGCATGCTAAGCCGTTACTTTAAGGCAGATTTGCGTTATAACCCCCAGAGTATTTTTTTTGTTATTCCATGCAGGTCCCTCTTCAGGAGAAAAGGCGCCATCAGAATTCAGACAGATTTATAGAAAAGCTCCCGGATATTTAGACATTTGCAAAATACTCTCGTTACTTCCTAAAATCACGAGAAGGTACAAAGTGGTGATCAATCACGTGGACCATACGCATTTGGGATTTTTGCGCGGAAGTGCTTGTCCTTTCTGTTATAACAACCAGGTGCTGGACAGAAGATCACATGATATACACGTGTATTGCAGTATAACTGCACCGACACCCTAGAGAATTCTACATTTTGCATGTACACCCTTTATTTTTCAGAAATCACGATTATATCCCTAACTGTATATATATCATATGATACATACTATATACATGATAAACAAATAAAAAATATAAAAATAAAATAAAAACACATAAAAATACCCTATATTCTACTATATACAGTATTAAATAAATTTTGAAAAAAATATTCTCTAGTTTTTAAATAATCATTAAAAACATAAAAAAAATATATAACAAACTTAGCAGTCATAAAAAAATATAAAATCACATTTAAAAATTTAATAAAAATTACTTGTAGTATATATTACCACATTTTGCATAATAACCCAAAATTAAATAAAAAGTAAATAATAAACCAATAAAAAATATAAAACATACAAAAACTTCAAAAATTCATAACTAAATAAATAAAAATCTCCTAAAAACGCACAACCTATCATTTCGAAGGTAGTTTCATCTACTTTCTACAGAAAATACAATAAAAATATTTTCACATTATGTTCAATTTTAAAAATCATAAAAACGTCACAGTCTTTAACAAATCTCATAAAATCTATCAAACAAATCAAACTCCATAAACATCTTCATAATCCTCTAAAAATCTATCAAACCATAATAACAAACTAAAAAACATAAAAATAACAAATAAAATCAAATAAAAATTACAACACATTTTAGAAAATAATAAAAAAATCAGAAAATCCCCTAAAACAAAATAAAAATTAGGAGACCTTTTACCTGAGTTAGTCTATCGATTTTCCCCTAATTTAAACAGTTTGCCTCCTTGAGTTCAACACTTACGTACGTAACCGCTATACACTTAAGTTTATGAGTATAAATAAGAATAAAGAAGATTAAGTAAACCTGAATCTTTTCTTACAAACCCCACTCGGTCGATACAACGACCGCGACTTTTTTTCTCTTTGATTCTTTTACAGGTTCAGAAGACAAGTGATCAAGGTAGTTTTTCAGATGGCGTCGTTGCCGGGGAGGCAGCGCTAGGACGGATCGCGGAGATCGTATGAATAGATTTTATTTTCACGATCTTATTTCTCTGACCTCACGTTTTCTTGTTTCTGATTTGTGCAGCACAGCTCGAGCCGCGCAGCTCCGAACCGCGAAACCGAGTAGTTTAAAATTTTTGTAAATTTTTGTAAAAAATATATAAAAAAAAGTGTCGTAGGAAGGGCCTCGTAAAGGCATCCTGACTTGTACCTCTCTCTATCTTCTTCTCGGGGTCTGTTTCACTAGGGTCGTACTCTTGGGGGAGCAGAGGACCCACCGCGGCTTTTTCGATCGCGATTTTTCTCGACGGTTTTCCGCGACTTTTCGAGATAGGTGCTTGTTAGGATTCTTGTGGTTTTCCCTTCTCTGCATAACTGTAGATTAGATGTATGCTTAGGATTCGACACATAGGTGTTTGTATGTAGGTCCGATCCCGAAAACAAAAACACGTTAAACGATTTTTCTCTGAAAATATCCAAAAAAGTGAAAACTGAAAATTAAGATCGGGACTGCTAGTTTCTATTTGATCATAAAATAAACGTAAGGACTTCATTTGTCTTGGGAGAGCAATACCCGAAACTGCATCGCAGATACTACCTCCAGATCAGTGAGAGAGGGAAGACACATAAGGTAGAGTCAGAGTCTAGGCTTGTATCGAAATACCACTTAGTTCACACCTTTAATCATCTTATCATCAGTGGGTACACTCGGGTAGCCGGCAACGGTCCAAGTTTACTTAGCAGAGTGGGAGGTTTAGAGGACACTGCGTAAGGCTCGGTCCTCAAGTAACGCAGGTAGCTGGAAGCTGTCCGTACTTACTTCCATACTGGCTGAGACTAGGTGATTTCTAGTGAGAACTCGGGACAATACGACGTCGAAGTCTCGGACACCTATCTAATCTCACTAATATGTGAGAAATTGCTTGCCAAACAACCGTAAAACTGAAAAGATAAACGACCTAACACTTACGGTCATCACCAGGGTTATGTTGGTGAACTCGGGGTTTGTCTTGTGTTTGATTGTGGTGTGAGTCCAATATTTTAGATCTGATCAACTAAATCATCAAGATGATGGGAAGGCGATCGCTCTGGTCGACTCTAACCGATCCTCTCTCTCTTAAGCCTACCCGTTCATCTAAATCGATTGGGGAAGACTCTCATCCCAAACCGAAATCAAAATGAGTTGCTACCTCCAGGCGTAACTCTAACCCTGGAAGCTCATCGTTGATTTCTTCTCCAAATCAGTCTCATTCATCATCACCTCTAGTTATCAATCATCAGCAGCAGTTACACATTGATTTGGCAAAGCCTGATTTAGATTCCTTTTCCTTTCCAGATGACATGGCTAGCAAAGGATCGTAGAGCACTTCCGTGTTCATAGATCAGGTTGCGATCAACAACGGTCTACTTGCTTCCCTTGAGGCAATACAAAATCATATTAGGGAGCATGGTAGAATGATGAATGATGTCGGAGCTGAGCTGACTCAGCTTCACGCACAACGAGATCAACCTGCAGCTGAGAACCCAGAACCTAAGGATCAGGAGCCACAAGATTGAGCAGAGAGACCTCTAGAGGACCCGAACCGCACGACGCAACAGCTCTACAACCCTAAAGATACTACGAACCATCGATTGATCCGTCTCCCTGTCATTCACGGGAACTTCGAGTTCCGTCCTCAGATGATCCAGTTGCTGCCCAAGTTTCACGGGCTTTCTACTGAGGAGCCGCACCTGCACCTTCAGGAGTTCGAGCTGATCTGCAGCACGGTGCACTATGCTTACGTGAACGAGGACCCGATCAAGTTGATTGCATTTCCTTTCTCCCTTGTGGACCGAGCAGCCTACTGGCTGAAACACCCAGGGAGATGTGTTTAGACATGGGAGGATCTAAGAACTGCGTATCTTAATAAATATTACCCTCTCGATCGAACGAATGCTGCTAGAGCTATGATCAATAATTTCACCATGATCGGGAACGAACAGTTCCACGAGGCATGGGACTGATTTTGAGAGCTCATTGATCGGTGTCCCCACCACGACCTTTTGAAGACGACTCTCGTACAGAGCTTCTTCGGTGGGTTGATGCCGCATGTGGTGGATCATATATTTTTGATGCACGAGGATCGCATCTGGGCCATTTACGAGAAAATGGCAGAGAACTGTACTACGATGTCTCAGACTCAGATCTACAAAAAGACAAAGCCATCAACTTATTACCATCATTCCTGAGTGGCACAAATAGAAGGGAATCCGCCTTCTGCGATTTCGATTCCGACCGAATCCTCATCAATTGATATGGGGATCATTTGTCAGAAGCTGGATCGAATGGAGATAATCGAGAAGAAGTGCCCGAACTTATACAAGCTCGATAAGATTGACGAGATTGAGATATTCCTGAGTGATCTTAAGACACAGATTATATGCCTTCAAGAATTACATACAGACTCCAACCGATCTTCGAGGTCACCGATTGACTCTGGTAGACGAGACCGAGGCATCCTTCCTAGGCCTCCAGTACAACACATTTATCATGTGCATTCTAAGCCTTCTCGTCACCCCTCGGTGTACCCGCAACTTCAGCAGACGCCATCATTTGATACTCAGATGGTGGTGTATCAGAGCGATCAACCTTTGACATCCATGCCCCCAGCATACTCTGAGATGCCTGAGCCATTGACTAAGGTCAATGGGATTTGGTATGACCGACCGCAGCAACCAGGGATCCGTCATGATCATCTTGGTTTTCGTTGGTCAACAGGAGGTGCCTCTTCCCAGCAGCAACCGCAGGCACAAATGGGGCAGAACAGAGAGCAGCAGCAGCAGCATTATCCTTGTTAGTATCAGCAACCTCAGTGGAGGCAGAGCAATTACCAGCCACAGCAGCCAGCTCCGCAGCAGCCTCAATATCACTGAGACGACTCATCCGGGTCTCATGGTCCTTTCCATGAAAACCTAGCACTATAGTATCTCACTAACATGATCAATGACCAGCAGGTCGCTTTTAGGCGAGAAATGAATGAGTTTAAAATTCATGTCACTGATCTTGTCAAAGGGAAGTCCGCCTTAGCTGCTCAGATAAAACCCAACCCGAACAATCTGAAGCAGAAGTCAGGGCAGGTAGATTGACAGAGCCCACCCTCCAATCACAGGTATTCTCCGATGACTATCTTTATTGTGATGATGTTGATTTCATCTCTCTTAGGAGCGGTAGGATTCCAATAGGCGGAGACTCTGCTAGACTTGAGGAAGATACCTCAGAACACGCAAGTGAGCCTGTAGACACATCGATGGCGGTGTTGAAGCCGCAGCCTTTGACGATGAAGTTGGTGGTGCTGAAGCCACCAAGTTTGAAGAGCAACCAGAGCTGAACGTCGACGTAGCTGCTTTACCGTTCTTCATTTCTAGTGATGATGAGAGAAAATCACAAAAAATATACAAAAGAGAAGAAACCGAACAAGAACTAAAAAGATGGTTGATTTAGATCATGTTCTTTCTGATACTTCATAGAAAGCCAGTCACCGTTTTGCAAAAACATTTGCTTCTTCTTCTGATCCTCCGATTGTACAGACTAACCCGGAGGATGTACAGATTCCTTTTCCGAAAGCACTCTGCTTAGGAAAAGGCGCTAAAAAAGAAAACATAAAAAATCCAAATGAATGATCTGACGAAAAGAGATACTCGATAAGTTTACGATCCAACTCACTCTTTCGGAAGCCTTGGCTCACATCCGTCTCTGCAGAAAGGCCTTAAAGAACGAACCACCGTCTGCAGAAATAAGAGGCAACGCAATCACTGTTCTGAGATCCACGTGTTGACCAAGGAAACATGCCATGCTATTCAGAATCGACTCCCAGCCAAGAGATCAGATTCAGGAGCACCGTATGTCAGATGTGAGATCCTCGATCAGACTTTCGATCGGACTCTACTAAATAGCAGATCTTCAATTAATCTTCTTCCATCTTCCCTACTCGACAAGTTCGAGTTCGGGCCTCTTCGACCAAACCGAATGGTCTTGCAGTTTGCTGATAGATTGGTCAAGAGGCCTAAGGGTTTAATTAAAGACATTATCGTCACCATTCAGGGTTTGAAATTCTTTGTGGACTTCGTCGTGTTGGACATGGCGGTCCCTGAATACGTGACCAATACCCCGATCATATTTGGACGATCTTTTCTGGCGGCAGCAAAGGCCGTATCCGATTATGGTACCGGGAAGGTGTACTTTCGCGTCCAGGGAGAAAGTATACATATTGAGACGATCCAAGATCAGAACTCTAAAGTAGCTGAATCAGAGCGAGCATCTGATGACGAACCCGACAGTCATCTGGATTGTGACTTCATACAAACCGATGATGAGACCGTCTGGGCCTAACCTAGTACTCAATCTTCATCACTCCTTCAGTCGAAGTCAAGATTCAGATTTCCGAGGATGGGAGATTGGAGAGCACGGTCCTAGAACCACGTAGCGAGAATCTTGATGGAGACGATTCTGATTCCTTATCAGATCATTCAGATATTCCATATCCCTCCGAGTTAGAAGTGAACACTCATAGCTGTCAGTTACCCGCGGATAATTCTGATTCTGACGACGCTGATTGGCAGTGCTTTGCTGAATTTTTATCACTTCAGACTATATCTACAGAGTCTACAACCAGCCTGGAGACCGAATCAAATCAGAATAGCCAACCATCTCCAGATCTTTATGAGTCAGAGCAGGCAGAGTTCACACATATTGATCTAGTAGCCTATATCCATGATCTAATCAAACCCGCCCTCCCTGCTCCTTCTCCCCCTGAGCTTAAACCTTTACCTCAAAGCATGAAGTACCGATTCCTTATGGGTGAATCCAAAATGTTTCCGGTCATCATCTCTTCCAATCTGACCGAAGATCAAGAATCCTATCCGATGGAGATTCTTGAAAAGAACCGTAAGGCAATCGGGTGGTCAGTAGCCGATCTCCATGGGATTAGTCCGGCTCTCTACTCCCAACACATCTTTCTCTAGGATGATGCCAAGCCATTTCTTGAGTTTCAGCGCAGGCTGAACCCGAATCTTCGAGAGATTGTTATGAAGGAGATATCCAAGTGGTGGAGCGTCGATTTTATCTATCACATCTCCAACTCGAAATGGGTTAGTCCTTTGCATGTGGTACCCAAGAAGACGGGTATCACTACAGTGATCAATGAGGATGGAGAGGAGATCGCTACCCAAGTACCGACTTCTTGGCGCGTTTGTGTGGACTATAGAGGCTTGAATTAGGTGACCAAGAAGGATCACTTCCCGCTATCGTTCATCGATCAATTCATCGAATGGTTAGCCGGTAAGAGCCATTATTACTTCCTTGACGGGTACTTGGGATATAACCAAGTGGCCATTGCTCCTGAACATCAAGAAAAGACGGCATTCACCTGTCCGTTCGGAAAGTATGCTTTCAAACGGATGCCCTTCGGATTATGTAATGCTCCGGCTACATTCCAGAGGTGCATGCTTTCGATATTCGTGGACATGGTGGGAGATATCTTGGAGGTCGTCATGGACGATTTCTCAGTGTACGACGATGATTTCGATTCTGCCTTTCTAGCCTAGACCGCGTGCTTTAGAGGTGCACGCAGTTTAACCTCGTGCTTTCTTGGGAGAAGAGTAATTTCATGTTGACTTAGGGGACGATCCTTGGTCACATCATATCCAACCGGGGCATGAGGTGGACCCGACCAAGGTGGATATCATTAAAAAAACTCAATCCACCATCCAATCTAAAACAGCTACGGTCTTTCCTCGAGCATGTCGGTTTTTACCGACGTTTCATACGAGACTTCAATAAAATTGCCCGACCGTTGTCTGATCTTCTTGTGAATGACACCGAGTTTATCGTCGATGAGAAGTATCTTTCGGCTTTTGATACTCTTAAGAACATGGTTGTAGAGGCTCCTATCCTTCAGCCACCCGATTGGTCTCTCCTATTCGAGATCATGACGGACGCTTCCGATTTTGACGTTGGGGCTGTGTTGGGACAGAGGAGGGATGGCCTTCTATACGCCATACATTACGCTAGCAAGACTTTGGATTCCGCACAGCGGAATTACACGGTTATAGAGAAAGAAATGCTAGCCGTAGTATTTACCTTAGACAAATTTAGGTCCCATATCTTAGGATCCAAAGTCACTATTTTTACTGATCACACCGCCATCAAGTACTTAAAGGACAAGAAGGATTCAAAGTCGCGTCTGTCCAGATGGATCCAGGAGTTCGACATTGTTATCAAGGATAAGCCTGGAGTCAAGAATGTGGTAGTGGATCACCTCTCCTGACTAGAAACACCCGAGACTTCTGAGTTTGATGCACCAATCACCGAGACATTCCCCGACGAGGCGATTCTTGTCGTCGTTTCGTTGTCATGGTATGCTGACATTGTAACTTTCTTGTTGCTAAGTAAGTTCCGCAATGTTGGTCCAGACAGAGGTTTGAGACTTTCCTCGCGAAAGCCAAGTCTTACCATTGGGAGGATCCGATCCTTTACCATTAAGGAGCGAATTCCGTCTGGCGTCGGTGTATTCCCCAGGAGAAATACCAGAGTGTCCTCACGTATCGTCATCGATTAGAAGTTGGAGGACACCATTCAGGGAAGACGACATCACAGAAGGTGCTCCAATCCGGCCTTTGGTGGCCTACGCTCGTTGCGGATGCCCACACATTCGTAAAGAGATGTACTAACTGCCAGAAGATGAGCACTTGTGGATATGGAGACATGATGCCAATGCAGCCGATTCACTTTTGTGAAGTGTTTGATGCATGGGGTATCGACTTTATGGGCCCATTTCCGAAAAGTCAGGGGTTCGAGTATATCCTTTTAGCTGTGGATTATGTGAGTCGTTGGGTAGAGGCTATTCCTGCTCGAGCCGCGGATGCGAACACGGTTTGCAAGTTTATGAGAAAGCATATCATTACACGGTTCATGATCCCTCATGTTCTGATATCAGACGGGGGTAGCTACTTCATCAACTACAAGGTAAGAGCACTTGCTAACGAGTTCGGTATAGACCATCGGGTTGCTACTCTGTATCATCCTCAGACGAATGGTCTAGCCGAGGTTTCGAATAGGGAGATTAAGACGATCTTGTAGAAGGTTGTTCGCCCAGACCGAAAGGATTAGTCTCAGCTCTTGGACTCGGTTCTTTGGACCTATAGAACTTCATTCAAGACTCCATTAGGCACATCTCACTTTCGGCTCGTTTATGTCAAGCCATGCTATTTAAGTGTCGATATCAAGAACAAATCCTTGTGGGCAGTGAAAGAAGTGATCTTTGGACTAGATGATGCGGGAGATCAGAGGCAGACCGAACTGGCAGCCTTGGAAGAGCTAAGAGATCAAGCCTTCACGAGTAGCCTACATTATAAAGAACAGATGAAAGAATGGCATGATTCTCACATCAGCTACAAGCAGTTTGAGCCTGATCAGAAAGTATGGCTATTCGATGTGAGACTGAAATTGTTTTCAGGGAAACTTCAGAGCAAGTAGAAAGGCTCGTATGTTGTGCGTAAGGTGTACGACAACGGTAGTATCGATATCTCTGAGTTGTCGTCTGATTCCACCTTTCGAGTGAATGGTCAGCAATTGAAACCCTTTCTCGATCACAAACCGCAAACTGTTGAAGTTGCCCACATCTATTTCGTAATAGATGATCTTTTCACTCTTACGCTAGATGATCTTTTCACTCTTACACTATGCATCTCATACCTGATTTACCAGATTTTGTATATACTTTCGATTTTATTCTTTCCCTTCCGTTTATCGTACACCCTTAGGTTTATCTACCTTTGTTATACTTAGGATGTGCTTTATCCTAAGTATAGGGGGGTGTAGACACCGTGTTGTTATTTGTATCATCATGTTTGATTACCCCTGTCGTTGCTTATACTTAGGGTGTGCTTTACCTTATGTATAGGGGGAGGGGTAATCTCGCTCATTTCCCCTTTTGATCGTCGTCGGTTTTGTATCGTCTGCTCCCTCACTTGTCCCTCATCTTCTGATTTTCATCTCTATACTTGGGGATATTTTACCCTAAGTATAGGGGGGACAAGCCGAACCGTAGAGTTGTATACATTCTCTTGACCTCGATCATCTTCGATTTTTGAGTCGGCTATCTTTAGGATTTCACGATAATAAGTATAGAGGAGATGATCGACTTCTATCCCTTTATTCGTTATTCTTTGAGTCATTGCAGTATAGATTCTTTTCACCGATCTATACTTAGCCCGAGTTATGACTTCCTTTGCCGCTTCTTTGGTCACTATGAGGATATAGTTCACGCTAAGTATAGGGGAGTGTCATGTGTGTGTGTGTATATATATACTTTAGAAGTCATAACTCGTACTTTGTCGTAATTTTAATAATAAGGCTTCTTAAAAGTATGGTGTATATTTTGGATTTCTAAAAGCCGCAAGAAAACCATAAAAATGTCTTATTAAAAAAACTTTAAATTCCTTACATAAAAAAATATTGTAGAATTCTTTTGATAAAATCCTTAAAAAATTGTAAATAAAACCCTTGTAAAATCTTGCATAAAAGACGTATAACTTATATATAAACCTTGCATAAAATCATTTGAAAAATGTACATAAGCCGTGTAAAAATTATGTAAATCAAATTAATCCACTAACTTTTACAAAAATATCCCTAAAAAATGAAAATTTTTAAAATCCAAAAAAAATTACAAAATTCTTTAAAAATCCACTTAAAACATTCAAGCCGAAAAAATTACCTCATAAAAAATTGTTGCATTCATTAACATTTTTCAGAACAAGTTTGATTCTTGAACCGAATGGATCTAAGTCTGAGAGATGAAGCTTGGTTTAGGCCTTAATCCACTTAATTCTAAAGGGATTTTATTAGGAATGGGAATTGAGACTCTGAAAACTTTTCAATTTCAGAATCTGAGTTGGAATCAATAATCCCTTTCCCCCGAGCTCTTAAGGGTGGAAAAGGAAAAATTCAGAAAAATATAAAAAGATGACCCTGAGATGGTAGAGTTTTGCAATTAATACATCAAGGTAACAATTCCTTTTGATAAGTATGTGGAGATGACACCTACATTTCAAAAATAGCTTAAGGTGAGATGCACACCTACTAGGGCCAGCGGGAAGACCAAAAGCCCTGTTGAGAAACACATTCTGTCAGTAGCCACTACTTGCGCAATAAAGAACTCGTTTCCAAGGAAACGAAGAGACATGGGTGCACATTATGCGGTGAGTCATGTCGATGACACTGTATTTGCGCGTACTCTCCTTGACAACAGATCCTCGATTAACTTAATGCATACAACTCTCTATGAGTGGCTTAATCTCGGATCTCTTAGGAAATCTAGAGCCATACTTCAGTTTGCTGACAAATCAATCAAGAGATCCCAAGGAGAATTGAGGAATGTTGTCATAAAAGTCGAGGGTCAGGAGTACATGGTGGACTTTACCATCCTTATTATGGAGACCCCTCGCAATTGGATAGATTCCCAGATCATATTGGGTAGGCCCTTCCTCAGAACAGCAGGGATCTTATTTGATTATAAGATTAGGAAAATTCAGTTCCAAACTCTAGGCGGAGAAGAAGCTAAACCGCTCTGTGTTCGCACCATATCTACTTGGAGAATGAAGCTAAACCCTCTCGTGAATTCCAGCGCTGGTTGAATCCAAATTTATGAGAGCTAGTGAAAAAGGAGATAGAGAAATGGTGTAACACGAGTTTTATTTATCCCATCTACGACTCCAAATGGGTGGCCCCCATTCATGTTGTCCCAAAAAAGTCAGGAATTCAGACGACCACTAATGAAGACAGAGAGGAGATCGTGACACGAGTACGCACGTCGTGATGCGTCTGTGTGGATTACAGATGCCTGAATGCCGCGACGAAGAAGGATCATTTTCCCCAACCATTCATTGATCAGATCTTAGAGAGACTAGCGGGGAAAGAATTCTTCTACTTCTTGGATGGATTCTCGGGCTACAATCAAGTAGCCATAGCTCCGGAGGATCGGGAAAAGACTACGTTTACATGCCCCTTTGGTACTTATGCTTTCAAGCGCATGCCCTTTGGGTTATGCAATGCTCCCGGTACTTTTCAAAGATGCATGATTGCGGGTATTCGCTGAAATGGTCGGTGAATTTCTGGAAGTCTTCATGGATGACTTCTCAGTCCACGACGATCCCTTCGATTCCTGTCTTAGGAATCTGGACCGAGTCCTAAAACAATGTTGTGAGGTCAATCTAGTGTTCTCCTGGGAGAAAAGTCACTTCATGGTGACAGGGGACATTGTGTTGGGGCATGTCATCTCCAAAAGAGAAATGGAGGTTGACTCAGCCAAGGTGGACGTGATCAAACGACTCCAACCACCAACCAATGTGAAACAGATGCGGTCTTTCCTCGGGCATGTCGGATTTTATCGAAGATTTATCAAAGATTTTTCTAAGATTGCCCGACCGCTAACTGAGCTTTTAGGCAAGGACATGGAGTTCATTGTTGATCACAAATGTCTCGAGGTCTTCAAGCTATTACAAGGAATGATCATGGATGCCCCGATCATACAAGCCCCAGATTGGTCTCTGCCTTTTGAGATCATGACGGACGCATGAGACTTTGTTGTAGGGGGCTGTGTTAGGACAGAGGACGGATGGCATCCCATTCACCATACACTACGCAAGCAAAGTGCTTGATACTGCTCAGCGTAACTATACAATTACGGAAAAGGAGATGCTTGCGGTAGTGTTTGCCTTGGACAAATTCAGATCTCACTTAATCGGATCCAAGATAATTGTGTTCACCGACTACATAGCACTACGTTATTTAATGGAAAAGAAGGACGTGAAGGCGCGTCTTCTTAGCTGGATTCTGCTTATCCAGGAGTTTGATTTGGACATTCGTGATAAACCTGGAAAGAAGAACGTAATGGCTGATCACCTCTCCCATCTCGAGGATCTTAATGCTTCTGAGGATTCACCGATTCGAGACTCCTTCCCTGACGAGTCGATTTTTATTGTCGACTCACTCCCATGGTATGCCAATATCGTGAACTATCTAGTCTCCAATAAGGTTCCCGAAGATTGGCCCAAGAGCCACATAGACCGACTGAAGTCGGATTCTAGATATTACTACTGGGAGGATCCGATCCTTTTCTTTGATGGACCGGATTGTGTCTGGAGACAGTGTATTCCTCAGGAGGAATACCAGAGTGTCCTTTCTTTATGCCACAGTCTAGAGGCAGGAGGACACCACTCCGGGAAGAGGACCGCATGGAAGGTACTTCAGTATGGCTTATACTGGCCAGCTCTGTTTGGCGATGCGATCACCTCTGCGAAGTCATGTCCAATATGCCAGCGAATGGGAGGAACCGTTGGTTCCAAGGATGAGATGTCGATGCAGCCTGTCATCATTTGTGATGTCTTTGACGCTTGGGACATCGACTTCATGGGCCCATTCCCTGTTAGCCATGGATTCGAATACATCCTTCTTGCGGTAGACTATCTATCCAGGTGGGTGGAGGCTATCCCAACCCGAGCCGTAGACATGAAGACTGTCTATAAATTCATTAAATATCATATCATCTTTAGGTTCATGATCCTAAAAATATTGATATCAGATGGGGGTAGCCACTTTGTAAACAGAGATGTGAAGAAACTCTTGAAGAATTACGACATTGAACATCGTATCACTAGTCCTTACCACCCGCAAACCAATGGTATGGCTGAGGTGTCGAATAAGGAGGTGAAAATCATATTGTAGAAGCTTGTCCGCCCAGACAGGAAGGACTGATCTTAGATCTTGGATCAAGTCCTGTGGGCTTATAGGACATCTTATAAGACACCGTTAGGAACCTCCCCATTCAGGATGATATTTGGAAAGCCATGCCATTTGCCCGTAGAATTAGTGCACAAATCAGAATGGGCAACCAAAAAGGTCAATTGGAACACACACCTAGGACAAAAACAGAGAGACATGGATCTGAATGAGCTTGTGGAAATCAGAAACTGAGCATACGACAACAATTCGGTGTATAAGGACAAAGTTAAGCATTGGCATGATAGATATATCAGACGAAAGACCTTTATTCTTGGACAGAAGGTATGGTTGTTCAATGCAAGGCTGAAAACTTTCCAAGGCAAGCTGAAATCAAAGTGGACGGGCCCATTCATTATCCGTACTGTGCATGATAGTGGATGTGTTGAGATCTCAGATCTCACAGATGACGCACAGACATTCTTAGTCAATGGACAACTATTGAAGCACGTCGTCGAACCCAATGAGCAGTTAGTCCATGTCGAGGAGATTGTATTCATGCGTGAAACAGATTTAGCAGATACACATGGAGCCACGCATGAAACCTTGCAGCAGTAAACTCTAGCCATCAGCAACATCAGGAAAGATTCAGACAATGATCCTTGTATGTACCCATCACTCCTGTACATTCTCCCCCTCCCTCCCGCGACTCTGAGCACTCACCCCAACTTTATATATCTTCATCTATGACTATACTTAGGATGACATGATCCTAAGTATAGGGGGGAGAGTGACCTGCATCCATCCACTATACATCCTCCATATCCCATCGATCCTCATACTCACTCCTATCCTACACTTTAGGCTAACCAAAGCCTAAGTATAGGGGGGACCAATGCCCGCCATGTATATACTCATCCGTCTCCCCTCTCGACCTCGTCCGCCTCATTTTTTGATCATCTTCTACACTTAGGCTGCCAAAGCCTAAGTATAGGGGGCGGAACGACTTCTATACTTTTTACTCTTTTGGCTCTCCTACGCTTAGCACGAGCTATGTCTTCTTCCTCGCGTTTCGTGCTCTGAGGACATAGCACACGCTAAGTATAGGGGCATGTATATATTACATATATACTTTACCCATAGCTCGTACTTTAACGTACTTTTATATATTTTACGCAATAATTACAGGATGGGTAAAAATTAGAAATTTTTTTGTAAAATACAGGAATAACACTTGTATAATACTTGTAAATTGTCGAAACATAAAGGCTTCTTATTTACTCTTGCGCATCATCTCTGCATATGAAAAGAAAGAAAGAAAAAGAGTATTGCATTTCTTTCATCTACATAGCATGTCATCTACCTCTCATCTGCATATCTTGCATATGCAAGGTGAAAATCTAGTGGGTTCTGAACCAAGTTATGAATAGATGTTGAGGAGGGACTTGATTTGACCTTAATACACCTAATTTCAGAGGAACCTTATAGGAACTGGAGTTAAGATTTCTCAGGTCAAGTGACTTAATACTTTGAGTCCGCAAGCCTATATTCACATGTCATCTTGATTAGTCTATGTAGAATATCTTGTGCAAACGCATGATTCTTTTAGACAACGACCTAACTTGGACAAGCACAATGCACATAGCTCTTCATTGATGAGGTGGTGAGGAGGTAGAATCCTTTAGCTTGGAGCAGCACATGGGTGGAAACATCCGTCCTCCTCTAGGGAGGGTAGTGCATCTCAACATAGTCTGGTGGCGCTGACGTCTGAGGACAGGATGTTGTGGGTTGCAATAATGCTTCAAAAGAGAGATAATCTACTAGCTCAAGAGGAAAAACTCCTGATGTACATGCTGCACCTTGTATATAGTTCAAAAAAAAAGTAGACATGCTAGATAGAAAATAAAGTACCTGTCGGAGTATGTATATTAGCAAGAAGGCTGCAGCTGGATGACTTGGCTACACTGGTCAGGCATCCCGGGATAGATAGCTACATTAGCTACCATCCATTCTTTTCTCCACCCCTCCTCTTGAGCTGGTCGTACTTGAACTTAGAAGGGAATACCCCGCTCCTCGAGGAAAGAGTTACTGGACCGGAGAATTAGAGTTACCTTGTTAGAGGAGGCCGCTTCTTAGCATTTCTGATGTGGAGAGCTATTTTACACTTACACAGTACAAGTAAGAATCATAGTCATCAGAATTTGCGTATGAGGATTTGTTCTGACCTGACTATTGAGAAGTCTTGAATAGAAGATTTGTGAAACTTGAAGTCTAGTTCAGATCCCAATAAGGTTCCGCCACACAATTAATCCAAAGGTCAAGTCAAGCTCCATTTTCACCTTTTGTTCATGACCTTGATATGGAACCCAAAATCATTTCACTCTTGCATTTCATTTTATTTGCTCGGGGGCGAGCAAGGTTTAAGTATAGGGGGTTGATGAATATGTGATTCATCACTCTAAAAATTGAAAATAGAGCTTTGTTTACGAGTTATTAGCTGCATATTTCCACTTATATTGCATAATTAGCATTCATGCATGTGTAAATAATATCTGCATTTTAACATTCATATTTGCATTAAATAAGAAGGCCAATTCACTTGTAAATATTCACCTGTATATTCACCATATTTCACCTATTTGTATATATTTTAGACTAACTCCAAATCCAATAAAATCAACTTCATAGTGTATATATTACTAACACAAATCAAAGAAAAATATAAAAAATACTAACTTGTAAAATTACCCAACAAAACCCCAATCCAAGTTGGAGACCTCAGACTTTAGAATGCAAATATCTACCTCATACAACCTCCGATCTAGGTCTACTCACTTTAGAATAATACATGTTCAGAGACCTTCAAAATGAGACCAATTTCATTTAGATTGGAGCTCGTATGCAAAACTTGGGTTTTGTGGCTCCTTTGTACATTATATGTTTGTATATTTGTATCGTTATATTTTATTTGACCTCATCTTCATTTTTAGTCAACATAAAACTTGTAGATCTCATCGAGATCTACAACTTTCATGTTTTGAGTTATTCCAAATTCGGTCATCTTCTCTCCCTAATTCCATATTCTCTTTCGACCATTCAAATCAGGCCACGTGGCGCCCGCTGATTGCGCCACGCGGCCCGCTCACATCACGCCACGCGCCCTTTGTTTCCCACCGTCCGATACCTTCCCCTCTCACCTGAGCTGGGCCATCCAGTGTCTTTTCTCATTTCAACCGTCCGATCTTCTCCAGATCGCATCGCCTCCGTCCATTAGCGCCTCTTCCTCAGCATGCCATGTGTTACGCTGTGCGCCCTCCAATCTTCGCCAGAAACCTTCATCCTGGCCACTCATCTCACGCTACATCTGGACCCTTCGATCAGATCCTCAAAACCTCATCTTGACCGTCCCTCAGCACCTTCACCTGCACCCGTCATGTGTCGTCATCTAAGCCCTTCGATCTGACCCGCCTGATTTAATCACGACCCTTCCCTCGCGTCCATCTCCTGGCCATTGGATCGCGAGATCCAATGGCCACGACGTCGTCATCTACCTCCCGCAGGACCCTCGCCCACATTGCCCACCTCTCTCACTCACATCCCCCTTTCTATTTTTGGCACCACTCCGGCCATCCTCTCCGCCCCCTGACACCTCCACTTCGTAGCCCATTTCCCCCTCATCTTCGCCGACCTCCTCTATCGCCATGAACCTCACCCACGTCGACCCACGACCTCTACGTCGATCCTATTCCACCATAGCAGAAGGTTCCCCCGAGCTCTTAACTCTTGATTGGTGACAGAGATTTTGAGCGAAATCGAGCGAAGAAGGGTGTATTCCTCCGGAGAGATCCACGGCTCCGCCGCGCCGTGCCGCAGCTCCTTCAGCGAGCTGCTTGAGCTCAGGACCTCTACCGACCTTCGAGCGAAGACCAGGAGATCACCTCCGAGCTTTTATCCCCAGGTTGCATCCTCCTTTCCCCCTCCGATCTTCTTCTTCTTTTTCTTCATTTTCCTCCTAATTTCTCCACCTCCTACTATCGATCCCACGCTTTCCTGATCATCCACCGAGCTCCGTCATGGAGCTTTGATCTTTGCGCACCATTCCATTTCCTCTAACATAACCTCGCACCTCACTCCGACCAAAGCTCCGCCACCTCGGCGGAGCTGCACCACCGAACCACCTTCACCTCGCTCCAGGCCTCCCGCTGCATTCGCATTCACCTCACGAACCCGCTGCACGCCTCGGCTATAGAAACTAACCCTACAGGTACCACTTCCTTCATTGGTCGGAAGCGTCGCCGGAGCTGCTTCGAGCTTCGTCGTTGCCGGCATGTGGACCATCTCCGCCTCGTCCAAACGCTCCGGTCGCTTCTCGAAGCTTCCACGATCGTCCCCAGCTACTTAGTAGCCTTCGGTGATCAACATCGAGCAAGAACCAAGTCGGCGGAGCTAAGGAGGCTTCACTAGAACCTAGTCGCGTCCGCCGTAGGAGGCGGCGTACCAGAGTAGCACGAAGCACTCTTCCGACGTAGGAGGCTTCATGTACTGGATCCGACGGTTCTTGGCGCACCACGTTACGCCCTCCGAGCCTCTTCCCCGACCCTTAGGTTCGGAGCTCCCGAAGCCATTCCGAAGCACGACCCGAGCCTCAATCCGAGCCTCCGACGCTTACCGAGCCTAGACCTCACGTGCTCCGCACATGCAGTCTGGGCATTTTGCACTAAGGCCCCTGGAAGTTTGTCAAATTACAATTCAGTCCCTGCCAGGAGCAACACATGAGGCGCACATGTTCGTGTGGACATTTTGCGTGCATACCCTCGGCATTATAGGTAATTGCATTTAAGTCCCTGTCAGCATATTTAATTTTTAGTAATTTTATTTTCTGTATTTACAATTTGGTCCCTGTCTTTGCATGCATATTTAGGTGTCTATTTGGCATTATTTTTCAATTCTAAAAATTACATGATGTAGCTTATCTTATCCTCTATCTGATGTGACACGTGTTTCATTTTTGTGACATTTTGGGAATTTAATATTATAAATTGGTGAAATTTTCCATATTTTGCCTACTGTGTGCATTTTAATTCATATTAAATTCCTTCTTGCTCCAAAAATTATCAAAAATTCACATTAGACTTAGGATAATTCATTTCACATTATGCCCAAAAATCATCGCATTTACACGCATCATGAGGCCTGAATAAATTAATTAGTGATTTCCTTGATTGATTTTTAATAGGTCCAATTCACATAGAATTTTAGGTTTATTAATTTTCCTGTATTCATCATACTTAGATCTATCTAGGATAATTTTTTATACCTAAGAATGATGTGATTTGGTATTTATTAAAATTAATTTTGTAAAAATCACCTTGCATTCATTTTTTATTCGCAGTAAATCCATAAAGTGTCAGAAAAATCCAAAAAATAGTGTAGGTTAATTTCATTGCATTTCATATTCTGGCTATGTTTCGTTATTTTTGGACTTCATTTGACCACATTTGTGATTTAACTTGTAAAACTGGCATGAAATTGCATTGTCTTTCTTTCAAATTGCATAAAATTTGCTAAAAATACCAAAAATATTAATCTGAAAATCTGACCTCTGAATTAGCTTAATCTTTACCTAAGGAGACAACTGCCTCCCTGAGTTCGACCTTGGGCTTGCCCAAGTAAAATAAATCTACCGCTCATGATTAACTCATCATTAATTAAAGTGGTTTTTGATCAGTTCGTTTCTACCTGACCACAACGAACGACAAGGCATTTATTTTAATCATTAATTTGATTGAATTAACAAGGGTAGAAAAAGGCTTTTCAGCCCTCTATTCCACCTCAGAACATTCCTCTGTACCCTTGTGCTTTATCTATGTATTCCTAATCCGTATAGGTACCTTTGATTCTTATTTGATCGGAGGTTTGAACACCTCTCCGATCTCGAGCTCCACCTTCATCGAGCGGACGTTGACTCACTCACCCAAAAACCCTTACTTCATCTTCGAATCTCCACTGTCTTCGCCATCACTCTAGAAACCTTTCAGGAGCATTAGCGTGACCATCATCATATATTGCCGCCCGGAGGAGGTCGCCGGAGCCTAGCCTTCACATCGATGTAGAGAGGAGAATTGGAGAGGAGAGTAGCAACAACCGTTGGATCACTCTCGATAATACGGTCTTGATTCATTTCGAGCCATCCTCTTTGGATCATCAATTTCAATGCCAGAGCGAGGCGCCACTTAGATCGAGCCTCAGGTTTAACCTGACCTCCACCCAAGTCTCACCATCACATGTTGCTTGTACGTGTGTGGGCTACTTGCAACGTCGACCTTATAGTTCTTTGTATTTGCAGTTAGTTCCTTGCACGTGCCTATCACGTGTAGTGTTTGTATAATTTACATTTAACCCCGTAAGGTTATTTTATTTGCAAAGCAGTTTCCACATGCTTGGAAACTTACATATATGCCCTTGCAGCTTATCTTATTTGCAGATAGGTTTTTGGAATTTGTTTTTAATTAGTTTTTAATTGTTTTTATATATATTTTCTTACAAAGATTGCATATGAACTTCAATTTTTATGAAATTCATCTTGTTTGAAAGATCTATTAATTCTCTTCCATGGCATGATATATCCTTTGATGCGATATATTCGTTATATTCGTTTGTTCATCAAAAATAAGATCATTTTTTTCTTTTACCTTACTTTAATTGCCACCATTAGCATTGAAGACCAAATTTTGCAATTAAATAATCCATGGAAGGCTTATTTCATGTGAATGTACTTGGGATATTTGATCTCTAATTGAGAAACATTAATTCCATGATCATGTGTTATACGCGAATTAGTTTAAATAGTTAGATATTTATGTGCATTTGTTCTCAAAGTGAAAGTGGATCATAAAATTGACATTATTTGAGACTAATTTTTATATTGATTGATTAAAGCACTATATTGGGAGTTTCTTTATGCTTGCTTATGCATTTAGTTTTTGTTCATGTCATTCATTGTGTATCATTATATATTACATATAAAAATTTAAACATCATGCATGCATTCATATTTAGACCTATATTATACTAAACTAGATGAAATAGATATTTACACCTAGATTACATAACTTAAATGATTGTATTGCTAAGTTCGACCCGGGAGTTATCCTAGTATTATATATACATATATGGGTTGATGGGGCTGTCCAGTCCCATATTTTATCAAAATTTTTAATTTTTTAATGAAAAATATCGTCATGTATATCCATCCCTATATCAGTCCTATATGCCATTCGAATTTCATCAGAAACAGAGACTCCTGCGGCCTCCATCCAGATAGGGTCGATTTAAAAAATCCTGTGACCGTTAAAAAATGACTATCTGGATGGATGTTGTAGGAGTCTCTATTTCTGACGAAATTTGGATGACATATAGGAGGGATATAGGGATGAATATACATAGTGATATTTTTCCAAAAAATATTGCGAAAAATGGGGTGGGGCAACCATATTTTTCCACACACACAAACACACACAAACACACACACACACACACACACACACACACACACACACATATATATACACACACATGGATGATCCTGTGAGAGCCAAAAAAACTGTGAGAGCATGAGAGCCATGATTCAGGACCAGTAGATTCTGTCATTTCTCTCCTAATTGATTGTAGGAGGAGAGAGAAGAGTACAATCTAGTGGTCTAGAATCATGGCTCTCATGCTCTCACAGTTTTTGGCTCTCACTGGATCAATCCTATATATATCCACCCTCTCTTCACCAATATTATTTTAAATGTGGTTATGCATAATTCATTTTTAACCCTTATTATAACGAGACCATTTCTACCGTAGCTAAAAAGTGATTTATCAGATGACGTCGATGTCGACCCTTCAGATTGCACTTTCCCTTTCTCTAGATCTTTTCTCATCTCAATCTTTCTTCTTCCTGCAAGGAAGAAGAACCCACTTAGGGTTGCATCTCCTCCACTTCGATTCATCCCTCCATTCCATCCATTTCACCCCCAATTCAAACCACGTACTTCGGCTATGCTATCTAACCCTTGCATATATAAGGTCTCTTTTCATTGGTCGAAGGTCTTGAACTCCCTCCGATCTCGTGTGCAACCTCCGACGAGCTGGTGCCATTTCGCTCCACCATCAATCTTCGCTTCCTCTCCCTCCCTCTATCTTCTTCGCTTGGTTTAGATGATTCTTCCCCCGACCTTCATCGACTTCAATTCACTAAGGAGGAGCAGCCAGGTCTTCACCGGAGCATCGCTAGTGCGCCACCTGCAGCAGAGGATCAACCATGTAAATGTGAATTACACAGGGTTTTACACGTAATAATATGACTATATTAGGGTTTTGTGTGTAAAATCCCTTCTAAAAATGGATATAAACAGAAAAACGAAAGGCCTAGGGCACTAAGCAATTGGAAGGTGAAGCAAAAATTCAATGCTGTGTAGGTTACCCCCATTCAAATTGTACTGGACACACATTCATTAGGAAGTTGATTTGATTAATGATGATAACTATAGATTTGTTAGCAAGGTAGCTAAAATTATATTTTTTCCCCTGAACATAAACTTCTCCCACGCTCCCTCCCCCGGCGATTCTTTCTCCTCTTTCCCTCCCCGATCCCTTCCACACATTCAGCCATCTGCGCCATCCTCATCTACCACCTCCGCCGGCCCGGCCATCTCCGTAAGCACCACCGGCCTGACCGTCACTGCTACAGCCAACCCCGTGTGGTATCTCTCCTTCTCCCGCCTCCCCCCGAAGTCGTGAGTTTTGTTTTTGGTTCCAGTCTGAGTTTTCAAATTTTCCAAGGAATCTGAATCTGCCTTTGATTAATCTCCGCTCCAATCCGACATATATATTGATCACAAAGTTTGTCCTTGTTCGGAGGCCTCAAATATGCTCCAAGTGGTTGCATACGTAATGCGTTATTGTATTTATTCCAGATTTCAGATTTCGTGAGATTCAGTCAGGTTGCCATTCGTAGCATATAATCGTCTACTGTAGCTTGCATCTATTTTCACAAATTTCAGTTTGTCTGTTGCTCCTTCCTGTGCTTAGAATTCTTTTGCTTTTGCTTGCATCTCCTGTCTGATTGCTGCATTGATGCGCCATTACTAGTAGCAAATTGACTAGTGCTTGTAGAAGTCAAGAAACGCGCAAATGGATAAAACCCCAATGAAAGTGGGATTATTTTGTAAAAGTTACGCACGCCACATGAACAACCAACAAAAACACACCCTTTAAAGCAGATTGATAGTACTTATTTGATGTAAATATACAAGTAGTCCTCCATATAAAGTGACCCGTTACTTCATTTAAAAAAAATACAAACAATTAAGACCTAACCTTGCACTTCAGAAGCAAAAAAGCCCTTCTCGTCATTAATCTTTCCAGCAAACACAATAACTACTTGACAACATCACAAATGATCAGTCCAAGAAATATATGAAACCTATAGCATATTAAACATGAAAAATGAACATACATTGTCTTATTTAAAATTGCAAAAGTATCCAACCGAAAAGAACAATATATCAACAACACAAAAGCTTCTTATGGAAGCCGGATTACTTGGATGCAAACCCGTTGGTATTCCTGCAGATCCTAAGAAACACCTCACATCCTTTGATCCTATCTTCGAAGATGTTACTCGATATAGGAGTCTGGTTGGCAAACTTCTTTAGCTTACTGTCACCATGCCATATATTTCCTATGCAGTATGTAGAGCTAGTCAACACATGGAGAAACCTTGTTACAATCACTAGCAGGATATTTCAGATTCTACGATACGTGTAGGAATCACCAGGAAGTGGCCTCTTCTATGGAGCAAATGAGTATAACGATGTTATTGCATATACTGATGCTGATTATGCGGAGGATCGGCTCTCCACCACATGTTATGCTATGATGGTTAGAGGAAATCTTGTTACTTGGAGAAGCAAGAAACAAACTGTTGTATCTAGATCCAGTGCAGAAGCAAAGTATAGGGCAATGGCTCAAGCTACTTGCGAGATCACGTGGCTATTAACCTTTTTACAAGAACTTGGTATTGTTTTCGCTACTCCTATTCCACTATTTTGTGACAACAAATCTGCTATATATATTGCCACGAATATGGTGTTCCATGAACAAACCAAGCATATTGAGGTTGACTGCCATTTTATTCGTGATGCTATCAAGAGCGGAAGAGTTACCACTCCTCACATCAACACTGACCTTCAACTTGCAAATATCTTCACAAAAGCACTATGTAGGAAGCGACTCTCCTGGCTTATTTTCAAGTTGGGCATAACTGATAAATATGCTCCAACTTGAGGGGGGGGGGGGTGTTGAGAGTATATATGTTAAGAGAATATACTATGTGGCAGAAGTATATTCTTGTAACCCGTGGGGGTATTTATGTATTTTTCTCCTTTGAATGCTTTGGGTTTTGTCCTATATAAGGACCCTTAGACCTCTTGAATAAGACAAACCTTTCATTCTTTCATACTTTCCACAATCTGATATGATGTTAAATACCAATACAAAATATTAGGGTAAATACACGAATAAAAACCAAGGATTCACCAACTAAAGTGTACTATAATTACACAAAACAATATTTTTGTTAAAAAAACACACATGTCAAAAATTTCAAAAGGTTCATTATTCTATCATAAGGAAAAGCATACTAAAAATTTAACTGTAAATATGCATTATTAAATGGATATGAGAAATGAATATAAAAGATTTTACCAAGATTCATATATATTGTTTCATAATTACCATGACTGAAAGATGATCTATGAGAAAAAAAGCCAAGTTATATCGCTGCTTTAAGGTTTTATAACAACCATTTTAATGTTATTTGCTGTAAAATTTTCTATTTCCATCACACCTAGATAAGTAGAACATTCCCAAATATCAAATGGCTTATGCAGTAAACTTTATCATTACTAATGCTACAAAATAAGTAGGGCATTTATTTTTGAAATATTGGAAGGTTGCAAGATAGCCTCAAAAAATAAGTCCAACTTACCTCGCCATTCTATTGCAAATCGATTTTTTAAAGGTTGCTCATAATAAAATACGGTAGTAGCAAGAATTCAAATAATAGAAGTAATAAGGCCAACATAAGAAAGATCTTTTGAATCGAAGTTTTTAGAGAAGACAATATAACATCATAGACATAATAAAACAAATAGCTAAACGTGAGAATGAAGATATAGGTTTATCACATTATCACATCTTACGAAGTCAAGCTTTCACAAAGAATAACACAATAACATCAATAACAATAATAAGTGAAGCATTGTTAAACATCATACCAACATTATACAGATAAACAAACTTGGAAATTCAATCTTTTTTGAAATCAATGGGAAATTAATATAAATCAAGATAAAATATACATTGGAACTAAAGTCGTGAGCAACGACAATACGAAACAAACATAATAATAAAGTTTGCAAACCAACAATACACTCATTTACGGGAAAAACAAAAATCATTATTTTTCCAATAGAGAAAACAAACTATCAACAACGTCATTTAACAAAGGCTTTAAACATGAATATAATCCAAGTGAAGGAAGTTTAGTACTTCTTATCACGGAAACACAGAAAATATCAAATAATTTGCAATTATAGACAGTTCATCACATGAACTCAGATCTCATCATAACAACAAAAAATTATGCACAATGAAACTATGATATTAAGAAAATGATTTCCAAAAAATAGTTTCACATATTCTCATGAATGTTAGAAAGAGATCAGAGTTACCTCTTGAAGCGTGTCTCTAAGAGAAGAGACCTCCCGAATCAAGTCTGATTTGCAAATGCTTCTCTCACGGGTGCGATGTAATTCACGTAGAATCCCACGAACTCGAATGTCAACTTCTCCATGAAGTTGTCCACACCAAATAGAGATAAATATGATCTCTATCTCTTGATCTTGTTGTACAAGATCACATCCTTCTTCATGTACTGGATCCGACGGTTCTTGGCGCACCACGTTACGCCCTCCGAGCCTCTTCCCCGACCCTTAGGTTCGGAGCTCCCGAAGCCATTCCGAAGCACGACCCGAGCCTCAATCCGAGCCTCCGACGCTTACCGAGCCTAGACCTCACGTGCTCCGCACATGCAGTCTGGGCATTTTGCACTAAGGCCCCTGGAAGTTTGTCAAATTACAATTCAGTCCCTACCAGGAGCAACACATGAGGCGCACATGTTCGTGTGGACATTTTGCGTGCATACCCTCGGCATTATAGGTAATTGCATTTAAGTCCCTGTCAGCATATTTAATTTTTAGTAATTTTATTTTCTGTATTTACAATTTGGTCCCTGTCTTTGCATGCATATTTAGGTGTCTATTTGGCATTATTTTTCAATTCTAAAAATTACATGATGTAGCTTATCTTATCCTCTATCTGATGTGACACGTGTTTCATTTTTGTGACATTTTGGGAATTTAATATTATAAATTGGTGAAATTTTCCATATTTTGCCTACTGTGTGCATTTTAATTCATATTAAATTCCTTCTTGCTCCAAAAATTATCAAAAATTCACATTAGACTTAGGATAATTCATTTCACATTATGCCCAAAAATCATCGCATTTACACGCATCATGAGGCCTGAATAAATTAATTAGTGATTTCCTTGATTGATTTTTAATAGGTCCAATTCACATAGAATTTTAGGTTTATTAATTTTCCTGGATTCATCATACTTAGATCTATCTAGGATAATTTTTTATACCTAAGAATGATGTGATTTGGTATTTATTAAAATTAATTTTGTAAAAATCACCTTGCATTCGTTTTTTATTCGCAGTAAATCCATAAAGTGTCAGAAAAATCCAAAAAATAGTGTAGGTTAATTTCATTGCATTTCATATTCTGGCTATGTTTCGTTATTTTTGGACTTCATTTGACCACATTTGTGATTTAACTTGTAAAACTGGCATGAAATTGCATTGTCTTTCTTTCAAATTGCATAAAATTTGCTAAAAATACCAAAAATATTAATCTGAAAATCTGACCTCTGAATTAGCTTAATCTTTACCTAAGGAGACAACTGCCTCCCTGAGTTCGACCTTGGGCTTGCCCAAGTAAAATAAATCTACCGCTCCTGATTAACTCATCATTAATTAAAGTGGTTTTTGATCAGTTCGTTTCTACCTGACCACAACGAACGACAAGGCATTTATTTTAATCATTAATTTGATTGAATTAACAAGGGTAGAAAAAGGCTTTTCAGCCCTCTATTCCACCTCAGAACATTCCTCTGTACCCTTGTGCTTTATCTATGTATTCCTAATCCGTATAGGTACCTTTGATTCTTAGTTGATCGGAGGTTTGAACACCTCTCCGATCTCGAGCTCCACCTTCATCGAGCGGACGTTGACTCACTCACCCAAAAACCCTTACTTCATCTTCGAATCTCCACTGTCTTCGCCATCACTCTAGAAACCTTTCAGGAGCATTAGCGTGACCATCATCATATATTGCCGCCCGGAGGAGGTCGCCGGAGCCTAGCCTTCACATCGATGTAGAGAGGAGAATTGGAGAGGAGAGTAGCAACAACCGTTGGATCACTCTCGATAATACGGTCTTGATTCATTTCGAGCCATCCTCTTTGGATCATCAATTTCAATGCCAGAGCGAGGCGCCACTTAGATCGAGCCTCAGGTTTAACCTGACCTCCACCCAAGTCTCACCATCACATGTTGCTTGTACGTGTGTGGGCTACTTGCAACGTCGACCTTATAGTTCTTTGTATTTGCAGTTAGTTCCTTGCACGTGCCTATCACGTGTAGTGTTTGTATAATTTACATTTAACCCCGTAAGGTTATTTTATTTGCAAAGCAGTTTCCACATGCTTGGAAACTTACATATATGCCCTTGCAGCTTATCTTATTTGCAGATAGGTTTTTGGAATTTGTTTTTAATTAGTTTTTAATTGTTTTTATATATATTTTCTTACAAAGATTGCATATGAACTTCAATTTTTATGAAATTCATCTTGTTTGAAAGATCTATTAATTCTCTTCCATGGCATGATATATCCTTTGATGCGATATATTCGTTATATTCGTTTGTTCATCAAAAATAAGATCATTTTTTTCTTTTACCTTACTTTAATTGCCACCATTAGCATTGAAGACCAAATTTTGCAATTAAATAATCCATGGAAGGCTTATTTCATGTGAATGTACTTGGGATATTTGATCTCTAATTGAGAAACATTAATTCCATGATCATGTGTTATACGCGAATTAGTTTAAATAGTTAGATATTTATGTGCATTTGTTCTCAAAGTGAAAGTGGATCATAAAATTGACATTATTTGAGACTAATTTTTATATTGATTGATTAAAGCACTATATTGGGAGTTTCTTTATGCTTGCTTATGCATTTAGTTTTTGTTCATGTCATTCATTGTGTATCATTATATATTACATATAAAAATTTAAACATCATGCATGCATTCATATTTAGACCTATATTATACTAAACTAGATGAAATAGATATTTACACCTAGATTACATAACTTAAATGATTGTATTGCTAAGTTCGACCCGGGAGTTATCCTAGTATTATATATACATATATGGGTTGATGGGGCTGTCCAGTCCCATATTTTATCAAAATTTTTAATTTTTTAATGAAAAATATCGTCATGTATATCCATCCCTATATCAGTCCTATATGCCATTCGAATTTCATCAGAAACAGAGACTCCTGCGGCCTCCATCCAGATAGGGTCGATTTAAAAAATCCTGTGACCGTTAAAAAATGACTATCTGGATGGATGTTGTAGGAGTCTCTATTTCTGACGAAATTTGGATGACATATAGGAGGGATATAGGGATGAATATACATAGTGATATTTTTCCAAAAAATATTGCGAAAAATGGGGTGGGGCAACCATATTTTTCCACACACACAAACACACACAAACACACACACACACACACACACACACACACACATATATATACACACACATGGATGATCCTGTGAGAGCCAAAAAAACTGTGAGAGCATGAGAGCCATGATTCAGGACCAGTAGATTCTGTCATTTCTCTCCTAATTGATTGTAGGAGGAGAGAGAAGAGTACAATCTAGTGGTCTAGAATCATGGCTCTCATGCTCTCACAGTTTTTGGCTCTCACTGGATCAATCCTATATATATCCACCCTCTCTTCACCAATATTATTTTAAATGTGGTTATGCATAATTCATTTTTAACCCTTATTATAACGAGACCATTTCTACCGTAGCTAAAAAGTGATTTATCAGATGACGTCGATGTCGACCCTTCAGATTGCACTTTCCCTTTCTCTAGATCTTTTCTCATCTCAATCTTTCTTCTTCCTGCAAGGAAGAAGAACCCACTTAGGGTTGCATCTCCTCCACTTCGATTCATCCCTCCATTCCATCCATTTCACCCCCAATTCAAACCACGTACTTCGGCTATGCTATCTAACCCTTGCATATATAAGGTCTCTTTTCATTGGTCGAAGGTCTTGAACTCCCTCCGATCTCGTGTGCAACCTCCGACGAGCTGGTGCCATTTCGCTCCACCATCAATCTTCGCTTCCTCTCCCTCCCTCTATCTTCTTCGCTTGGTTTAGATGATTCTTCCCCCGACCTTCATCGACTTCAATTCACTAAGGAGGAGCAGCCAGGTCTTCACCGGAGCATCGCTAGTGCGCCACCTGCAGCAGAGGATCAACCATGTAAATGTGAATTACACAGGGTTTTACACGTAATAATATGACTATATTAGGGTTTTGTGTGTAAAATCCCTTCTAAAAATGGATATAAACAGAAAAACGAAAGGCCTAGGGCACTAAGCAATTGGAAGGTGAAGCAAAAATTCAATGCTGTGTAGGTTACCCCCATTCAAATTGTACTGGACACACATTCATTAGGAAGTTGATTTGATTAATGATGATAACTATAGATTTGTTAGCAAGGTAGCTAAAATTATATTTTTTCCCCTGAACATAAACTTCTCCCACGCTCCCTCCCCCGGCGATTCTTTCTCCTCTTTCCCTCCCCGATCCCTTCCACACATTCAGCCATCTGCGCCATCCTCATCTACCACCTCCGCCGGCCCGGCCATCTCCGTAAGCACCACCGGCCTGACCGTCACTGCTACAGCCAACCCCGTGTGGTATCTCTCCTTCTCCCGCCTCCCCCCGAAGTCGTGAGTTTTGTTTTTGGTTCCAGTCTGAGTTTTCAAATTTTCCAAGGAATCTGAATCTGCCTTTGATTAATCTCCGCTCCAATCCGACATATATATTGATCACAAAGTTTGTCCTTGTTCGGAGGCCTCAAATATGCTCCAAGTGGTTGCATACGTAATGCGTTATTGTATTTATTCCAGATTTCAGATTTCGTGAGATTCAGTCAGGTTGCCATTCGTAGCATATAATCGTCTACTGTAGCTTGCATCTATTTTCACAAATTTCAGTTTGTCTGTTGCTCCTTCCTGTGCTTAGAATTCTTTTGCTTTTGCTTGCATCTCCTGTCTGATTGCTGCATTGATGCGCCATTACTAGTAGCAAATTGACTAGTGCTTGTAGAAGTCAAGAAACGCGCAAATGGATAAAACCCCAATGAAAGTGGGATTATTTTGTAAAAGTTACGCACGCCACATGAACAACCAACAAAAACACACCCTTTAAAGCAGATTGATAGTACTTATTTGATGTAAATATACAAGTAGTCCTCCATATAAAGTGACCCGTTACTTCATTTAAAAAAAATACAAACAATTAAGACCTAACCTTGCACTTCAGAAGCAAAAAAGCCCTTCTCGTCATTAATCTTTCCAGCAAACACAATAACTACTTGACAACATCACAAATGATCAGTCCAAGAAATATATGAAACCTATAGCATATTAAACATGAAAAATGAACATACATTGTCTTATTTAAAATTGCAAAAGTATCCAACCGAAAAGAACAATATATCAACAACACAAAAGCTTCTTATGGAAGCCGGATTACTTGGATGCAAACCCGTTGGTATTCCTGCAGATCCTAAGAAACACCTCACATCCTTTGATCCTATCTTCGAAGATGTTACTCGATATAGGAGTCTGGTTGGCAAACTTCTTTAGCTTACTGTCACCATGCCATATATTTCCTATGCAGTATGTAGAGCTAGTCAACACATGGAGAAACCTTGTTACAATCACTAGCAGGATATTTCAGATTCTACGATACGTGTAGGAATCACCAGGAAGTGGCCTCTTCTATGGAGCAAATGAGTATAACGATGTTATTGCATATACTGATGCTGATTATGCGGAGGATCGGCTCTCCACCACATGTTATGCTATGATGGTTAGAGGAAATCTTGTTACTTGGAGAAGCAAGAAACAAACTGTTGTATCTAGATCCAGTGCAGAAGCAAAGTATAGGGCAATGGCTCAAGCTACTTGCGAGATCACGTGGCTATTAACCTTTTTACAAGAACTTGGTATTGTTTTCGCTACTCCTATTCCACTATTTTGTGACAACAAATCTGCTATATATATTGCCACGAATATGGTGTTCCATGAACAAACCAAGCATATTGAGGTTGACTGCCATTTTATTCGTGATGCTATCAAGAGCGGAAGAGTTACCACTCCTCACATCAACACTGACCTTCAACTTGCAAATATCTTCACAAAAGCACTATGTAGGAAGCGACTCTCCTGGCTTATTTTCAAGTTGGGCATAACTGATAAATATGCTCCAACTTGAGGGGGGGGGTGTTGAGAGTATATATGTTAAGAGAATATACTATGTGGCAGAAGTATATTCTTGTAACCCGTGGGGGTATTTATGTATTTTTCTCCTTTGAATGCTTTGGGTTTTGTCCTATATAAGGACCCTTAGACCTCTTGAATAAGACAAACCTTTCATTCTTTCATACTTTCCACAATCTGATATGATGTTAAATACCAATACAAAATATTAGGGTAAATACACGAATAAAAACCAAGGATTCACCAACTAAAGTGTACTATAATTACACAAAACAATATTTTTGTTAAAAAAACACACATGTCAAAAATTTCAAAAGGTTCATTATTCTATCATAAGGAAAAGCATACTAAAAATTTAACTGTAAATATGCATTATTAAATGGATATGAGAAATGAATATAAAAGATTTTACCAAGATTCATATATATTGTTTCATAATTACCATGACTGAAAGATGATCTATGAGAAAAAAAGCCAAGTTATATCGCTGCTTTAAGGTTTTATAACAACCATTTTAATGTTATTTGCTGTAAAATTTTCTATTTCCATCACACCTAGATAAGTAGAACATTCCCAAATATCAAATGGCTTATGCAGTAAACTTTATCATTACTAATGCTACAAAATAAGTAGGGCATTTATTTTTGAAATATTGGAAGGTTGCAAGATAGCCTCAAAAAATAAGTCCAACTTACCTCGCCATTCTATTGCAAATCGATTTTTTAAAGGTTGCTCATAATAAAATACGGTAGTAGCAAGAATTCAAATAATAGAAGTAATAAGGCCAACATAAGAAAGATCTTTTGAATCGAAGTTTTTAGAGAAGACAATATAACATCATAGACATAATAAAACAAATAGCTAAACGTGAGAATGAAGATATAGGTTTATCACATTATCACATCTTACGAAGTCAAGCTTTCACAAAGAATAACACAATAACATCAATAACAATAATAAGTGAAGCATTGTTAAACATCATACCAACATTATACAGATAAACAAACTTGGAAATTCAATCTTTTTTGAAATCAATGGGAAATTAATATAAATCAAGATAAAATATACATTGGAACTAAAGTCGTGAGCAACGACAATACGAAACAAACATAATAATAAAGTTTGCAAACCAACAATACACTCATTTACGGGAAAAACAAAAATCATTATTTTTCCAATAGAGAAAACAAACTATCAACAACGTCATTTAACAAAGGCTTTAAACATGAATATAATCCAAGTGAAGGAAGTTTAGTACTTCTTATCACGGAAACACAGAAAATATCAAATAATTTGCAATTATAGACAGTTCATCACATGAACTCAGATCTCATCATAACAACAAAAAATTATGCACAATGAAACTATGATATTAAGAAAATGATTTCCAAAAAATAGTTTCACATATTCTCATGAATGTTAGAAAGAGATCAGAGTTACCTCTTGAAGCGTGTCTCTAAGAGAAGAGACCTCCCGAATCAAGTCTGATTTGCAAATGCTTCTCTCACGGGTGCGATGTAATTCACGTAGAATCCCACGAACTCGAATGTCAACTTCTCCATGAAGTTGTCCACACCAAATAGAGATAAATATGATCTCTATCTCTTGATCTTGTTGTACAAGATCACATCCTTCTTCATGTACTAGAAGCACCACAAAGATGACGACCTTCTCTTGCGATGGAGAAAACCAACCAAGAGATGGAGAGAGGCAATATGGTGGACGACCAAAAGGGTCTTTGAGAGATGGCGTGGACGACCAAGGCAAGAGTCTTGGTGTCTCTTTTCTCTCTTTCTTTTAAGGAACTCTTGGAGCAATGTACTTATGGAGTTGAAGACATTGCTTTGAGAGAGTTTATGCCCTCTCCTTTATGGGGGGTGTTTATGAGGAGTCCTACTCCTCAAAGTAAACACACACACACACACTCGGATTGTATATCAAAGGCAATGATTAAATCCTTATCCTTCAAGAAATAGGACTTGAGTTATCTCATTTAATTGTCATCCAAATTAAAGCAACAAATAAATGCATAAATAGGAGATCCTACATAGGCTAGAAAAGCATAATCGAGGCATGTATAGGGTGGTCGTTATGGAATTGAAGGCCTGGTGTGCGAAGAAGGTGGGGACCTGATGGGTTCCTCCGCTGTGGTGGTGGAGGAAAGGGGATGCGATGGTCAAATGTGTAGGAGAAGAGAGGGGGTGATCGAGATCGCTAGCGTGAATGAGGGATGTCCGGTGAATGCTTGATGGTGATCCATTGAAGGTGACCGTGAGTGTGCGTGCGCAATAAAAAAGAAAAAACAGAATCAAAAGCACAAAGAAGGGTACCTAGAGCATTAAAGAAGAAGGAGGTTGAGCGAAGACTTGGGTTGAGGTCTGAGAGACCTTGGGCCGTCGCTGAACTCCTTCAACCACTTGGAGATGGCAGTAGCATGGTCGAGGCCATGGGTCGACACCAGGAGGGCTCCTCCATGGTCAGATCTCAATTCAATCTCACATGTCACAAAGAGGAGAAAAGGCCTAGGAGAAGCCTTCGTTCAAGGGTGGATAGTCGGTGCAGGCAGTAATGGAAGTGTATTTGAAAGGAGGAGCGGTTCCAAGTGGTCGATAGGTCAAGATTGAACCGCTCCTCGATCGTTGGTGGTTAGAGGAGAGTGAGAGTTATGATTAGGGCGTGAGCGAGAGAAGTTAGGGCTATGATGAGGAGGTGGGATGAGGGGTAGAGAATGTTTGAGAAGGTTAGGAAAACATGGAGGAGGTGGGTGGTTGGTGCGAGGCATTGTGACTGGAAGGAACGGTTTAGAGGAGGAAGAAGGGTGTGGGACTGTTGGATCTCCAGATCCAATGATGGATGCAGATGCAGGCGAATCTGATGAGTCTGATCAGATCAGATCAAACGGGAAAGAACGAGGCGGGAACAAAGGGTGGAGATCAGATCCACCAGGCACAAATCAACGACTATGGAGGCCGGTGAGTGTCGGAGTAGGGTCGAGCCATGTGGGCAACCCTGGGGGCCCCACGTGGACCAATGAGAAAAACGAAAAGAGAAAAACAAAGAAAACTCAAGATAAAACAATTACAAGTTTCAAATAAAACAGTGCAAAACATGAAAGTTTTAGATCTCGATGAGATCTACAAGTTTCATTTGAACAAAAAGTCAAAATAGGCCATATCAACATAGTAATATTTTTGTAAGTATTTTTAAGGATTAAAAATACTTATTTTAATTTCTTTTAAGATTTTTTTGTATTTTAAATTTATATTTAATGTCAAAACAAATCTATACAATAATTACCTATTTTTTTGAGATTTTTAATAATTTATAAAACACAAAAAATAAGTTACAATAATATGGTTACATATATACATTAATTAGTGTTAGTTATAAACAAGGGTTAGTTTGTTAATATTAGTTAATTAAGGTTAGATTTTATTGAATAGTTTAAGCTAAAGAGATAATAAATAAATAATATGATGATAAATCGTGGATTTATCATATATGAACTTGTGGTTTGATTGATTATCTTGTCATTAAAAATGCTACGTAATGCAATGCTTGTTTAAGTTTATTATTTGCAGTAATCCAAGTCATACCGTACGATCCACCCGGATCCATTAACTGGTGTCCTTGCAGGATACAGAAAAACCAACACGAATCTCTATTCCTATGCAGAAGATCTTTATTAAGAAGTTTGTCGGAAATTAGTCTTTAGAGAAAAATTGCCATCCTTTTCTCATACAGAAGATCATTATTAAATATCACATGCTAGTGCATGGTATTTAATATGATCGTGGTACATAACCCTATTCATTTCAGATTGACATGCGAACACGATAACTTTTATTGCATTAATGGGTTGTCAAGGGCTTACAAGTCCAACAATCTCCCACTAGACCTTAAAGCCATTCATGTAAACCCTTAAACCTATATTTGTTACATGCTAGTCAAAGACCTTTTGTGACAAAGGCTTGGTAAGCAGGTCAACAATGTTGTTGGTAGAGGCAACCTTGGTGATGGTGATGTCACCACGCTTCTGCATCTCTCGAATTATGTGATATTTTTTCTCCATGTATTTGCTTATTTGATGCCACAAAGGCTCCTTTGCTTGCTTTATGACACCCTTGTTATTGCAGAGCAATGAGACATTCTGTTGAGGAAACTATAAGTTCCAAGATGAGCTTGCATCACCACACATCCTTTTTAGCAGCATCCAATATGACTATGTATTCTGCTTCAGTTGTTGAATCGTTCGTGGTATTTTGTTTTTTGCTTTTCCAGCTCACATCACTGCCATTTAACAAGAATAAGAACCCCGAAGTTGACTTCCTGTCATCCATATCTGATTGGAAGTATGAATCCGTGTACCTTAAGACTTAGAGATCATTATCTCCGTAAACCAAGGCGTAGTTTGGAGTTATTCTTAGGTACTTGAAAATTCTTTTTACTACAGTTTAGTGTTTCTCTCCTTAGCAGGATTAGTAATGGCTTACCACTCTCGCTGCATGACAGACGTCGGGCCTTGTACACATCATGGCATACAACAAGATTTTTATAGTTGATACATAAGGGCATCCGACCATAGCTTTCTTTTCCTCAACAGTTTGATGAGTCATTCCTTTAGACAAGTGAATACGATGTCTTAAAGGAAGGAAGCCCTTCTTGTATTTATCTATCTTGAATCTTTTCAATATCTTCTTGATATCCTTGTCGTGATAGTACAAATACCCTCCTTTCTCTGTTTCTAAACAATTTCAGACCCAAGATGTAAGAGGCTTCTCCGAGATCTTTCATTTCAAAAGCATGGGACAATCAGACCTTAACAACATTGCTCATCATCCCTGTATTATTCCTAATGATAAGGATTTCATCTACATAAAACACAATGAACCCGATAACACTCCTACTAATCTTCTTGTATACACGTGGCTCATCTAGATTCTGAATGAAATCATCTCTTTATGGTTTCATCAAATCGGATGTTCCAACTGCGAGAAGATTGTTTGAGCCCAAAGATGGTTTTCTTCAGCTTGCACTATTTGCTTTCATCAACTATGACGCCTTGAGGCTGCTCCATATAGATATCCTCTTCGAGGTATCCATTGAGGAACACGATCTTGACATCCATATGCAGTATGTCATCGTTAAGATGTGCAGCTATAACTAGTAATTCCCTGATGGATTTAATCATGTCTACAGGAGAGAATATCTTGTCATAATCAATGCCTTCTCTGTGTCTATGTTCTTTGGCCACAAGCCGTGCTTTGAAGGTCTCTACCTTACCATTCGGTCCCCTCTTTCTCTTGAAGATTCATTTGCACCCAGTAGGTTTGACCCCTTTAGGTGGATCTTCAATGGTCCATATACTATTATTGTTCATAAAGTCTATCTCAGACTTCATTGCTAGCATCCAACTATCCATGTCATGATCTCCCAATGCTTCATCATATGAATTCGGATCATCTACATGGAATCCGTATCTTTTACCACCCTAGAATTTTATTCTAAGAGGTAGGTCATGTCATTTTCAATTATCTCTTCAATTTTTGGTGTGAGAATTTCACCAGTCTTACTAGACTCGATTAGTTCTTTAACTTCATTATAGTCTTAACTTTTAAGGAATTCATCTTCCAAAAATTTGAATCTGTAGAAATAAATACATTTTCGGCCCCAGGATCATAAAGCTGGTATCCAATACCATTCCTTACGTATCCAATGAAGTAGCACTCTCTAGTGCGAGATTCCAACTTTCTTGCATCAATATTTTTAGCATGGACCAAACAACCACAAATTTTCAAGTATTGTACACTGTCTTGGTATCATACCAAAGCTCGTGAGGGATTTTTTGTGTAGATTTAGATGGAATCTTGTTAAGGAAATAAGTTGCAGTCTCTACTACATGTCCCCAGAAACTAATTAGTAAGTTTGCTTTATCATTGATCTTACCATGTCCAACATAGTTCTGTTGCATCTCTTTGCAACTCTGTGGAGATGAGTATTGGTAGGAGTGAGATTGGAAACTGTTGAGAGAAAAATGAATCATACTTTAGAATAAACCGAGGGCTCTCTTATATAGGAGAATATCCCTTGGGTTAATTACATGATAAATACCCAGAGAAAATAAAAATACATGAAATAGACACTGAAATATATTTATCTCAACACTCCCCCTCAAGCTGCAACATATATATCTATCACGCTCAGCTTGGAGCAACACCTCTGAATGGACTTCTAGATAGAGCCTTGGTGAAGATATCAACTGTCTGATCTCTTGTTGAAACATGAGAGGTGGATATGAGCCCTTTCTGGATCATATCTCTAGTGTAATGTCAGTCCACCTCAATATGCTTTGTCCTTTCATGCAAGGCAGGATTATTGGCAATAAATAGTGCAGCTTGATTATCACATAAAAGTTGCATAGGAAGAGGAATCTCAATGGTAAGATCAGTCAACACCGATCTAACCCACATCATCTCTGCACTCCCTTGTGCCATAGCCCTGTATTCAGATTCGACACTCGATCTAGCCACCACTATCTGCTTCTTACTTTTCCATGAGACAAGTGAGTTCCCGACAAACACAGTAAAACCCGAAGTAGACTTTCTGTTCCTGGGACAACCTGCATAGTCAGCATTTGCACATGCTGTCACCTCAAGAGATGCATCCCTGCTGAATAAGAGACCCGAACCAGGTGAGTTCTTCAAATATCTCAATATCATATAGACATCATCCATATGAGCCTTTCTGGGTTGCTCCATGAACTGGCTAACTTTGCTCACTACAAACATTATATCCAGCCTGGTGATAGTGGCATATAAAAGCTTCCCAACCAGTTCTCTATATCTCCTACTATCTACCTTCTCAGTAATATCATCATACAATCTCATACTCGGATCCATAGGAGTAGTAGCAGGCTTGCATCCTGTCATACCTGTCTCAGAAAGGAGATCCATCACAAACTTCCTCTGGGTCATAACCAGACCATGTTGGTTCCTGGAAAACTCCAACCCTAGGAAGTAACAAAGAGTACCAAGGTCCTTAATCACAAACTGTTGACCTAGGAAGTCCTTGACAACTTGAATGCCTTTGGCATCATCCCCTGTAACAACTATGTCATCTACATAAATAAGAATGGCAACAATACTTTTCTGTATCCTCCGAACAAACAGTGAGTGGTTTACAGTAGACCTCATAAACCCCTGGTGCTCAATCAACTCCGATAGCTTTTGGTACCAAGCTCTCGGACTCTGCTTCCAGCCATAACTTGCCTTGTGGAGCCTGCACACCTTCTGGGACTCCCCCTCAGCAGCAAACCCAGGTGGCTGTTGCATGTAAACTTCCTCCTGAAGATCCCCGTATAGAAATGCATTCTTCACATCTAGCTGGTACAACGACCAATCCCGTGAAACATCAACAGAAAGTAGAATGTGTAGTGTCGAATGTCTAGCCACAAGAGAAAATGTGTCCTGATAGTCTACCCCATAGGTCTGGGTGAACCCTCGTGCCACAGGCCTTGCCTTGTAGCGATCCACACTGCCATCTGCTCATTACTTGACTGCGAATATCCATTTGCAACCTACAACATATGTACCTTGTGGAGCAGGTACAATGCTCCACGTCCCACGTGACCTCAAAGCTGCAATCTCCTCTTCCATTGCTAGACACCACCTGTTATCCTATAGCGCCTCCTGATATGTACGTGGGATAGTAACAACAGAGAGTCTCACTATAAACCTCCTGTACTCGTCGGAAAGGTGATCCAAAGAAACATGTGCAGCAAGAGGATACATGACACACTTGCGTTGAGGCTTCCTTATGGCAATAGGAATGTTCAGATCATCATCCATTCTGTCTTCTGAAATTAATTCATCTTGGGTATCATGTAAATCGCCAGTACCATTAGTAGAAACAATGTTATCATGACATACCTGAGGCGTGGTGGATGATGTGGATGGCATATGAGCAGAGGGGCGAGTAGAAGACCTACGAGTGTAAACAAGGGGTAAGAATTTTGACTGGATAACTGGAGGTGGTGGAGGCAGTGGCGGTGGAGGTGGAGAAGGCATAGCAAGGGGTTCATATGGTGGAGGAGATGAAGGAGGAGGAACAACAACATCCTCTCCTGAAGTAGTATTGGATAACCTGTCACCTGTAGAAGAGAAATACATAATTGATTCAAAGAGAGTGACATCAACACTCACATAATATCATTTGCCTACAGGATCAAAACATCTATACCCTTTTTGGTGAGAGCTTGTCATGACCCGGAGTGAAATTGTGGGTAAAGGCCACATAACCAAAGACTCTGGGTGTGAGAGAGAATAGTTCCTTCTCGGGAAACACAATCAAGAAGGGAACCTTCTCTCCAAAAATGGTGGACGGCATGCGATTCACCAAGTAATAAGCAATGAAGACGACATCCCCCCTAGAAAGAATGAGGGTCACGACTCTGGACCAGCAATGTTCTTGTGACATCGAGAAGGTGACGATGTTTGCGTTCAGCCACACCGTTCTGTTGAGAAGTGTAATTGCACGAGGTTTGATGAACAATTCCGAGAGACTTGAGAAATTCAGATAAATGTAGTATCGAAAACTCCAATGCATTATCCGTACGAATGAATTTCATAGTTGCAGAAAAAATATTTTTGACTTCAATAAGAAAGGTTTTAATGATAGCACCGGCTTCAGTCTGATGTTTTAACAGAAACACCCAAGACAATCTAGAATAATCATCCACTGCAACCATATAAAAATGATGCCCCTGATGATCAGGGACACGACTTGGACCCCAAATATCAAAATGAAACAACTCAAAGGACTGACTACTGACGACTGGAACGAGTCGGAAACAAGGAGTGATGGTGCTTCCCAAGTTGACAGGCTTCAGAATCCAATGTGGTACGAGTAGATATCTGCGGGAGCACATGATACATCTTCTGAAGAGGAAGGTGGCCAAAGCGAAGATGCCACATGAAGGGAGAAACAGATCCAGAGGGAATAGAAGCAACGTCGGCACATGGTGGTACAACGACTTTATACAAGCCTCTTTGCTCACGGCCATGACCAATCACCCTACCAGTCAGTATGTCCTGAAACACAAAAGAAGAGGGATCAAATATGGCACGACAATGTAAATCTTTCGTAATCTGACTAATGGATAGAAGATTCATCTGAAAGTCAGGAGCATATAAGACATTCTTAAGATGCATAGAAGGGGCAAGAGCAATCTCCCCCTGACCAACAATGCGTAATCGAACCCCATTAGCAATGACCACGGATCTGCCAGGTGGAAGAGATCTGTATGAAGTGAACTGCATCTTATCGCCACACATATGATGGGAAGCCCCAGAATCCATAATCCAATCAGTCAGGTCCGAGCTGCTACTACTGGTAAAGACATAATGAATACCTGATATATTAGACGACGCCCTGGCAGAAGCAGCTGTAGACGGAGTCGTAGGAGTGCTCATCATCTCATGAAGTCTGTAGACAATGTCATCGAATCGAGTATTTGGAGTAGGCGCAGAGGAAGCCTCAATCTGCTTTGCAACACGTGCAGACGCTGGATATCCATGCTTTTGAAAGCATGTCTCCTCAGAATGTCCTGGACGATGGCAATGATAACAAAGACCACGATGTCGTCCTCCCCCTCGACCACGAGGTCCACGACCAAGGTATTGGGACGGTCCTCTCCTGCCTCGAGTAGCTGCCATAGCAGGAGTCGTCTGTGCCGTACTAGTGGATGTAGTAGTGATCCTACTCAATCGCTTGTAGACTTCCTCCATTGGTTGGGTGGTCTCTCCAGTCAGAAGTTGAGTACGAGCGGCATCGTACCCAGACTACAAGAAAACTCCCGTCATTGTGGCATTCCGATATGCCTGTTGTTGCTCTGTGTTGGTGATAATAGGCATGAAGGTACGTAGTCGCTCAAACATGCCACATATGTGAGAAAATGTGTATGGAGCGGTCGACCGTTCTGCTTGGTCGAGAAGATGTCAAACTGCAACTGAAGAATCTTGCTTTCATTCTTCGCTTGGCCGTATGTGTCTGCCAGTATGTCCCACATAGCCTTTGCAGTTGGCTGATTGACAATGTCATTAGCGATCTCTGTGTTAAGTGTCCCGAAGAACCATATACGAGCATAGGCATCATCTTGCTTCCACAACGCATTTGCCACAGTCTTGTCCACTTGCTCGGAATCAGTCAGAATGTGCTCTTTATTGTGGCACTGCATAAAGGTACGAAACTGCATGGACCATAACTCATAGTTGGTCCCATCCATTTTTTCGATAGGAGCCGGGCCCTTGAAAGCATCGGAAGAGGAGAAAACGTCACCCTTGTTCTTTGACATTGTATGAAGAGGACGAAACACGGTCCGACTGTGGGATAAGACCAAAAAAACGCGTCTACAGAACCATAAGAAGGATAGATTGTATCTGTAGACTCATACAACCATCCCTAGTTCACACGCGAGGTCTAGAGTCGTCGAATACGACAGAAATCGGATGCTTGCACGATGGGTATACCACACCAGATCACGGATGCAGTCCTAACGCGCTCTTAACGAGTCACAGGACACGCTAGGACCCTAACGGGTGCTGTACAGGCCACACTTGACCTCCGGGCCGACACAGCGGCGTGGCATGGGGCTGCAGAGGGGGCCCTGCGGCGGCAGGTGACCGGGAATGGGGCCTACGACGACGCAGGAGGGAGGATAGTCCCCTGCAGCACCGGGGCTGTAAGCTGGAGCCCCTGCGGTGGTGCGGGGACTGCTCTGGATGGCGGCACCGAAGACTCTTCACGCGCGGAGGGAGGGAGGGGAGGGGGGCGGGCGTAGGGTTAGGGTTTTGGGGTGGGATACAGGAAACTCGGCCTATGACCGTTGCTCCGATACCATGTTGGGAGAAAAATGAACCATACTTTAGAATAGACCAAGGGCTCTCTTATATAGGAAAACAACCCTTGGGTTAATTACATGATAAGTACCCAGGGAAAATAAAAATATACGAAATAGACACAAGAATATATTTATCTTAACAGAAACAATTCCTCTCTCCTTAAGGTATTCTTTGAAATCATGTGTGAGATAATCCACCTCGGTCAGATCGAATTCGTATGATCTTCCTTTCGATTTAGTTCTCAACCAAAGCCGTGAAATCTTTGAACTTACAAATGTTTCAGATATCTGATGTAAAAGAAAGACAATATCATACCACAAATGATCATAAAAAGATGTCGCATAATATTGATGTCCATTACGAGTCGCAATACGAAAGAGATCACATATACCTTTGCATATTTCATATTTCTTAGAGAAGGGTTTCCTGGACATTTTTCCTCAATGTTCGTAGTTTGGTGAATCACGGACTTATAGGAAATACAGTGGTCTGTCCTTTACCACTTTATTTATCTTATTAACAGATACATGTCCAAGTCTTCGATGCCAAATCACAGTTAAACGATCTCCATCATTTCTTCATCTTTTAGGGGTTTTGTTAATAATGCTATTGACATTCATGACATATTCATGCATGTTCAATTCATAGAGTTTGTCTGCCGTTAGAGAACCATCTGATATAATACAATAAGTTTATTATAGAATAGAAAAGTATATCCATGTCTAACTAGCTTACAGATAATAAGTTCCTTCTAACATTTGGTGCATAGAGACAATTCCTAATATATAGAACTCTCCCACTAGATAATGATAGTTTATAGGTTCTGATGGCGATCACTACAACATTGCATATGATTCAATCTCGATGTCTATCTCCCAAGGTTCGAAATCTCGATTTCGATCTCATTTCGATGAACTCAAATACCAAAATTTCGGGAAATTTCGGTGGAAAAGTCGGAAAAGGCTCAAAAAACCAAATTTTCCCCAATTTTATTGTAAATTTCGATATTCCAAGTTATTAGAATAATAAATAACATACAAATACATAATTATTTCACACATATTGCTCATTTATACCCCTTATATAGACATATCAGTCATATCGGCCATATCGGTCATATCGGTCATATTGTAACACTGATAGATATTGCAAATGGACTTAATCTAAGTACTTCATACAATGAAACAATATCTATACACCTATAGGCTTATAACATACATATCAATCATCTTATCATCTATGACTATGACGGTATGTTACACACCATATCGAACATATCGTTGTTACTTGTTAATAGTTAATACATAATAACAGAGTAATAATCTTACAAGTTACAACAAGTGAAATTTATTAAGAACATGCACATTAATGATCAATGCAATAAAAGATTAAAATATATTACCTGGTAATATGTTTGGTTCATAACCAAGAGTTCCACAGTGGATCTGAATGCCCCTCCTTCCTTGTTGTCTCTTATAACGCATCGCAGATTTAATGAACTCGCAGTAGTTCTCCCATGTCATGTACGAGTAAATGGCCTTGTAATCAATCACATACTGCCTGTACTGGTGGTCATCGATGCCTATGAGTATCTCGAGACGAGGATAAGCGACACTAGATTCGGTATCACGAGTGGCATGATAAAGCTGCGAACTACTAGCCTGAGATCCTTGGGATGACTACGATTGAGTAGGAGAAGATATCTGTGGGGAGGAGGAGGAACTGGCGTGTACTCAGGGAAGAAACCGAAACTGTCACTCCCAAAGAATCTGCCCTGGCTCTGCTCAGGTTGGCTACATTGGTAGTTGTCTCCGCTGTAGCTACTGTATCCCCCATACCCACTGTAACCATATGAATATGATGGAGGTGTATACCGAGGAGGAGGAGGAGGTCCTGGAGGAGGAGCATGAAAGTATTCCGGGAAGATGCCAAATGATATCTCATCGTGCGACGATCCATATCCGGCTAAGGGACTTGGTGTTCCTCTGTGATATGAGCTGTCAACGTCCATGTAGCTCAAAGAACCTATAGATGATATCAAATCGTCCATGTTGGTGTCCGTTGGACGATGACCTCGACCGTACTCGTAATCCATAGGTCCTGGACTCGGACTTGGAACAAACTATCCATGTGTGTTCCTCTCGTGTATGCAAGGCTTTATCGTGTTTCGTTTTTAAAAAGGCTATTTTAAGGCTCCTGAAAAGATCGAATTTCATTTTCGTATCAAAAACGTTAAGAACGTGTCAAGAACACGAAGAACGAACGAAGAACGCGAAGAACATGAAGAACGCCAAGAACATATTTTCTCTTAAAATTTCGGCAGAGTTTCCCCTTATATCGGCACATATTTCTCGGAAAATTTCGGCAGAGTTTCCCCTTATATCGGGACATATTTCAAAATAAAAATGAAAAGAGTTTCCTATAAAATCAATCGAAAGGAAAATAACAACGAAATTGAAAGAATATACTCAAACAATAAGAGATGAAGAATCGGTAGACACCATGCATCTTAGGTGAGTGAACGTATGACGAATCATAGGGTCACTGACGTGCATAGCCGCCCGCACCTAAGTAGGGTATTACACAGATTTCTCCATCAAAATAATTATATAAGCATAATAGAAAGAATAGAAAAATAAACGATGGAGAATCGGTAGACACCACGCGTCTTTAGATGAGTGAACGTGTGACGAATCACAGGGTCACTGACGTGCATAGCCGCCCGCACCTAAGTAGGGTGTTACACAGATTTCTCCTCGAACCACAACAGGAAAATGAATCGGAAAGAAAGATGAATCAAGAACAAAACTTGGAAAAACAAGAGGATGAATTGAAAGCCTAGCTTACGAAGCAAACTAGGAGAGAATCATACCTTTCTCCTCCTCGTTCTCCTGGCAGTGCTTCGCTAGCGCTCCTCCCTCGCCTTCCACTCCTCCTCCCGACCTCTCGACCCTAGTCCTTGGGGTGGTGGTGGTAGTGGAAATCGTAGCGAATGAATGGGTAGGGGGGGGTCTATTTATATGCTCCAAAAAACCGCTAACCATGGTTTGTAAACCTTGGTTTAGCCTTTAACCGCGGTTAGCAGCCCATGGTTTTGGTCCATGGTTTTAGCCAAAACTTATCCCAAAATTGAGGCCTAAGTTAGAACATTCTAGAGAATTCTTGATTCGCTAATGACGCTTAATTAATACTAATCGTGATTAACTTTCACTAATCGCGATTTAACTTTCGCAGCTTACGTTTATCTTTTGCTAACTATTGATTAGTATTTGCTAATGATCATTAGCGGTTTTTTAATCCATCATTAGTTTCTTTAATCACGTTTAATTAGTCTTAATGACAGTCATTATGGGTTAATGACATCTTAACCCTCCTTACTTCTCTTTCTTCTGAAAATCATAACAAATCGAAACGAAGTCCGATTCACACGAAACAAATTCCGTTGGTTTCCTCTTGACGAGCTGAATCTTATTATATAGGATCCGAGATATGCCAAGTTCAAGCCTTTACAATTATAACAGCCTTAAAGAAAGTCTCGTCCTCGAGACTGGAAATGCAGGCATAACAACCTTAAAGAGGATTGAAATCATAACAACCTTAAAGAGAATGATCGTCCTTTGATTTATAATGAACATATACATAATACATAGTGTTATCATTCAAACAAGTACGGGTATTTCTCTCTCATTTCTGCCTCAGGTTCCCATGCGGCTTCTTCAAACTCTTGGTTCCGCCACGATACTTTAACTAGAGGCACCTCTTTGTTTCTCAACTTCTTGATATCCCTTTCACGTATTTGCACAGGTATCTCTTGGTATGTCAAGTCTGGCTCAACATGTAAATCATCATAACTTATATTATGCTCCGGATCCCTAATGTACTTTCTCAGATTTGATACATAAAATACATCATGTATTGTCGAAAGATGTGGAGGAAACGCAAGTCTATAGGCAACTTTTCCAATCTGTTGAATAATTTCAAAGGGACCCACGAACCTTGGTGCTAACTTCCCACGCAAGCCAAACCTCTGAACACCCTTCATAGGTGATACTTTGAGAAATACAAAGTCACCTACCTCAAATTCGAGGTCTCTTCGCCTGGTATCACTATAACTTTTCTGGCGACTTTGGGCAGTTAATAGTCTTTTTCTAGGAAGCTTTACAGCTTCCCGTGTCTCCTGAAGTCTATCTGAATCATAAAGGTTCTTTATTCCAACCTCTTGCCAACACAAAGGAGTAGTACACCTTCGTCCATATAGTGTTTCAAACGGTGCCATGCCAATACTTGTATGGTAACTATTATTGTAGGTGAATTTTGCAAGAGGCAAATGTTTAATCCACGATCCCTTCCATTCTAAGGCACATGCTCGTAGCATATCCTCTAGTGTCTGAATCGTGCGTTCTGACTGACCGTCTGTTTGTGGATGATATGCTGTGCTTAAGAATAACTGTGTACCTAAGGCTTTTATGAAGTTCTCCCAATAGTGTGAGGTAAATCGTGAATCTCGATCGGAAACTACTTCCTTTGGAATACCATGGAGGCGAATCACATGTGTAATATATAACTCAGTAAGCTGGTTTGGAGTGAAAGATAACCTTATCGGAATAAAGTGTGCTACCTTCGTCAGACGATCTATTATAATCCAGATACTATCTTTACTACCAGTCGTCTGAGGTAAGCTAGTAACGAAATCCATGGAAATGCTTTTCCATTTCCATTCAGGTATAGGGAGGGATTGTAATAATCCCAGTAGCTTTTGGTGTGAAGCCTTTACCTGCTGGCAAGTGAAACATGAATTCATAAAACTCAACATCTTTCTTCTTTCCTGGCCACCAAAAGTATTAATGAAGATCCCTATACATCTTTGTAATTCCTGGATGAATAGATAATCTTGAGCAGTGCGCTTCTCGTAAGATGTCTTTCCTTAGTTTAGGTGTGTTTGGTACACAAACTCTGTGATGGTTATACAGTAACCCATCTTGTATCTGGAATCCCTCTATCTCATTCTTCTCAAGTTGTTGTCTCAAATCTTTAAGGACTGGATCATCCTCTTGTCCTTTCTTTATTCTATCCCAGATCTCTGGTTTGTATTTGTGAGGAATAGTTATAGCATCATCACTACTATCAAATGGTTTCCATTCACTTAACATTGATAGTAAACCCCAGAAGTGGACAACGCTCACCAACCCAGGTGAATAAGTTCTTCTGCTAAGGGCATCTGCTACGACGTTCCCCTTAACAGGGTGGTAGGAGATAGTGCAATCATAGTCTTTCAACAACTCTAGCCACCGTTTCTGTCTCATATTGAGTTCCTTCTGATCAAATAGATATTTCAAGCTTTTATGATCAGTGAAGATTTCAAAAGTAATACCATAGAGGTAATGTCTCCATATCTGTAAAGCAAAAACTACAGCAACTAATTCAAGGTCATGTGTTGGGTAGTTCTTTTCATGTATCCTGAGTTGTCGTGATGCATACACAACTACTTTAATATGTTGCATAAGAACTGCCCCAAGTCTTTCTTTAGACGCATCAGTGTACACTGTGAACCCTTCACTCCTAAAGGGTAGAGTAAGGTTTGGTGCAGATGTTAGGCATTCTTTCAGTGTTTGAAAACTAGCTTCACATGTATCAAACCATAAGAATGGGACTTCCTTCTGAGTTAGTCAAGTCATTGGCAGTGCTATTCGTGAAAAGTCCTTCACGAATCTTCTATAATATCCAGCTAAACCCAGAAAAGATCGTATTTTTGTGACAGTCTTCGGGCGTTCCCAACTCATCACCGCACTAACCTTTGTAGGATCAACTGATATACCTTCCCCAGAAATAACATGGCCTAAGAAAGATACTTCAGATAGTCAGAAGTCACATTTGCTATATTTAGCATACAGTTTGTTCTTTCTTAGAGTTTCAAGTGCCCGCCTGAGATGGTGTTCATGCAGATACTTATCTTTGGAGTAAATAAGCACATCATCAATAAAGACTACTATAAAGTGATCTAAGAACTCCTTGAATACTCTATTCACGAGATCCATGAAGGCTGTTGGGGCATTTGTTAGTCCAAAAGGCATGACTAAGAATTCATAATGCCCGTATCTAGTTCGAAAAGCTGTCTTGGGAATATCTGTATCTTTAATTTCAACTGATGGTATCCAGATCTTAAATCAATCTTGGAATACACAGTTAAACCCTGTAACTGATCAAAAAGATCATCTATTCTTGGCAGTGGATACTTATTCTTTATTGTCCTCTTGTTTAGTTGTCTATAGTCAATGCACAACCGCATCGACCCATCCTTTTTCCTTACAAATAAGACAGGTGCACCCCATGGTAAAGTAGTAGGACGAATGAATTCTTTATCTAACAGTTATTGCAATTGTACCTTTAACTCTCGTAACTCAGCTGGTGCCATCCTATACAGAGGGATAGAGATAGACTGAGTATCAGGTATGAGAGAGATTTCAAATTCAATCTCTCGCTCAGGTGGTAGTCCAGGTAGTTCCTCTAGAAATACATCAGGAAACTCGCACACTATAGGTATATCTTCTATCATTCTGTCTGACCCTGATGTAGTGATTACATAAGCTAAATAACCTTGGCATCCTTGCTCTAACAACTGTTGTGCCTTCAATGTAGAGATATATTTGATATTATCATTAGATGTCTTTCTAATGAACTGGAACTCTATCGAGTTAGGAAGGTGAAACGTTACTGTCTTCTGAAAACAGTCAAGACATGCATGATGCCTTTCTAGCCAATCCATCCCTAGGATAAGATCAAAGTCCTCCATTTCTATCATTAGTAGTGAAACAGATAACTGATGTCCCGCTATCAGTACTATACAATTATTCAGAATTTCTCGGATTATGAATACTTGTCCTTCTGGTCCCTTGATCAGATAGGACCGTTGTACTTCTACTGGTATCTTACCCAAAGTGGGTACTAATCGTCGAGCAATAAATGAATGTAAAGCACCAGAATCAAATAAAGCATGTACTGAAAGGTCATGAATAGTAACAATACCTCGTATGACTGTGCCTAAATTGTAGGCTTGTTCTTCAGTGATTGCATTGAGCTGGCCTTTAGGAATAGGCAAGCAGAACCTGCAACACTTTGTGATGGTTGCTGTGTAGGAGGCACTCCTTGTGAGCCACGACCTCTACCTTGTCTTCCTCCGCGTGTTGCTCTATTACTCGGAGTGGATGTTATACTGTTAATTGGGGTTGGTTTAAACCCTGAACCTCTCAACTATGGGCAATCCTTCCTAATGTGACCTTCTTGATGACAGTGATAACATGCACGCATTCCTGTCTGAGCTGAAGACCCAACTACAGAGGTACTAGTTCCTGGTGCAGAGTTACGGTGTTATAATGGAGGTCTAGAGAAATCCCCTCTTCGTGATATTTCCTGGCCCAAGGTCTGTGGTGAGCTTATATTGGAACCGACTGGATGATAACGATTGCCTCTTCTGTTATAATTCGCCATACGTTTGGATAGTCCACCAGTAAAGTGAAAGCTTCTTCTTTGACGGTTTTCATCCCTCTCCATTTCAATACTAGAGGCGATGTCCATGGCTTCTTCTATAGTGGTGGCTCTTAAATACGCAAGCTTAACAAATTTGGTAAAACACTCTTGTGGTGAAGCTTCTAATGTCGGGGAGTAACGTAGTACTTCCGTAAAGTGAATATGATAATCTCGTACATTCTTGGATCCTTGGGTCAAATAAGCTAACTCCCTCCTCTTCAATTCTTCCCAATGGTAGGGACAGAAGTGAGCTCGGAACCTCTGTTCAAAAACATCCCATGGAACAGGATCTGCTAATTTCTTGGAAATGGCTCTCCACCATCGTCTTGCATAGTCTGCTAAGGAATAATCAGAAAAGTGCACCCAAGTATCTGCTGGTGCATGTATTATTCTCAATATCCTGCTGACGTCATCAAGCCATAGTTCTGCCTCAACAGGTGTCTCTATGCCTTTAAATCGAGGAATCATTCCCTTTCGGTAATTATCTAGTAATGTTTGGTGTTTAAGAAGGGCCTTCTCCATTGCTCCTTCAGTTAGGATAGGAGCAGACTCAGTTGAAGGATGGTAAGTTGATTCTTCCTCAGAAAGATGGACATAACCTTCAATCCTAGCATCCACAGGCTTATATGCCTCGGGTCTCTCAGCTTGTGCATTGAGCCTCTTCTCCAATGCTTGCTGCCTTTGCCCCATGTCTTGTAGCATTGGCATCATAGCCGCTAATTGCCTAGACACATCTTGGTCTGCCATGATCCTGGATGAGTTAAGGTCAGACGTCATATCCTATATGTCTTAGATTGATGTACATATGAGACAATGACTTGTGAATGGTACTGCAGTCAGTTATTAAGATCAAAGTATCTTAATACAACCTTAGTTTCCTAATATCTCTCCTAGTTGTTAATTACTAAACAAATTACTGGAATAACCAAGCTCTGATACCAATATGTCGCGACCCCGTTTCCCGCGTCGTCGGATCCTCCCATATCCGGATCTGGTTACTCAGCAATAATTTATTCAGTAATCACAACTAACATTCAGAAATAGACTGCAAATAAAAATACTCAGAAAAAAGTATTTCAACACTTTTCCATTTACAAAATAAAGTTCAGATGATACATTGTCCCACTATAACCATTTACATGTACATCAGCATGAAAGGAAAATATATTCAAAAGACTACTAAACTACTTTAAAAAGTAAAGCTACTGTGGCTGACTGGATGTCTAGTATGTAAGCTGGATGATTTTTTTTAAAGTCCTTGCGATGGCTCACCGACACCTGTTGGATTTTCCACAAATCATAGGATAAAAATTAGCGAATGCTAAGTAATGAAGAAGAGAAAAGCAAACAAATTGTGTAATTTTGCAAAACTTGTTAGCACAAAAGGTTTCATTCCTTCTTGTTAATTTAAGTCCTATTCCTTTCTATTCCACGTCAAGGATTAGTCCAGGGGAATTACCTCACCACTATAAGGACTCCGAAGCTGTGGACACTTCGGGATTGGAGATTGCGTTGATCTTGGTAAGCTTATGACGTCGCATGTCGCCTCAACCAATCCTCCAATACTACCTTGATAATTTTCTTTTATTAAACATGGTCTCAATCCTCAGCCTGGAAAAACAAATGAGCACACCGTCCTCGAGGACTCGGTTGCTTAAAACCTCATGCTATCATTCAATCATATAACCTAGCGGCTTTAAATACATATTATCGTGACCTAGCCGCTACTAAACCACCCGTGCCTCCACATGGCACGACCACATCTTCCGTCGTTCAACCCGAAGATATTGGCTCCCGGTACCACGCGTTGCAAAACATTCATTTCGTGCGCACTTATCATAACAGGGCAACCGTGTACCACCTAGGTAGGGAAACACCAATACGGGTTCCTTCCGACAAACCTACAGGTTGCATGCCCGACCTGTAGTTCTACTCCCAGTCATCCTTAACGTGACACATACAATCCTTTTCAGGATCCAACTCAAATCACATCAATTCCCATGATATAATTCTTTTGTTAAGTCTTCGATTTGCATAATCAGCCATACTTAGTATAGACTCACATATATATTATTCATATGCATATATACTCGTATTTATGCCTATCTTCCCTAACTTTCAAAGTCACCGCATCGATTTGATGCTTAAACCTTATTTATTGGGAATCAGAAAGCAACTGTTCAGACTTGTTCAAAAATAGTCAAAAGTAGGGTTCTTTATAGCATAGAATATAAAATCAAGAATTTCAATAATCTCGTTTGAAAATCCAACAACAAAAGGAAGGATTTCATTACCTAATCAAGCTCTCTCTCGTGTATGCAAGGCTTTATCGTGTTTCGTTTTTAGAAAGGCTATTTTAAGGCTCCTGAAAAGATCGAATTTCATTTTCGTATCAAAAACGTTAAGAACGTGTCAAGAACACGAAAAACGAACGAAGAACGCGAAGAACGCGAAGAACATGAAGAACACCAAGAACATATTTTTTCTTAAAATTTCGGCAGAGTTTTCCTTATATCGGCACATATTTCTCGGAAAATTTCGACAGAGTTTCCCCTTATATCGGGACATATTTCAAAATAAAAACGAAAAGAGTTTCCTATAAAATCAATCGAAAGGAAAATAACAACGAAACTGAAAGAATATACTCAAACAATAAGAGATGAAGAATCGGTAGACACCACGCATCTTAGGTGAGTGAACGTATGACGAATCATAGGGTCACTGACGTGCATAGCCGCCCGCACCTAAGTAGGGTATTACACATATTTCTCGATCAAATAATTATAAAAGCATAATAGAAAGAATAGAAACATAAACGATGGAGAATCGGTAGACACCACGCGTCTTAGATGAGTGAACGTATGACGAATCACAGGGTCACTGACGTGCATAGCCGCCCGCACCTAAGTAGGGTGTTACACAGATTTCTCCTCGAACCACAACAGGAAAATGAATCGGAAAGAAAGATGAATCAAGAATAAAACTTGGAAAAACAAGAGGATGAATTGAAAGCCTAGCTTACGAAGCAAACTAGGAGAGAATCATACCTTTCTCCTCCTCGTTCTCCTGGCAGCGCTTCGCTAGCGCTCCTCCCTCGCCTCCCACTCCTCCTCCCGACCTCTTGACCCTAGCCCTTGGGGTGGTGGTGGTAGTGGAAATCGTAGCGAATGAATGGGTAGGGGGATCTATTTATATGCTCCAGAAAACCGCTAACCATGGTTAGTAAACTATGCTTTAGCCCTTAACCGCGGTTAGCAGCCCATGGTTTTGGCTCATGGTTTTAGGCAAAACTTATCCCAAACTTGGGGGCCTAAGTTAGAATATTCTAGATTCGCTAATGATGCTTAATTAAAAGTAATCGTGATTAACTTTCACTAATCGCGATTTAACTTTCACGATTTACGCTTATCTTTTGCTAACTATTGATTAGTGTTTGCTAATGATCATTAGCGATTTTTTAATCCATCATTAGTTTTTTTAATCACGTTTAATTAGTCTTAATGACAGTCATTATGGGTTAATGTCATCTTAACCCTCCTTACTTCTCTTTCTTCCGAAAATCATAACAAATCGAAACGAAGTCCGATTCACACGAAACAGATTCCGTTGGTTTCCTCTTGACGAGCCGGATCTTATTATATAGGATCCGAGATATGCCAAGTTCAAGGCTTTACAGAAATATAGATGATAATATATAGTAGATAAATCGCTCGAGCAACGAGTTCAAGAAGAAGTCAAAAAGGACCAAAGACGACTCGAATATCAAAGAATAAAATCCATGCTAAAAGCAAGAAGAAATCCTCGAAATTCGATGCAATTAAAATATTGAAAAAAATTACGCTAGAATAATGTTCAAGAAGTTCACAATAGCCCGAAGTCTAATATAGAATATGTAAAGGAAAAATACAATAAAAGAAAAGGGGGTTCTTTCAATTAGGTCCCTGCTCAAGGACCTAAATGAAAGAAAACTCTGGAAAGTATTACACCTAGGTCCCTGAACATGGACCTGAATGTAATTAATAGAAGATTTGGAGGCACGTGTAAAACTCTGGAAGGTACAGGGCTTAATGTGCAAAATTTTCACCGTTTGGAATTTAACAGCTGAGATTAGATGCTCTCCTGCGATCTAGAGCATCCGAGTAGTGTCACGCATCAATCACTTGTACAGTCTGGAAGATGGAATCTGTTCGTCGCTAATTCGTGTCTAGCGGCGATGAAGTTCTTCGTCTCTGGTGATGCATGACTGTGTCGACAACGTAGCTCCAACAGGGCCAGAGGAGGTCGCCTACCTCCTCCGATCTCGACTGCGGTGGTTGATGTCGAGGAAGTTGGCGGAGATACTTTGATCGACGACTCGGGTTTCAGAACCTAGACGAGGTCCAGCTCTGCTGCTCGGTGATGATTAATGAGAAGAGGAGAAATCCAGGTGTATATGAGTGTATATGATGCTTATAACAAACCTACAATGAAGATTTATCGTGCTCGATTTGCAAGAAATCATCCCAAGATTGTTAAAAATTACATATCTAAATAAGGTTCCAGGGAAGGGTTCTTTAGATGAAATTGGCTTTGAATCGTGTTGAAACTGAACATGGAATTGGGTGAGAATCAAATCATGGTGATTGGGAGATATTAAGAACATGATTAGCGTCCTAATTCGGGCACAAAAATCGAGAATTGTGAAGAATGCACATGAGAATGAGGATGTAGGATCCTCGGGTGATAGCTCAACGATCGATGCTTGTCAGAGCTGGACGACGCACGAGGCGACACTGCAATGCCGACCGAGCCTTGGAACAACTCCTTCGATCACCCTCCTACACGAAGGCCTCAACTGGAGCTGCCACCTCCTTGGTCTGCTGGAGTAGGGGGAAGAAGTTAGGTGATCGACCATGTAATTCTGGAGCTAGGAGAAGTTAGGTACGAGTGGCCGACTTTGGGATCATTAAATAGATGAATCACCGATGAGTTGGATTTAATCCTAGGGTAGGCGCGGATCTAGATTATTAGGAGATTAAGATCAATGGATGAGATGTAAGGTTGGGTGAAGAATGGAAGCAAAATAATTATGGGAAGTTGGGTCAGTAGACCAAACTCCAACTGAAGGTTCTTCAGGAAGATGGCCCAGGTGGCGACATGTGTCAGCACCTGGTAGGCTGAAATGTATAAATAATATAATAAATAGATAATAATTAGTAAAAGGGCTTATTTTAAATATGTATAAGAAAGAAAATTATAGATAGTTAATTTAACTAAATTATGGTATAATGTATTTTAGTAAACAGTATATATTTTATGAATTATGAATATAATATTAATAAATAATTAGATAGTATACTTGATAAATAGGGTTTTGCATTTTAATTTAATAAATTAATAAATAACATATTATTTTTGTATTTTATTAATTAATAGAATAATAAACAATTATTGTATATTTTTTTGGATTTTAACGAATTAATTTAGATATATAAATAAATACATGTATATGTAATATAGTTCAAATTCATCTATAAATTAGGGTTTCTAATTTATTTAAAATATTAAATAGTGTCTAAAAATTCTGAAATAATTTATTGTTAATCTACAAGAGCAAGAAGATAATTAAAAATGATAGAATCACTAAAACTTTAAATAGCATGTTCTGAATTAAATAAATAGCCCAGAAACCCAGTTGTCATTAAATCCCAAAATCGACTTTTTGCAAACGGACTCCAATTTTAATGAAATCACTTTCGTTAATTAGAGAATATTATTTTATGAACTTTAAATGCGAGTAGAGTGAAATTGGAGTTCATATGAAGAAGTTATGATGGTCGGAAGTGGAGAAATTGATAAATTAAAAGCTGGATTTCTTGGCATATATATAGGTTGGGTTTTATTAGGATTTTGATATTTTTATATACATTTTTAGAAATAAATATGAGAAGAGTTTGGTGAAAAATATGTGCAAATGAATTAATTAAAAATCATTGTAGTTTTGATAAATATTGGATAAATAATGAATAATGTGTGAAGTACATAATTGATTCTTTGTGTGGTTTTCTTCCTTATCTCCCCTACTTATTTGTTTATCGACCAATCCATGTTGACTTGGTCTCGTGGATTAGGTTATATAAATATATCATTCAGGTATATTTATATTTTATTTAGTCATACTGTTCAATATATACATATTTACGGTCTACTTTCTTTTTGTTTTCTTTCTTTTTTATTCTTTTATTTATTTATGTGTTTAAGGCGTAAAAATTCATTTTTATTCATGAATAATATAATTGTAAGAGATGGAAATTAATGGTTATTTACATGCATTCGTTAAGGGTTTTAAGACAAAATGCAACAAGTGTTAATGGATCATGGATTCATCATACATCTCCTTCAGATTCATAAGGATGTCATTAACATATTAAATGTCTATAAGTTGCCTTTGAAGCGTGTTAGATAATGATCCAAGAATGTAGCAATGAGCGATCGAATGATCCTCATCCCACTTCTTGTTGAACTCTTAGCCATCCTCTGTATGAGGGTTCTCATACTTCATAGATGAGAGCACATACTCTAAATGCTCTGTCTCAAGTACGAGTTCCAAATTATGGATCTAGTTCGAAGAATTTGGATCGGTCAACTGATTGACCTCAAGCAACTTGTTCGATGAGTTAAGAGATTTTATTTGAAATTAAAAGATTGGATTTTAATTAATCTTTATCAAAGAAATTAAATATTTTAAATATTTTAACTCAAGATGTTCTCACATTTTTCGTACTTTGAAAGTCTTTCCCTTGTAAACTTTGAAAGCATGAGGCAGACTAACCTAAAGCCTTACTACGAGATCCGAGTCTCCTTTCTACTTTCATAGCACCTCAATAATATGAGAAAATGTGACTACAGTGAAAGAAGTGGGAACTCTTCCGCCTTGTAAGTTTAACTTGCATTTATAGTTTGGTCTTCAACACTCATGCATCCATATATATATGGAGTTAGCACGTTGTCGATTAAACCAACTGTTAGTGAGCAAATTAAAATATTACACTATGTGTAATCCAATATCACTCAATAATATGGGGAACGATATTGGGGTCACTATGCATACGGACCATCTCTTTTGAGAAACAAGGAATCTGATCCATGTAGATTTGTATTCTGAGGTAAACTATGTATGAGAGTCCCGAAAAATACAACCCATGGCGACAGAGTTCTTCGCATTGACAAAAGACCATAGATGTCATCATATGACTTGTCCATATCTTATTTAAATTGTTGATTAGTCTTTTCAAATCATATTCTCATGATTAATCCAATAAGAAAACTAATAAGAAAAGATTCTCGACTATTATCTAGCTTTAATCCAATTAAGAACTACAACAATCAAATCAATCAAGCAATCCAAGCTATCAATTTATGCACTCATTAATCTTCTTTGTTTTTAGAAGACTACAATATCACCTACTCCTACTATGTGTACTTCTCAAAATCTCCTCGGCTAGGTCATGCAGAATGAAGGCTAGGAGAATTTCCTTAACATGTAAGGCGCTAATTTGGTAACCACCATGACATTCCAGGCCTATTCACAAAATTGATCTTGATTTCCTCATTATGAAAGGATTTAATCGTAATTGATCGATTTCATCGATTCACAATTTCTAATTGTTTCACAACAATCAAATACATAAACTAACAAAGGAAATGTGAAATAAATAGACAATTCTAAATTATTGCACATATCCAAATAAACATTGAAGGATTTCAGATTCCAAATTTGCAAGTCGCTAGCATCACACTTTAAATTGGAAGATATTATATAACTTAAGACTTAAAATTTGTTGCGACCCCAAATATTTCCAAAACATTACGTACAACTCTTGTTGTGAATATATAATATATATAAACATCTATTTTGAACCCCAAAATAGGAGAAACAAGTCATTGTAACAATCGCATCCTCTTCTAACTCCACCTATAGAGAAATCCAATTTCTCAAAGTCGTATGCTCGGAATCACGTGAAACTTTTTTCGTACTAATTGGGAACTTAGTTAATGACTTATTAATTGATATTTTATTATTTTATATGACTCAAAAATCAGCAGCAAAAATTCCAATATTTTATATCTATAATATTTAATCGAAATCGAAGTCTGCGATCGATTTTAACATCCGAATCTTTTCCCAAATGCTACCAACTTTTGGTGTGTCTTTTGGGCATGGGACCAGATCATATATACATCATATATTTCCTAATAGTGGAGAATAACAACAACATTTTATGTTTCCGAATCATTCGAAATGTCAAAACAATCACTAAACAAGGTACCTGATGATAAGGAAAATGCGGACGATTATTCATCTGACTTGGATGCAATCGAAATCCTTTAAGCAATGGCTTTGGTACCAATTGAAGGAAGTTTAATATGCTTCATCATGGAAACATGGAAAATAGTAAACAATTTACAATTATAGCAAGGTCATTATATGAACTCTGATTTTAGCTTAACGAAAAAATTGTGCACAACAGAACTATGATATCAAGGAAACGATTTTCAAAAAAAAAGTTTTACTTGTTCTCGTGAATGTTAGGAAGAGATCATGATTACGTCTTAAAGCACAAGTCTCTACGAGAAGAGATCTCCTGAATCAAATCCGGCATGTAGATGCTATTTTCGCCGGCACGATGATGATTTGCACAGAATCTCATGAGATCAAATGCCAACTTCTCCATAGAGTCGTCCACACTCTATCTCCCGATCTTGTCATACATGTACTGCCTTGAAATGATGATATGAATCAAATTCATATAAATATTAAATATTATGGATCAATACTCGTACTAATTACTGAATAATATTATTTGTGAATCATATTCACAAAATATCCTTCTAGATATATAGTTATGACGATAACAATTATTATCTCAATTTTGACATCAGATAGTACAAGTCCTAATCCAGATAGGATTTGTGAGTTACAGTTATAGGTTCTGGGATATAATATGGGGACGATCATACTATCCATGTATAATGACTTGAAACTTTGATAATTATCCAAATCCAATTTAACGGTTTAGTCCACTTTTGGCAAAACGTAATACATTTTATCTTTGAGCTTGAGCTAAAATAATTCACTCTATGGAGCTACATAAAGCATGTTAAGCTCACCATGAGCTCAAAAAATGATCAAAGTGATGAATTTAACTTCCAACTTCATTTCTAATCATTGTCCAAACCATGTGTAGAAATAAACTTAAAAAATTAGTTCACCTCTATTTCTATTACCATTTCTATTTCCAACATTTGGACATTGAATTTGTAATTCAATATTAGATATTGGGGTCAAATGAAATGAGACCTAATCCAATTAATTCTCATATCCTTAAGCCATGCGTTGGAGTCACTAAAATTTATCCGGTTTCATAATTCCCTTAGAATGGAAGTGACATCGTAAATGATATTAAGGTAGCTTTAACCCAGAGTATTTTCAATACTCCATCATCCTTCATACTGAAGGCTTTGATATATTTGAAGTTCAAACCCTAGTCTGATTGTCTTCTTTGGGACATATCATTAGATTTCTCAATCGATAATTAGGCGACAATATCAATCATGTATTTTCGAAAAGCATATCGTGATGCCTCGGGATTCATGTTACCCATTTACACGACTTTAATTCATGATAGTTCGCATTGAATAAAAAAACATGGAAATTTTTTGCGAGTTGAATGACGTTTACAATAATGGAATAAACCACATACAATCACATGTCACCATAAGAAATACATTCCACCAAGGTAACATTTCCAACAGATTGTTCGAAACAAGCATCAAGTCCCATATAGCATAACATGTATCAACAGAGAAATAAGTTTTAATACATGTATCTCAAAAAACTGGCAAAAGTGAGAGCAAGCACAATAAAAAGACAACTATAAGAGATGCTATCATGTATATTGTCAAAAAGATGTCTTTGTCTGTCCACCAAAAGCTAGAAATCTCGTCACCCAAGCTACTCCACTAGAGGCGCATTCCCTGTCATCCATGTTAAGGGACAAGGGGACATCGGCAATTGTTGAGTACAAGCATTTCATATTGAAATTAAACAGAATTTTAAGTGGATACAATACAAGAGAAGCAAGTAAACGACCAATGACATCATACCTGGAATTAACTACTTGCATAAGAATAAGGTTATCCAATAACACATGACTTTTTGACTTGTCCAAGTTCTAACACCAACACTAACCACTCAACACACTAACCCACACTCTCACTCACCACACCCCAAAGCCCAACACTTAGCAAATTCATTTGTTGATTATGAGATGATGTGGGAGTAAGAGATCTAGAGATAGGTCATGTCCTTTCATTGATTTCATTTGTAAGATGTAGTGATGGATCTCATTAAGATATAGGTGATTGGTGATGATTTCCATGTCATGATCTTTTTCCTCGCCAAAGCTTAACGGAGAAACAATAACCAAACACAAAGCGGTGAAGAAACCCCCTAAGGGACTCATCCATCTCACTCCCCCAGTGCAAGGGCGGTCCAGGAGGGAGCTAGGCCAAACTCCAACTATGACCCCTAAGGCGGGTGAGAGAGACTCTCCAGGTCGAGTCAACTCCACTTTGACCTGAACCGGTGTAGGAACGGAACCAAAGAAGCTCGAAGAAAAACCAAGGGTCCTCCTGCTTAGGAATCCTAACAGAAACTTAGGGCCATCGAGAGATGTCAAGCGAAGGCACATGGATCCCAGCAAAGCGGAAAAATTATGATCTCGCAATAAAAATCGGTGAAGGGATTGAGATCCTAGACCCGCATACAAGGCGGCCACTACCCAATCCGAGCGTCCTAACTCTAGCCCAGTTAGGGTCACCGAACCCTCGCATGGTCAGGTGTAAGGGGCACCTCGACCAGAACAAATGTTTGTCATCACTGATTCTCATCAAACCAATTATCCGATTCAACATCCATCAATTACACAAGAATAAAGATTTATCAACACATGCAAAATAAATAAAAATGACTAGATTGTACGAAGAATAGATAAGTCAAGCAATCCAAGAGTACTTCATATGTCTAGAACTCAAGTCAAATCATGTAGGAATAATGAAAGTTATAAGTTGTTATAGTCCTTCGATGTGCGATACAATCAAATGAAAAGAACAAAATTATACTATTGAAACTTGTGAAATGTGGTATTTGATGAATCTCCATTTCACCACCTTTACTCTTTCATTTTGGCCTTAAATACCTAAATAAATGCACATATATAGCATTAATTGGTACCATAATAACACTCATTAGTAGACATGTAATACATATATTTAATTCCAAAATAAATGAAAAAAGGACGAAAAGAAAAAAGAATGTAGTGTCAAAGACATTGAGTGACCCTAAACCCCAAGACCCAGTTAGCACGATGACTTGGTCGACAAGGAATAAAGTTGGGGAGATAGGGTAGATAAATTGTACCGATAATACAACTAAAATCCTATTTTTTATTCATCAATAATATAATTTTGGGACTTATTTTATTCTTTATTATTTATACCTCAAATCAATAAACCCCCAACATGAATATTATATATAAAAATACAAAGAAAAATACAAAATTGATTTCATTCAAAAATAATGCAAAGTGTGCCCAGGATACACAAAATAGAAAGTTACAAAGAAAACTTTACAGACCCGTATCATCTCCATACAAATTCAAAATTGAACAAACTCACCTTTATTGTTCATAAAATTAAATTACCTATTTAATGAAGGTGGTTTCATTTAATTTGAAGTTAAGATGTAAAAGTTGACTTTTAGGCCCTCATCGTGCAATATACATGTATATAATATTCAATATATTTTTTTGTATATTTTTCACTTTCTTATATTTTTATATATTTTTAAATATTATTTCAAATACATGTAAACAATAAACATAAAATAAACAATTAAAAATACATTAAATAATATACTTTAATATATGGGTAAACTATACCTATAATATACATATACCTATTTATTTATGTATATAGATAAAATCAGAAAAATAAACTAAAATTATGAAAATATGTAAATAAATAAAGTATAAATATAGAAATTATGTATACAAAATAATAAAATAAAAAATACAAAGTAAAAATAAAACACCACAAACATAGGTAAATATACCTGTAATTACACTTATAAAAACTATCACCTAATAAATAAAGTAGTAAAATTAAATAAATATCACCAAAATAGTTCGTAAAATAATAATCATTTTTCATGTTTTATCTTTTGTTTAATTAATTCATTTTCTATTTTACTTTTATTTATTTATTCTTGTTTCTGTTTTGTCCTCTAGCGGAGGATGCGGACCAATGGGAGTCTCCCATTACCATTAGTTGACCTGGTGTCAACTCCCCCTTTGTCGCCTTTCGAGTCCCCAACTTCTTCCCATTTCTCAGCACAAACCATGATCGAAATGCTTTGAGCTATGAACGAATTTTGTCGACGGGATCTCCACGATTCTCACCCTAAAATCAGATCGCATCAATCAGCATCGAGCCGACCAAAATCTTCTCTGCAGGATGTCCTCTCCGTTTGTATATAAATAAACCTCTCCATGCCCCTTTGAAGTTTGATTTCCCTTTACTCTTTGTAACCCCAATCCTTTGATCGCTTGAGCATGTTGGTAACAGCTGCAAGCTCGCGGGAGCTTTGGCAAGGAGGAGAAGAGGTCAGAGGTGGAGATCTAACCTTGTCGAAGTAGCTATCGGCGGAGCTTGCTACTCCCTGCTCTTACAGGCTAGAGCTAATATTTTCAGCATTTATAGGTTTGTTTTAATTCTAGGGATCGTTTCCTTCTTTTACTTTCATCAATTAAGTCTTGCTTAGGTTAACTTGCAACTTTTCCCGATCGCTGAAGCTGCTGCTCCAGCTCAAATCCGTCGTGAACCCATTGCTATTTCATCCCATAAGTCACCCCATTTCATTTCTCTTCATCTCCTCCACAAAAGCCCCATTATATCACCCTGATTCCTGCTAGGAATTAGCATATTAGAGTTCCACTCGCCTCCTTCCGCTGGAGCTCGCCACCCATTCCATACCCCGCCGCTTTAAGCTTCAAATCGGGTCGAGGAGCTTCGCCTCGAGCCCCTTAGTTTTCCTGTGTAGGTTGGGTGCCAAAGAACCCTATATAGGTCCGATCTCGTTGCTAAACAGGAGTCTTCGGGTGCTCTAGCTTCCATTGAGCTCCAAGTCCCCATCAATGGGATACAGACCATTTTGAGCAACACCTTAGATGCGGACTACTTCTAGCATTCGATTAAGCATCTCAGCAGCTTGTGGCACCATTGGAGGCTGGAGATTTTGTTTTTTGAACAGAAGGCCAGCGGTTGTTCTCCCTGGGAAGCAGTAGCTGTTGGATCTGAACAAAGCTCCAGGTCCTATTCCAGCCATTGGATCGGGCATAGTCATCACTGTCGAATTAGGCATCGCCTTTAATCTCACCCCTTCACCTGCAAAGGGGTATCGACCGTCAACGGAGCGACAAGTGGATCAATGAAGATCATCTGGTCGTTGGATAAAGGGACTTTGGGGGTAAATTGCACATTCGAGCCCCATCTTTTAGTATTTAAGATGCAATATTTAGAACTTTCGTTTGCTTGTAAATTATTTGTAATATTTGCACATCAAACCCTAAACTTTCGCATATTTGCATTTTGGTCCATGCCGCGTCACCTCACGTGACGACCCTTGTGAGGTAGGCATTTTGTAGGGAGACCCTCTCGGGTTTAGTTATTTTTATTTAGTATTTTAACTTTGTAAAATAGTGTTAAACTTTTAGGTATTTTACACAAGACCCTCAAACTTTATCTTTATTGCAAAGTACCACTTTTATGCTGTTTTATTTTATTTATGTCTTTTTATTTTTAATAAATAACTCCAATGCATAAAAAAATATGGGAAAATTTCCGCGAATGCTTGATATTGCACTAATATTCACCCATATTTTTATTTAGCATTTCGTTGTAATTTTCTATTTATTAAAAATCATAAAAGAGATATATATTCCCTGTCTAGCTTTAAAAATACAAAAAATATATATACTCAATTTAAAAAAATTCAAAAATTACATATTATATATTACCGGATTTTATCACTCCAGACCAAAAAAATTACAAAAAAATATAAAAGAAAAATACTAAAATTTAAGAACCTTAAAAATCTTATAAAAATAAGTAGAAATTCTTAAAAAATCCCAAAAATAAATTTATGTTTATTATTTTTTATTATACATTGAAAATAGTTTAAAAAATTTTGTACTATTTATCTATTTGTAAACCCCAAATCCAACTTGCCTATTTATTATATCTACTATTTTATATATTTAATAACTAAAAATACCTAAAAATTAGCAAACATTATAAGAAAAATCACAAAATAGAGAAAAATATTTAAAATAAAAAATATTTTTTTGAAATTTTTGAATAGCTATATTTATAAATATAAAATCCTAACTAGACTATATATACTATATGTTACTTATATCCCTATTATATTATTATTAATTATAATTACCTAATATATATTTTAAAACTTTTAAAAAATTAAAAGGAATAATTTTGCATATTTTTTAATTTTATAGATTTATTATATATAATATATAGTATTTATATTATACATATTAACACATATGGATATATATACCGAGGCCTCAAATATCGGATTTTGGTTTTGTTTCGGTAAGTTCGAAAGAGAATTTCTGTGGAATTTCTGTGGGAGATGAGGGTGCAACAACGCCATTGGTTGCCTAGAAGCAGCTGCATCCTCGGCCGTTGATTTGGTAGCGGTAGTAGCCCCAAAAAACTGTTGGGAACAGCTTCAATTGCCAATGGAGAATAGCCTGGAGTAGCTGCTTGGCTTCTCCACCCGTTGCATGAAGCATTAATAGCAATCCGAGCCGTTGAAGCTACAACTTTATCAAATGCCTTTGGATCATCTCCAATCAGGAGGCCTGGTTTGTTGCTAGAAGAAGATATGGGCTCCATTGTTGGAGAGAAATTGGGAGAATTTTGGGGTTTTTTAAAGAAAGAAGAAGGGAAAAAGTGGAGTTATAAATAATGAAGAGAGTATTTTTTCTTATTGTCAAGTGGAAGAAGACTTGGGTCCAAGTGGAAAGAAAAGAAGTAGCCAAGTGGGTGGACAGCTATTGTTCTGGATATTATTATTTTTTTATCATTTTATCTTTCTTATTTAGAATATCAACGTCCTCCGTATTCGTGTCTCGAGTCTCGGATTCTGATGAATAATAGCTCATTTTGACCATCTTCGAATGACGATCAAAATGAGTATAATATTAATATACTTTGGATTGAAGATGATATCCCAAAATTTCCAAGATACGATCTTGGCTTGGGACTACATTTTGTGATTTTAAATTATCAAACAACCTCCGATCAATGAACGGTTGATTTCATTGGTCTTATTTTGTCGAATCAAATTTTATGGTGGTTTCGATTTGTTTTGCGATTCGGATTTCGCATCGCAACTTTTTTTGATGGCATGCATTACGGTGCGATCGACATTTGATCGATTGTGATTGAACAAATTTCGATCTGCTGTTTATATATCGATACGAGTTTATCAATATTAGTTGAATATTAAGTGATCTTACGGACTCTTAATCGAGTTAAGTTCGGTCTATTCGGATCCGGATGTTATATACTATCATCAAATGTTTATAATTATTACAGATACAAACATAAATGTGCACCAATCAACAAAAATATATTCTACAAAGCACGGATGTATAAAATCCACTGGAAGACCATATACGAGAAAGTATATCTTTTAAAACCGATACATTCTAGTAATAAACTGCCTATTATTCTCAAAGATAATGTGTAGAATAAGAAAAATCAGCTTCCAGATTGTTCCGAAGATCACAAAGACATATCAGAAGAGGGAGGAGGAAAACCACTGAAGAGAGGAGACATCACTACAATTCAAAACGAATAACATCGCAGAGATTAGTAAAGGAGAATATTGTGGGGCGAAGTTAGGGATTATCGAAGCAAACAAATCATATACCCACCACACAAACGTTGCGAGCAACATACTTCTCGATTACCAGAGATATGAGAGATTGAATGCCAAAGATCAATAAGACGTGCTAAAAGAGAAGGCCACAAAGACGGAATACAAAGAGACAACAACTAAAAGAAGAGATGTCGAAGAAGACATCTGAAAAGAATCGATGTGCAGATTGGGAGAGAAATAGGGAGAAGAGGAGAAGAAGCATAATAGGAATCGAGAAGAGAACTGATATGGAAAACACCTAAGATGGAAGAGTTATCGCATGGGTGGAGGAGTTATCGACCGTGGATGGAGATAGCGCACCTGTAAGCAATGCTATTGTTGTTCCCAACATTGTCGATTAATGATAGATAAAAGCATCAAGAGAAACACACAACTCTCTCCTTTCCGATTACCCACAGAATAGAACTCTGAGCTTTATCTCTGTCTTCCTCCTTCCTCATGCTGCGATGGGAAGTGGAGGTTTGAGATTAACGAGAGAGGAAAATGCCAACGTCATTGGAGGGAAAGGCCTTCAAGGCGGAGATAACATAGAGGAGGTGCACGAAAGGTGGGAGAGGGTTCTCTTAGGGATAGAGAGCTCTTCTTGGTGGGAGTAGAGAAAAAGAGATATAAGAGAGGGAGATGCGAGTCATGGGAGGCAGTGAGAGAGACATAATTGCGAGAACAATAATTATTGATTGAAAGGAGAAGAGAGGGTAGCCGTGAGAAGTGGTGACAATGGCACCCGTCGATTGATTGAAAGGAGACAAGGGGCATGAGAAAAGGTGTGAAGGATGGATAGAGCATCCAAGTGTCAATAGAGCTGGTAAAAATATCCTTTGCCTCATCACCTCCCACCTTCGTCGCCACCCCATCACCTCATCACCTCCCGCCTTCGTCGCCACCGCTTCCATCCCCTGTAGAGATATATGTTATGTTATGCTTTTATGTTATTGTTTTTTATTTTCTTTCTTATTATGAAAACTTTATGTAATTTACCCATAGGCGCGCCTATCCTATATAAGAGAGCCTAGGGTTTGTGGAATAAACAACGCACTCATTTCTTCCAACATGGTATCAGAGCGGCGGTCCTAGACCGAAGCTCGAATACCTAAACCTAATCCCCACCCGTCAGCTTCTCTCTCTCTCTCTCTCTCTCCCTTTTCTTCTCAGCCAGTGCTGCCTCCTCCGCCGGCGCGTCCTCCTCTCTCTCGCGAGTGCCGTTGTGCGCCACCTTCCTGTGCGCTCAGCATCTGTGCGTCACCGTGCCCTAGTGCGCGCGGTTGTGCTTGTGGTTGTGCGTTATCGTGCCCTAGTGCACCACTCGCCCTTCTTCTCTCTCGCGTGTGCGGCTGTGCGTACAGGACTGTGAGATTGCACGCCCAGTCCTGTAAGCAACGCGCGCCGATGCACAGTCCAAATTGTGCACCAGTGGACATCCAGCTCGTGCCCAACCAAGTGCACATAAAGGCCAGTCCCGTGAGTAACGTGCCAGTCCAAATCGTGCCCCAGTGCACCTCCAGCCCGTGCGTCTTCATGGAGGCTACTGTGTGCAAGTCTTCACCGTCGTCTAGCCCTATATTCATGCTGATATTGGTTGCATGAGTCTACACATGCAATCCAATCTTTGTATGTTGGTGTAAACACAATCCTGTCAAGTATTCAACACTAGTCTTCTCAAGTCGATATGTCAGAGAACAAGGTTGATATTCCCTCCACAAGCGCCTTTAGAGGTCCCGCGCCCATAGTCAAGATGGATGGATCAAATTATGAACTGTGGGCTATGCAGTTCATGAGTATGATGAAGTCTACCGGTAAGAAACACATCCTTACAAGAACTGACTGAAAAGACTGGGGTTAACGCCTCATGGGAGGCGGATGATGCATATGCCAAAGTATGGCTCTCAGGCATGTTGGCAATAGAAATTGCCAATGATATACTCCATCAGCCCACAACCAAAGCGATGTGGGATATTCTTGCTGCTACATACTCACAAGCTAAGAACGAGACGAAGATTTTACAGCTCCAACATGATATCTTCACTATCAAACATAATGGACGACCACTGCACTCTTTATATACATCCCTACATGGGATGTTTGAAAAGTTGTATTGCTTTATGCCCCTCACGTCTAAACCTGAGCAACAGAAGAAGACCTATAGGAATGCCATAATGGTTGGTGTATTCCTGGCAGAACTTGATCCAGAATACGAGGCGACATGTTCTCAGATCATGGCATACTTTACTATTCCTCCTATGGAGGGAGCCTTCCGCAGACTCAGTCGTATTACTATCCCATCTTCCACTACAAATCAGACATCCTCAGCAATGTCAGCATCCCGAGGTCGCGGTGATTCTTCTTTTCGTGGTCGTGGACCTCGGGGAAGCTGAGATTGTGTTCGCCTACCATGTACTTTCTGTCATTGCCCTGGACATACTGAGGATACATGCTACTCCAAGCATGGATTCCCAACTTCTGCACGAGTGGCTGAACAGATTGAGCCTCCAACTGCTTCCTCTTTGGGTCAACGGTTTGATGATCTTGTAGGTCGCTTGCGAGGTATTATACCTCCATCTGGTCCTGTGATGCCTTCGCCAGTATCCGAGAGCCATCCAGATGTTGCTGCCTCAACCTCTTCTAGCACCTCAGGTAGTACTTATGCTTTCACTAGCAGTAGTGGATCTGATATTATTGAGTGGATTATGGACTCTGGTGCTACACACCATCTGTGTGGAGACCGAGGTCAACTTACAACTTACAGACAGGTTCCCCCAAGACCTACTATGGTTATTGTTGATGAGACACACTCCCCGATTACTGGTCAGGGGGATATTAGCTTGACACCCTCTATGCATCTAAAGAATGTGTTGCATGCACCTGATTTTTCTATGAATTTATTGTCGATTAGCCATATTACGAAGGACTTACATTGTCGAGCCATTTTTGATCCATCTACTCTTATTATTCAGGACATCCGTATGGGCAACGTGATTGGTCATGGCCGTGAGCAGGGGGTCTCTATCGACTAGTTTGAACTCCTTATGCCGAAATCTCCTCTCTACATGCTGGTCCTGTCTCACCATTTATGTGGCACCTGCTCTTTGATCATCTCCCGCTTCAGAAATTGTATCGTGTTCTGCCCCAAATTTCACCTCACACGTCCTTTCAATGTGAGACTTGTCAATTGGGAAAGCATCATCGGTCAGCCTTACCCAGTCGTTAGAGTCGGAGTAGTACCTCCAATTTTGAATTGTTTCATGTTGATATTTGGGGTTCGAGTTGTGTTCCTGCTCATCAGGGCCACATGTTTTACCTTGTCATCGTTGATGATTTTTCTCATCTCATGGATATTCTTATTAGGAGGCTTGGTGGTGGAGTGAAGGGGTGCAAGAGAAGCTAAAAATTAAAAGAGCATGCTTTAAGGCTATATCTATGGATAAAACAGAGGAAACAATCACAAACTACAAAATAGCAAAAAAGGAAGCAAAGAAGGCTGTAAATGAAGCTAAGTCAAAAGCTTATTAAGTTTTATATAAAAATCTCGACTCTAAGGAGGGCCAGAAGGATATATTCAGGTTGACCAAAGCAAGAGAAAGAAAGGCCAAAGACTTTTCTCAAATGAGATGCATTAAGGACGAGGAAGGTCACGTGCTTGTTACTCAGAAGGATATAGAAACTAGATGGGAGCAATACTTCCATAAACTTTTCATTGGGGAAGGAATTAGAGAGATCACTTTGGGTGATCTAGCTAGTAGTGAAAGTTACTTGAATCGTGCAAGCTATAGACGAATACAAAGAAAGGAAGTAGATGATGCTTTGAAGGTTAAGTCCTGGGAAAGGTGTAGGACCGGATGACATCCCTGTCGAAGTTTGGAGAGTTTTAGGTGAGCGCGGTTTGACGTGGCTTATGAATCTATTCAATGTTATTTGATGAAGCAAGAAAATGCTTGAAGATTGAAGGAGTATCGTGGTACCTCTTTATAAGAATAAAGGAGACATTCAAAATTGTTCTAATTACAGAGGTATCAAGCTGATGAGTCACACTATGAAAATTGGGAATATGTGATCAAAAGAAGGTTGAGGCTAGTTTCCAACGTAAAAGAAAATCAATTCGGATTCATGCCAGGTCGCTCAACTATTGAAGCCATCCATTTGCTGAGGAGAACAATGGAAATTTATAGAGCTAAAAGGAAGAACCTCCATATGATCTTTATTGATTTGGAGAGGGCTTATGATTCTGTCCTACGAGAGATATTGTGGAGAGTTTTAGATAAGAGACAAGTACCTGTCCTATACATTAACCTCATAACATGTATGATAGGGCTTTATCTTGTCTAGGGATCCCGTCTGGGAAGAGTGGCTATTTTGACATCAACATTGGTTTATATCAAGGTTCAGTTTTGAGTCCATTTCTTTTTACTTTGATTATAGACGAGATCAAGTCACATTCAGGATGAGTTACCTTGGTGTACGTTATTTGCTGATGATATTGTGTTGATTGACGAGACTAGAGATGGAGTAAATGAGAAGCTTGAGGTACAGAGACATGAGTTGGAGAGTAAAGGATTTTGTATAAGTAGGGCTAAGACAGAATATATGGAGTGCACCTTTGATGGAAGCGATGGTGAAGGAATCGAGGTAGAGATTGGTGATGATAACATTCGGAATGGAGATTCTTTTAGATATCTAGGATCTATTTTGCAACATGACGGGGAAATTGATGGAGATGTTACTAATAGAATAAATACAGGGTCGCTAAAGTGGAGAATATCCTCTGCTGTTCTCCGTGATAAGAAAATTCCTGTAAAAATTAAAGGAAAGTTTTACAAAGCAGCTGTGAGACCTGCTATGCTCTATGGATCTGAATGTTGGCCTGTGAACCATAGACATGTGCAGAGAATGGCTGTAGCAGAAATGACAATGCTAAGGTGGATGTGTGGACACACACGCACACACGTAAAGATCGGCTTCGGAATGATGCAATCAGAAAGAAAGTTGGTGTAGCTCCGATCGAGGATAAGATGCGAGAAAACCGCTTAAGATGGTTTGATCATTTGCAAAGAAGATCAACCTATGCACCAGTTAGGAGATGCGAGTGTTGGGATATTGAGCCGGCTAAGAGAGGGCGAGGACGACCCAAGAAGTATTGGAAAGAAACCATACGAAGGGATCTTAGTTTTATGAATATAAGCTCGGGATTGACCCAAGATAGATCTGAATGGAGGCGAAGAATCCATGTAGCCGACCCTACTTAATTGTGGGAAAAGGCTTTGTTGTTGTTGTTCATGGATATTCTTATTAAAGAATAAATCTGAAGCTGGAAATGTTATCAAAAATTTCATAAATGAAGTTCGTAATATTTTTCTGCTTCTGTGAAAATTGTGAGCACTGATAATGCCTTAGAATTTTGTACTAATACTCTGTCCAGTTACTTTTCTACCTAAGGAATTATTCATCAAACAACCTGTGCTTATACTTCCCAACAAAATGGAGTTGCAGAGAGAAAACATCGTCGTTTGCTTGATGCCACTAGGACTTCTCATACAGAGTCATGCTCCTCATTCCTTCTGGGGCGATGCTGTGTTAATAATTTGCTATCTCGTCAATCGCATGCCATCGCCAGTCTTGGATGAGAAGATTCCTTTCTCTGTGGCTTTCCCTGAAAAGGAATTGTTCTCACTTATTCCTCGTTTGTTTGGCTCGGTTGCCTTTGTCCACCAGCTGTCTCCTGGTATTGACAAGCTCTCTCCTAGAGCTGTCAAATGTGTTTTTGTCGGGTACTTTAGGACACAAAAAGGGTACCGGTGTTATGATGCATAGGAAATATTATGTCAGTGCCGATGTCACATTTTTTGAGTATGTTATGTACTTCTCTCCTACATGTGACATGTTGATGCCTTTTGACACTGATGAAGCCCTATGCATGCCACCACCTCCACCACAACCATCTCCGGCACCACCATCACCACCTCCACCACCACTACCCCTACCTACACCGTCCCCAATTCCTATTACTGTTCCTGTTCCACCATTGCTACACCACTATGCCCGTCGGTCTGCTTCTGCTCATGGTTATCGCTCATTACCTAGCTTGCATGAGGTATGTTCTGAGAATATAATTTCTAATGATGGATCTAATGGTTTACCTGAGCAGGCTTCGTTATAGGAGACAGATGAGGATGCTACTGATTTGGATCTACCTATTGCGCTTCGGAAACAGAAGCGTAGCTGTGTGTCATATCCTATAGCATCTGTGGTTTCTTTTGATCGTCTGTATGATGAATTTAGGAACTTTGCTATTGCCCTATCTGCTGTGGAAATTCCACGGAATTACCAGGATGCTTTGATGGACAGTAGATGGCGATTAGCTATGGAGGAAGAAATAACCGCTCTTCAGTCGAGGGGTATCTGGAGTCTTGTTCCTGCTCCTACAAGCGTGTCTACTGTTGGCTGTAAATGAGTGTTTACAGTTAAGCAAAATGCAGATGGTAGCATCAATAGATACACGCCTGGTTACACGAGGATTTACACATACATATGGGATGGATTATCTTGACACATTCTCTCCTATTGCTCGTCATTCTACCTTACGGATTCTTCTGTGTTGCAGTTATTCGAGATTGTCCACTATTTCAATTAGATGTCAAGAATGCATTCCTATATGGTGATCTTCAGGAGGATGTCTACATGCAATAACCACCTTTTTGCTGTTGAGGGGGAGTATTCACAGGTGTGTAAAATTCATAAGGTGATCTATGGCCTTAAGCAGAGTCCTAGAGCTTGGTTCTAATAGCTTTCAGAATTGTTTGAAAAACAGGGGTACAAACGCTCCAATGCAGACCATTCCCGCTTTATACAGAAAACATCCAGAGGTATGGTTGCAATTATGGTATATGTTGATGATATTCTTATTACGGGAGATGATATACAAGGAATCAAGAAGGCAAAAGAAATGCTGGGTCATGAGTTTGTCACCAAGGACCTTGGAGTCCTTAGATATTTTATGGGACTGGAATTTGCTAGGAATCAACAAGGACTCGTGATGACTCAGAGGAAATATGTCACTAACTTACCGAGTGAAACATGAATGCTTGGATGTCAACTTGCCACTACACCTATGGATCCAAACATGAAACTATATGGTGATGATACCGACGAAGTGGATATGAGGAGATACAAAGAACTGATTAGAAAACTTCTTTATGTTACCATCACTAGACCCGATATATCCTTTGCTGTTAGTTGGGTGAGCCAGTTCATGGGGCAACCACGTCAGGTACATATGGATGCTATACATATGATACTCAGGTACCTTAAGTCATCTCTAGGTGCAGGACTACTATTTAAGAAAGGCAAGGAGATCACTATCTCAACATGCCTAGATGCGGATTATGCAGAATGTCCTAAAGATAGGTATATGTTGGGGATTCTCTCGTCTCATGGAGATGCAAGAAGCAAACTACTGTAGCCAGATCCAATGCAGAGTCTGCATATAGGGATATGGCCCAGGTTGGTACAGAAATGATGTGGGTTAAAGCTGTTCTTATAGATCTATATATAGATGTGCCACTTCCTATGGCACTGGAATGTGACAATCAAGCTGCTATATTTATTGCAAATAATCTAGCATTTCACGAACGAACCAAGCACATTGAGGTTGATTGTCACTATATACGAGAAGGGTTTTATCTCCACATCTCATGTCGGCTCCAGAGACCAAACTGCATATGTTTTCACCAAGGCCCTACTTACTACTTAGAGGATCATTCCAGAAGTGCTCGTCCAAACTGATGAGCATGATCGACATCTATGCTCCATCTTGAGGGGGAGTGTAGAGATATTATGTTATGTTATGCTATTATGTTATTTTGTAACGTTTCTTATTTTCTTTCTTCTTATAAACTCTTTATGTAATTTACCCATAGGCGCCTCTCCTATATGAGAGAGCCTAGGGTTTGTGGAGTAAACAACACACTCATTTCTTCCAATATCCCCAATTTCCATCGCCTCTATCTCCATCGTCAACCCTGACACTCCTTCACCACCGCCACTTCCAGCTCGGTTATCCCCGCGTCCGCCGCCTGATGCGTGGCGGCCCTACCGACCGCGGAGCCGCCATTGACCACCCTCATCACAACCACAGTCTGATTCCGTGCTGTTGCCGTCGCCGTCGCTGGTCCGCATCCTCCTCTTCCTCTCAGGATCCTCCTTCCGGTTTTATTGTTTTTCAATGTTTTTTTTTCCTGTATATTTAACTTACTGGACTTGTGTGACGATTGCAGCTGCACATCAATATTTCATCTCAGTTAGCTTCAGTTAATTCGTAATGTTGTGAAATCATCCTGAAATTATTGTTGTCTAACGGGCACACCATTTTCACATCTACAAAGCATGCTAAATCGATATGTCAGTAGTGCATGTCTGTTAATTAAGGCGGAAGTTTGTTCAAATCTCATCTGCAGGCTTGCATCACAATTTTAAGTTCCATTTTAGTTTGTATTTTTCTATTGCATCACAAGGATAGAGCATCCGTAATTACTCATTTGTAAATTTAAAATCAGAAAAGTGCAGCCTGCACATATAAATCGGATTGGACTTTCTGATTGAACATTGCTGTTGGCGAACTTCTATACTGGGCACATTCCGTAATGCATGCTTGATAAAATTAACATGCAGGATTGGAGCTTATGTGACCAAGACCTCTTTTAATTATATATTTATTTTTTGGTCGAAACCCGTATTTATCGATTGCATCTTTTGGGGAATGTTTGTTGATACTTGATATAGTTACATGTTATCTTTTCTTCTTGGTTTTCCCCGTTACACCAGAAGAATTTGATTCTTATGTTACTTCTTTTTAAATGGCCAATCCAGGTTGATTTGTTGAAGCGATGTCATCAAGCATTTCAGACTCAAAGGCTCCCGAGGCAAATGGAGTCATTTCTGATGCTTCTTTAATGATGAGTCAAATAACTGATCGTAATGATCAAGTGGTAGTCACTTGTTTCTCTGAGAATGTACCCGATGGTTTGATGCATTTTCAAATTGTAAAACTTCAGAAACAGGTAAATCCAAGTTACCATAGTCTGATGCAAACATTACGGGGCTTCAAATTCGCTGCATTCCTGCGATGGATTTTAGTACTTCAGATAGTATAATTTGTTCTAAGTTTTGATGTATTTTATGTTTACTATGAAAACTCTTTTTTGGTTAGCACAATTCATTGGTTATTTTAATGTGTATGCACATTTACATTCACTCCCATGTTGGTTATAATTAGGTGGGAGTTAGAGGATGAGAGGGGAGAAAATGAAAGGGTCACCCCCACCTGACCGGGGGGGTTGTGCGTGGAAGAAGGGGCAATGATGACGAGAGGAAGACGCTGAAGGTCCAGTGGATATATGGAGGAGGGATGCTGAGGACGTGCCTAATTGCTTGTGCTATTTAGTGATTGGTAGGTGGCTTCAACGTCACCAATCCAATATCATTCGTTGCTTTCATTGCGGGGAAGGGGGACACTTTGCTAAATCGTGTGATTGAGAGATAGTTTGCTTTCATTGCAATGAATCGGGGCATTAGTGCCGTGAGTGTTCGAGACGAGGGGTTTGACGCCCAAAGGCAACACTGACAATGGCATTTATTGTTGTGACAAGAGATAAATGCATGTTGTCGAAGCGCTATGCTGGGAACCTCTTGCAGGAGAGATGAAAACCTTTGGCTGCTGTTGAGTTGGCTTTGAAGGCGATGTGGTTATGTTGGATGGTTGTGTTGTTTGTGCATGTCAATACTGGTGGAGGGACTTTTGTTGAAAAGTGAAGTTGGACGTCATCGAATTTGGTTGTGGTATCAAGTGCACTTCATGGATGGCATTGTTTGGGCGATGGTATAGATGTTACTATCTTTTTCCGATCTTCCTCGAAATCTCCTTAAGGTGATTAAAGATGTCCTTTTGTCGGTGGGTGACCTTGCGGTGATAAGCACGTGCTGTGACTGCTGTCGCAGCTGCCTAGTGTGCCGCAACGGCCCAGTGTGCCGTAGCGGCATCGTCACAACAACCCACAAAGGCCCAAACACCGCTACAAGGGAGCCACAACGCCTCCTCGTCATCGCTATTTGCCATAGCGTGGCCTAATGCGACCCCTCGCACCTCTCGGCGCCATATACGATCTCTGGGATCAAGTTTTTCCTCTTCGACACGAAATTGTGGTTTGAGATGGCCTGATTTTTTTACCGGAAAACGTGATTTCAGACTTCTAATTCATGTTTTCAGACCCTAGTGGTTCGGGGATTGAAGATGATGGTTGTATGAGTTTACACGTACAATCAATCCTCCGTATGATTCTGTAGACTCGCTTTAATAGGTCTACTTCTCAATCGAGTTCCATTTTCGACCGTTTTTCTATGTCATAAAGCAAGGGTGATATTTTTTCTTCATCCGGTGACTTCAAGGGCCCGACTCCCATCGTAAAGATGGATGCGACCAACTATGAGTTGTAGAGATGACCAATGATATTATGAATCAATGCACCACTAAGGTGATGCGGAATATTCTGGCATCCACTTATGCCCAAGCAAAGAATGAGGCCAAGATTCTTCAGCTTTAGTTTGACATATGCATAGCAAAACAGAATGCCCGTCTGCTGCACACGTTCTACTCCTCACTTCGTGGCATGTTAGAGAAGCTTTACAACTTCATGCCGATTACGACCTCCACATAACAACAGATGCCATACTAGAACTCCATGATGGTTGGAGTTTTCTTACCTGCACTTCATCCAGAGTATGATGCAACATGAGGATAGCTCCTTACCGGGCTGCCATACCTCCTGTCACATGGGTAAAATCTCAACATCGATTTTTGAGGCTAACCTGTGCGGCGTTAGCTTCTCGCAAGCTAACCAGCTTTCCCCTTTATGTGTAGACGTACACCAGCACGTCGAGTAACCACATCACTAGAATACTCAACAACACAAGCACTCAAGCACAATGATACAAAAGCAAAGGCACTAAACCCTCTTTGTATTAGCGAAAGACTCACTCTGAGTGTATTGTCTACAAATGAGCTCTACCCGTCATATACACAAGCCGAGGGTATACGAAAGGAAATTGTAGAGATAATTATGTAGTCGGTGTATCTTTTATCTATTTTTATTTTCTTGATAACCTCTTATGTAATTTACCCATGGGTCCTCTCTATATAAGAGAGCCTAGGGTTCTATGGAATAAAGGGACAACTCTTTTTCCATCAACATGGTATCAGACCCTAACCCTAAAACCCTAACCCTTTCCACCGCCCCCTCCTCCCTCCTTCTCGACGTCGCTGCCTCCTTCCCCTCCCTCCTCGGCACCACCACATCTCCTCCCACCGCCCCTCCTCCCACGAGACCGCCAAAACCCCTCCATCGTCGAATCCCCCCACTGCCGAACCCTCTCTACTGTCGGGTCCCTTCACTGCTGGCAGCTGCAGCTCCACACCACTGGGCCCCTCCACCATCGGCCCTTTCCATCGCTGGCGCCTACTCTTCCGTCATCCTCTCCCTCCATGGATTTGAGTGCGTAAAGTCTACATATGCACTCAAATCCTATACAGTTTATGTAGACACTTCTCTTTTGGTCTACGGATCCTAGTTCTTCGTCTCCGACGACATGTCAGAAAACAAAGTCGACATGCCCTTCATATGCACGTTCAAAGGTCGCGCGCCGATAGTCAAGATGGATGGGACGAATTATGAGCTATGGGCAATGCAGTTCATGAGCCTCATGAAGTCGAACGGTAAGAAGCACATTTTTTTTAAAGCCAAAGAAGGGGGGGGGGCACGCAGTGGTGTCCACCCCACAGTTATATTAATAAGTTATAGATTTTAACAGAAGCACATTCTTACTGAGGAAGAACCGACAGTGAAAATGGGATATATGCCTCATGAGAGGCTAATGATTTATATGCCAAGGTCTGGCTCTCAGGCACGTTGTCGATGGAGATTGCCAATGATGTTCTCCATCAGCCCACCGCTAAGGCAATGCGGGACATACTGGCGGCCACTTATTCGCAGGCGCGAAATGAGATGAAGATGTTACAGCTCCAGCATGACATATTCACCATGAAGCAGAATGGACGACCACTACATTCCTTGTATACATCCCTACGGGGGATGTTTGAGAAACTCTACAGTATTATACCCCTCACAGCCACTCCCGAGCAACAGAAGACTTTTCAAATTGCTACCATGGTGGGGGTTCTGCTTGCGGCTTTTGATCCTGAATATGATGTTGCCCGATACTTACCGATGCTACCATTCCTCCTATGGAGGAAGTCTAGCGGAGGCTTAGCCGCATCTCTGTCTCTTCAAATACTTTTACTCCACCCCCTTCAGCGATGGCTGTGTCGCGAGGGAGAGGTGGTCAATCTTCATTCCGTGGCTGTGGACCTCGTGGCCGAGGTGGTCGTTTTCGCCAGCCATGCACTTTTTGCCATCGTACATGTCATTCTGAGGATACATGCTATTCTAAGCACGGGTTTCCAGTATTGACGTGAGTAGCCGAGCTTGTTGCATCCCCGTCGGCATCCACTCAGATCACAGGTTCGAGGAGCTCGTGGCGAGATTGCACGATATTATGCCTCCCACATCTACAGATTCTCCAGGAGGTTCTTTAGATATTGCCGCTTTAGCATCTGCAAGTACTTCTGCCTCTGCTAGCACCTCAGGCAATACTTCTGCTTTTACATCATGTCATAATTCAAATATCTCAGATTGGATTATGGACTCCAGCACAACACATCATCTTTACTGCGACAGAGATAGACTTGAGTCATACAGAGAGATTCTACCAGGACAGTCAATGATAATAGCCGATGGGACTCATTCCCCCATCGTGGGACATGAGGAGATTACCTTGTCACCTTCCATGCATTTACAAAATGTTCTACATGCCCCTGACTTTTCGATGAACCTACTGTCTATTAGACGGATCACAAAAGATTTGCACTGTCGCACTATATTTGATCCATCTTCTCTTATATTTCAGGACATAATAACGGGCAGGGTGATTGGTTGTGGCTCTGAGCAGGATGGTCTCTATCGTCTGGTCCGGAATTCCTATGCTGGCGTCTCCTCCTATTCACCCGGTTCAGTCTCTCCGTATACTTGGCATCTACGTTTTGGTCACCTTTCACTTCAGAAGATGCGTCATCTCTTTCCTCAGATTTCTCCAAGTTCTTCCTTTCGGTGTGAAGCCTGTCAGTTGGGAAAGCACCATCGTTAGCTTCCCTAGTCGTCAGTGTCGGAGCAGTAGCTCTCCGTTTGAATTATTTCATGTTGATATTTGGGGTCCGAGTCGTGATCCTGATCACCAGGGACACATGTTTTATCTTGTAGTAGTTGATGACTTCTCTCGTGTGTCGTGGGTATTTCTATTAAAGAACAAATCTAAAGCAGGGGATGTTAGTAGAAATCTTATAATTGAAGTGCAAAATGTTTTTTCCTCTCATGTCAAATACGTTCATACAAACAATGCTTTGGAATTTTGCACTCGATCTCTCTCACATTTCTTTTCGTCAAGAGGTATTATTCATCAAACCACATGTGTTTACACATCTCAACAAAATGGAGTTCCAGAGAGGAAACATCGTCATCTTCTTAATATTACTATAACCCTGCTTATCCAGAGTTGTGCGCTTATTTCTTTTTGGGGAGATGCAGTTCTTATAACCTGTTACCTTGTGAATCGTATGCCATCCTCGGTACTTGGTGAGAAAATTCCTCTTTCTGTTATTTTTCCAGACAGGGAATTATTCTATCAAACCCCTCATATCTTTGGTGCTGTTGTTTTTGTTCACTAGTTGTCTCCTGGACTTGACAAACTCTCACCTAGAGCTGTCAAGTGTATCTTTGTGGGCTACTCTCGGACTCAGAAGGGATATCGTTGTTATGATCGTCTAAACAGAAAATACTTTATTAGTGCCGATGTTACATTTTTTGAGTCAGTTATGTACTTGTCACCTGCAGGTGACAAGTTGACCACATCCACATCTAATGACGACGTCTATGTTCCTCCTATTCTGAGTCCACCTCCGTCCAATCCTGTCTCGGTTGTCACGTCAACGTCATCCCCATCACCACCCACACTACCACCACCAAAACTACCAGTCCTGCCAATACGAAAATACTATACACGTCGGTCAGGTCCTGCTCATGCTGCGCGTCAATCATCCAGGACGCCTCGTGTATGTTCAGATGTTATTACTAGTGATGGATCGGATAAAGTGTATGTTCATGATTCATCTTTGCAGAAGGAATGCGAATCAATGAGTACAATGAATGATGATCTTGATGTCCATATTGCTATTCGGAAGCAGAAACGTACTTGCGCATCATATCCTCTTGCTTCTCAGGTTTCCTTTCATCGTTTCACAGGGGACTTTCAGAGATTTGCTATGGCTCTGTCCTCCGTGGAGGTACCACGGAATTATCAGGATGCATTGAAGAGTGACTGCTGGTGTTCTATTATGGAAGAGGAAATGGCTGCCTTACAGTCACGGGGTACATGGAGCTTGGTTCCTGCTCCCTCAGGCGCATCTGTTGTTAACTGCAAATGTGTATTCACAGTAAAGTACCATACATATGATAGCCTTGACCATTACAAGGCAAGGCTAGTGGCAAGAGGCTTCACTCAGACGCATGGTGTGGATTATATGGATACCTTCTCTCCAGTTGCTCATCACTCCACTCTTCGCATTCTTCTATCTGTTGCTGTGGTACGTGACTGACCTCTATCTGTTGCTGTGGTACGTGACTCGACCTGATATTGCCTTTACAGTAAGTCGAGTGAACCAATTTATGGAATAACCAAGACAGATACATATGGATGCCATATATGTGATACTAAGGTATCTAAAGTCGTCTCCAGGCACAGGATTGCTGTTTAGAAAGGACACTGATTTATCTATTTTGACATGTATGAATGCAAACTATGCAGGATGCTCTAAGGATCGAAAGTCCACTTCGGGCTTTGCAATTTTTGTGGGAAGCTCTCTGGTTTCTTGGAAAAGCAAGAAACAAACTGTTATGGCTAGATCTAGTGCTGAATCTGAATATAGGGCCATGACACAAACAAACACGGAGATGATGTAGGTTCGAGCTGTACTAGAAGACTTGTGTATAGATGTATCTTTACCCATGCAGCTACAGTGCGATAATCAAGCTGCTTTGTTCATTGCCAATAATCCAAACTTTCATGAAAGAACAAAACATATTGAGGTAGACTGCCACTACACGAGAGATATGATCCAGACGGGTCTGATTTCTACTTCACATGTTAGTTCAAGGGAGCAGACTGCTGATATCTTCACCAAGCCATTGCTCAGTGGACCGGTCCAGAAATGTTCTTTCAAGCAGAGCATGATTGATATCTATGATCCATCTTGAGGGGGGGGGGTGTAGAGATAATTATGTAGTCGGTGTATCGTTTATTCTATTTTTATTTTCTTTATAACCTCTTATGTAATTTACCCATGGGTCCTCTCTATATAAGAGAGCCTAGAGTTCTATGGAATAAAGGGACAACTCTTTTTCCACCAATATACACCATTATTACATGTACAATGAATGGAAGGACTCTTCGTCTTTTACGGAGACCCTTCATCTTCCGAGATAATTATTCACATGCCTTGGCTCTTCATCTTCCGTGCAATCCCTTCGTCTTCTGCAACCGGCGCTACGTCGCCCGCTCCGTCAGCATGCCATGTCGTCTGCCTTATCAACATGTCATGTCATCACGTCACTTCATCAGTGGGCCCCTTGCTCCTACATAGGACGTTGCAGCTCTACTCTGTCAAGTGCTGCCGAACACTACTGTTGTGCCAAGGGGAACCCGCGGTCTTCGACCTTCATGCGGTAAATCCCATCCTTAGCTGTCTATAACTAAGGTGAAGTCCTCCAGAACATCATAGCGTGGTCACCGAACCATACGGGTGTGCAATATCGATATTGCATACCATTCCCGTACCTCGAGAGTTGGGGGTGTTACATGCCTCCCCCACTCGATCCATCAGGCGTCCGTGACTGATCCTACGTCTTCAAGAAATCCTCAACGAGGTCATCGAACTGCCACATGGTTGTATCACATTCCCAGCTTGCCTCATCCTTTGGGAGTTCCTTCCATTTGGCAAGGAAGAAGATCATCTGGTTCTTCTTACTTTGGCCCTCAACGCGCCTGTCAAGAATCTTCTCAGCTACCTTTGTATGCTGAACCCCGGACATTAGGAGGAGCACGTTTCGATACCCTCTTGGTGTTATCTTCTCTGTTCTTATGGTACTCCTTCATGAAGCTGACATGGAACACGAGATGCAACTTTAGTCTCTTTAGAAGACATAGTTGATAGGCGAGCAGTCCCACACGTCGAACTATCTCAAAGAGTCTATCGTAATGAGGAATCAACCCTTTGTGCGCCGTCTTCTTCATAATTTTCTTCCAAATCTGGGGTATAAGCTTCATCAGCACCTTCTCCCTAACCTGTAACTCGATTGGCTTACGACTCTTATCAGTTGCCTTCTTCATCCTACGTTGAGGATGAGTTAATGCATCCTTCACTTTCTCCCACCGATAATGTCTCTCCATTGCAAAGCGATGTGCAATGGAGCACCATCTTTGGCTATTTTGCTTAGCCACTTCGTGCGGTGTCACAGGTGCCCTACCCATCACAATCTCGAACAGACTCTGATATGTGGTGGAGGTCTGGTGCAGGTTGTAGCAGAATTGAGCAATATCCAGTAAGCTCACCAAATTGTGTTGATTGACCGTCACATAATGGTTACGGTACTCTTCCAGCAAGGCATTGATCCGCTTCGTCTGTCCATCCATCTGCGGGTGATTGCTGGTAGAGAATTTGAGATCGTATCCCAGCATCTCAAATAAGGTCGTCTAGAATCAACCTGTGAATGGAGCATCACGGTCACTCACGATGTCCAATGATATAGCACAGTGCTTCACCACGTTATGCAAGAATAGCTTTACCTTGGTCTCTGTTGTACACTCCTGGATGTTGGTACGAAGATCGTGTATTTGGAGAAGCGATCAATTACCACCATCATCGCATTATTCCCCTCTACTTTTTGGAACTCCGTGATGAAGTCTATTGAGATGTTATCCCACTAACGCGAAGGAATGGGCAGGGCCTCCAGCAGTCCTGCCGTCTTCTTTCTCTCTGTTTTGTCTTGTTGGCATACAAGACAAGTACGCATGTAGACTTTGACGTCTTTCTCCATCTTCGACCAGAAGTAGTTTGAGGAGAGGAGTGCCCGCGTACGCTTCACCCCTGGTTGACCAACCCACTGTGCGTTGTGTGTCTCTTTCAGTAACATCTTCCTCAAGTCGTCGCTTGAGGAGACATAGGGCCTCTTTCCCTTCGCATAGAGGACGCCTTCCTTCATCCAGAATCTCCGGACTTCTCCATCATTCACGCGTCGCGCCAAGCGTAAAGTAATCGGATCCTCCTGTGTCTGCTCCTGGATGCGCTCGAGCATGTCTCCAGATGCGATCACTCCAACTTTCGGCTCTTCTAGTTCGCTCTTTCTCGAGAGAGCGTCTGCTACCTGGTTGGTCCGTCCTAGCCTGTAACGAAGCTCGAAGTCGAATTTGACAATTAAGTATTGCCAATGTGCCTGTTTGAGAGTCAGCTTCTTTTGTGTGGCAAAGCAGCTGGTTGCCACATTGTTCATCTGCACCACGATTTTTGATTCGAGGAGGTAGTGGTGCCATGTCCTCAGATAATGGGCCACTGCAGTCATCTCCTTCTCATGCACGGAAGATCTCCGCTCTGCAGAATTCAACTTGCGGCTCTCATACGTCACATGGTGTCCATCTTGCACCAGTACTCATTCAAGTGCATCATCAGACGTGTCGGTGTGGACTTCAAACAACTTCTTGAAGTCTGCAAGTTGTAGAATTGGTTCTTACAACACCACCCTCTTCAGCTTCAGGAATGCCTCCTGGCATTCACGCATCCATCTCCAAGGTTTTTCCTTCCGAAGCAGGTTCGTCAGGGACGCCGTTTTCTTGGAGTATCTCTTGATGAACTTCCTTTAGTACTTCACCAATCCGAGGAAGGATCGCAGCTCTGTCGCCTTTGTGGGGATTATCCACTCTTCAATCTCCTGAGTCTTCCTTGATTCCGTGCGTATCACACCTCCGTCCACGATATGCTCAAGAAAGGAGATGATCTCCTGACCAAAGAAGTACTTCTCCGGCTTCAAGTATAGCCGGTTCTTCTCAGCTTTTCAAGCACCATCTGCAGATGCTTGACATGTTCTTCTAGAGTCCTGCTGTGCACCACAACAAACGAGTTGATATACTTGCAGAAGACATCTTTCATCATCTTACAAAAAGTAGGTGGGGCATTCGTCAACATAAACGGCATTACAAGGAGTTCAAAAGTATTTGGCATGGCCCAAGCGATCGAACAAGTCTGCAACAATGGGGACGTGGTACTTATTATTCACTGTCACTTCGTTTAGCGTGCGATAGTCCACACACATTTGCAAGCTCCGGTCTTTCTTCTTATGGAACATCATCGGTGCTCTATAGGGGGCTTTGCGTGGACTCATCAGACCAGCGTCCACCAGTTCCTTGAGTTGTCTTCGCAACTCCTCTAGATGTGCAGGGGGCATTTTGTATGTTGCAAGTGCAGGGGGCACCGTACCTCGCAGTAGCTCGATGGCGTGATCCACGTCCCTCTTCGATGGAAGCTCCTTGGGCAGCTCCGTTTGTATCATGTCCTTGAACTCGCCCTGCATCTTCTTTACTGCCTTGGAGCTTGACAATGTCTCCTTACCACTTTCCTCGACACGTACCGAAGCTAAGTACAGTGTATTCCCTTTCTTCAGCTTGTTGCAGACTTGCATCGCATACATGGCTCCAGCCTGTGCTTTAGCCCTGATGAAGCAAGGACTATCTACAGCTATGAAGAAGACTCCTCCCAGATAAGAAGTCACAGATGCCTTCGCCTTCTTTAGGAGCTCCACTCTCAGAATTGTTTGAAGTTGTCGAGAGGTATCACGAGGAACCGTACCTTTCCCTGCCATTCTCTCAACTTAATAGTGCAATTTGTCATACCTTCGATCTACAACGACTCGGAGTTGGCAAGCTTCACGCAGCACTAGCTCTTCTCCAAGAAACTCCGAAGTTCCCGAACTCCTTGCTGGAGAGGAAGTTGTGTGTTACTCCGGTGTTTATCATGGTCGAAACGGTCTTTTTGTGTACCACAACATCGAGGTACACCAGCTCTAGTTCCTCACGCTCCACCTCCATTTTCGACATCTCATCCCAAGACGAGATGTCTGGTCTTCCTTCGGATGCACGACTCCTTCACCATAGTTTCGTATGGTCGGACAGGTACATCGCCGCCAAGGATACCTTCTCCGCCTCAATAGTATTGACAGTTTTGAAGTATACCTCCATATCCCACAAGTAATTCTCCAAGTCTGGCATACCGCGTAACTGAAAATGACTTGGACTTTGGGACCTTTGGCCTTCTCGTGTCGTTGGATCCGCCCCCGTTCGCGATCGCCTTCTTGAAGATGGAGTGGTCCTCATGTAGCTCTTGCATCAGGGTCTCGAGCTCCTTTAGCTTTTCCCCGGGTACTTTCATTACGTCAGTTGATCTTGTATTCTCGTTGATGACACATGACGATCATAAGCCTGTGTCATCCTTCAGACGAGCCAAGTGTTGGGCATGCGTACTCAATTGTAACTGGAGATCTCCATTACGACTCCCTCCAAGGAAGTAATGCGATCTTCGGTGTTGGGCGTCATTTCTCGCTTTGATACCAGTTGTCACTGGGGTAAAATCTCAACACCGATTTTTGAAACTAACCTGTGCAGTGTTAGCTTTTGCAAGCTAATTGGTCTTTCCCTTTGCATGTATACGTACACCAGCACGCCGAGTAAACACGCCGTTAGAATACTCGAACATAAGCACTCACGTACAAGGACACAAGAGCAATAGCACTAAGCCCTCTTTGTATTAACAAGAGACTCACTTTGAGTGTGTTGTCTACAAATGAACTCTACCCTCCTTATATACACAAGACGAGGGTATACGAAGGGGTACTATTATTACATGTACAATGAATGTAAGGACTCTTCCTCTTTTACAGAAACCTTTCGTCTTCCGAGATGACTCTTTACATGCCTTGGCTCTTCTTCTTCTGTGGAATCCCTTTATCTTTTGCATCCGACGCTACGTCACTCGCTCCGTCAGCATGCCATATCGTCTGCCTCATCAACACGTCATGTCATCACGTCACGCCATCAATGGGCCCCACGCTCCTACGCAGGGTATTGTAGCTCTGCTCTGCCAAGTGTCGCCGAACACTTGTGTTGTGTCAAGGGGAACTCGCGGTCTCTGTCCTTCGTGCGGTAAACCCTTAGCTGTTTGTAAACTAAGGTGAAGTCTTGCAAAACTTCATAATGTGGCCACCGAACCACACATGCATGAAATATTGATATTGCACGCCATTCCTATACCTCAGGAGTTGGGGGTGTTACACCTCCCATGGAGGAAGCTTATAGTCATCATAGCATACTTCTTATTTCACTTGCAGCCACCACGCAACCTTCCTCAGCGATGGTTGCTTCTCATGGCAGAGGAAGTTCTACTTAATTCAGAGAGCGTAGTCCTTGTGGTAGAGGGGGTGGACATCAGCGTGATCCCTACACTTACTGTCATCGTCCATGACACTCTGAGGACACATGCTATCAGAAGCATGGATACCATGCATTTGCTCGCATCGCTGAGCAGGTTGAGCCTTCAGACACTACAACTCCTCACATTGATAACATTGTCTCTTGTGTACGGGAGATCATGACTACAATGATCGACACTACCACTACAGGAACCACATATACTACGACAACAACTAGAGCCTCTTCGAGCTCCTCAGGTATTGCATACATTTTTACTGGTTGTAGCAGTGCAGATATGATCGAGTGGATCATGGACTTTGGTGCTTCTCACCATCTGTGCGGAGACAGAGACCAATTCATGTCTTACAGATCTATACCCCTTGGTAGATGGGTTGTCATTGCAAATGGAGTCTACTTACCCATCACAGGACATGGGGAGGTACATTTGACGCCATCCATGAGCCTGCAAAATGTTTTATATGTTCCTGATTTTTAGATAAACTTGCTTTCTATTAGTCAAATTACAAAGGATCTGCATTGTCATGCCATTTTGAGCCCTCTTCCCTTGTGTTTCAGGACATACTTATGGGCAGGGTGATTGGATGGGGCTGTGAGCTGATGAATCCACATTTCATCATCTTTATTCTATCATTTTGGCACCAAAAACCCTAGCAAATGCCTGTAAATAGCATTAAAATCATCATCTTAGCATTCATGCATGTGCATCTAAATAGTGTATAAAATGCTGTAATTAAGGCCAAAATTATAGAATAAATAAAAGAAAAGAAAAAGAATAAAATATTGTAAATATTTTATGACCCAAAACCCCGAGACCTAGGCATCTTGATGAATAGGTCGACAAGGAATAAAGTAGGGGGAGATAAGGTCAAAATACAGATAAAATACCTATACATTCTATTCATTCTTTATTCATTTTGGGACCTATTTTTGGTTCCACTTTTTATACATCAAATAAAGAAACTTGGTACATGAAAGTTGTAGATAATTTAATATAGAAAAAATACAAAATTGATTTCACGGAAAAATAATGTACAGATAACAAGTTATGGTCTAAATAAAAATCCAGAATGCCAACTTCCCAGACCCGTATTTCATAAAGGAAAACTCCAAATGCAGCATACTCACCTTTAATTGTATATAGAAGAAAATAAGCTATTTAATGGCGGTGGTTTCGCATTTGGCGGAGCTACGGTTTGAAAGTTAAGTTTTGGACCCACCTTGTATAGCCGTACTAATTAAAATATTCAATCTATTCTTTAATCATTATTTTTGTATTTTTATATTTTTATAATGTTGTAAATATTACTTATAATAATTGTGAATATTAAAATCAGAATAAAAATGTAAATAAAAATCAAAATAAAAAATACTTATATACATAAAACATAGATACAATACCTATGTACATACCTATACATACCTGTTTATACTTTATTAATTATACAAAATAAATCAGAAAAATAAAATAAAAATATATTTATGTATATAAAAGTATTTTATAATTTTATATAATAATAAATAAAAATAATAGAATTAAAAGACACAGAATAAAAATAAAATACTAAAATATATAGGTAATATACCTATATAAGGCTAAAAGTAAACTTATAAAATTATACTTCATAAAAATAATTAAAAATCGGAATAAAATACTACATAAAAAAATAAACACTTTTTATTTAACAACCAAAAATTAATTCGACTGTTTTCTATTTTTTATCGAATTAATAAAATATTTTTTCTATCTTTTCCCTGGTTGGTCCACGTGGACCAACCAGGAGCCCCCGACTGTTGACCGGCGGGTCAACAGTCTGTCCTTGACCCCCTTGAGCTCCGCGCGCCTCGTTTTTCCCCCTCTTTCGCCCTTTTTTCGAGGCCACGCCCTTCGTCCTTTGCCGCCGCTTCCTTCATGGAAGTTGTGCACTGTACATCCATCTCCATCGCCGACCTCTTAGATCTGCTCAGATCTTCCTCGCCCACCCGTGACTTCTTCTCGAAGTCACGCATCCAAACCTCTTCAAATACGAGACCTCCACTTCCATCCTCGGGTTGAGTCCCCTTGGTCCACCCCTCTCCGCCTCTCCGGTGCTCCGAGCATTGCTGGAGGTGACAGCTCCACCGCGCGCTCCTTAGCCAAGGCGAACGAGGTCGAGGGTGCCTCCACCACCTCCGCCAACTTCCGGCGTCGAGGTTTGCTTCTCCCTCTGGCTCTGGCCATTGAGGGCCATTCCCTTCTCATTTTTTTTTCGTGCATTTCATTCCTGTTAGTATTAGGATCTAAAACCCCCAAAAAAAATCGGAGTTCCTTCATCTGATTCGCTCGATTCATCCACTTGGCCGGAGCGCACCTCCGGCCGTTAGCCACCATCTCGCTTCACGCATCCCCACGACCATCCAAGGGTCCAGGCAGTTTGCCCTGGACCCTTTGACTCTTTTTGCAGGTCAAAGCCAACTTGAAAGCGCCTGGAGGCGAGTTTTGGAGCTCGCCGGAGCAGACGCAGCCCCCCCAGCTCCGCCCGCTGCCAGAGAGCACCACGGGCATCCCCGTGGCTTTTTGACGCCTCCAGGAGATAGAAGACGATCCCAGGACGCTCCTTGTCTATTTTGAGGAGCTATCGTCGCCGGAGGAAGGAGATCGAGGACGGAGAAGCTCGCCTTCGCCGGCGCTCGTCCCGGTTCTTGCAACCAACCTCTCAGCCGTTGGATCGAGGAGGAGTCCCAGATCGAGCGGCTACCGTTGGATCTCCACCAGCTTCGACCGTTGATCATCGCTGGAGATCTGATCGTCGCCGCTCATCCGCGAAGCGTCATCGGCCGTTCACAACGTGCCACGTGTCTAAGTGACCCATCATCCGCCGTTGGATCGCGCACAAGAGGGTATTTTGCAACTCACCCCTCGTGCCTTTTTGTATTTAAGTTTCAATATTTAAACTTTCGTCTGAAGTGTTAAAATTTTGTAATATTTGCATGTGAACCCTCGCCTTTATTTTATTCGCACTTAGGTCCTTCGCCACGTCACCTCACGTGCCTGTGCGCGTGAGGGGGTGGGCATTTTGCAAGGACACCCCTTGAGGTTTGGGTATTTCATTTCAGTCCAAAAATATTGTATCACAGTGTAACACTTTGGATATTTGGTATCGAACCCCCTGTTTGTTTTGAATATCGCCTTTAAGTCCCAACCAGGCGCGTGCTAGTCACGCGTGGGGTTGGAAATTTTGCGAGGCCACCCTTGCGGGTTCTGTAATTGGTTTTTAGTCCAGTAAATGCAAGTTTTAGTATAAACTTTTGTGGAACTTTTGCATGAATGCCCCTGGATGTTCTGAAAATTGCATATATGCCCTGCCAGGACTGTTTATTGATTGGATGCTTGCTCTAATTATTTAACCTATCATTTTAAGTCCAAAAATTCCACAAAAATAGGGTTAAGCTTCTGGACACTTGTTCTTCCACGCCAACATTTTAGTTTTTGCTTTTATTTTATTTTTATATTTATTAAAAATAAAAAAACATGCTTTTTCTCTACTGTCTAGCTTAGAAAATGCCAAAAAAAATATTAAAACACTTTGAAAAATTCTAAAAAAAAATTACCTAGTGTCTATTTTATCATATTTTAGTGTCAGTCCAAAAATCACTAAAAATCTCAAAAGAAAAACACTCAAAATTTAAAAACACTCAAAAACTTCAAAAAAAATATAGAAAATCCTAGAAAACTCCAAAAAATACAAACTCAGTTCCTGTTTGTTCTTTATTTTATTCTCTTTATTTGAAAAATAGTGTGAACAATTTTGATTGCTGTTTGCTAATTTTAATTCCCATTTTACTTACAGCCAGCACTTTTCCACTGTTTTCCCTCATTTCAGTATTTAAAAATACCAAAAACATTTGAAAAATCCCCAAAAATCACAAAAACAGTAAAAAAATCCTAAAAATACAAAAATACTTTATTTCTGAATTTTTGGATATTTTTGCACATTTTTATAGATATTTTATCTTGTCTTTTATTACATTGCTTTTAAATTCCAATATTAAAAAAAGTATAAAATATAAAATATAAAAATCAGAAAATTAAAAATCAAAATAAAAAAATTAAAAAAAGGTAAAAAAAATTAATTAAAAATTAAAAACCCACAAAAATTTCATTTGATTGCTTGCTTAGTGTAGACATATCACACACATGCACTTGTGCACACTTGTTTGAACTGCCCTGCTTGCTCCCTGTGTTCGAACTCTCTGCATACTTGTCACTATACACCATTTATGCAGAGTTAAAAATAAATTTGACTCCACACTTGTTTTTCATTGTTTGATACTTGATTGTGAGTTCATTGTTGATTAATTACATTTTATTGCGGGTCGCCACAGCGACGTATTTAGACCCTCGATAAAGTGTGATTATCAAATGGTGCCGTTGTCGGGGAGCAAAAGCGAGTAGTGCACATTTTGTTTGATTGTGTTGATTGTCTACCATAGCTTTACTTTCTATCTCTTGCAGATTTGATATATCTTGTTGAGCTATCAGACCATTTCCTTTATTATCTTCTTGCGAGGGACCGCGGAGCGAGGCGGATCGCTTAGGTGACCCGGAGCATCCTTGGGAAGCGGAGCCGGCTATTCTTTAGCCAAGCCGGCAGGAGAGAGCAGGAGGAGTGAGAGAGTGATTAGTTTAGCTTGCACCTTATTTCTGTTAGAGAGTGACTTATTAATTTGTAATAATACAGGTACACTTGGACTCTTGGACACTACCGGGCCTAATTTCCGGGTGTTTGTTCACCCGGGGGCTCACCGCGGTTTTTATCGTGTTTTGCCGCTGTCATTTGCCGGTTTTGATTTCATTTTCACTTTCTTTGTAGATTGAGCCCTTAGATCTAGGCCTGCTTGATCGATTAAATTATGTCCAAACACACTAATAACCTTTGCATGTACCTATAGCTCGTATTTGGACTTAGTTAAAAATTAAACAGTTAGCCCCCTTTCTTAGATCCGCCGCGCCGCGAGCCCTCTCCATCAAGTGCTACTCCTGAACTCGATGTGTCGAGAAGAGGAGGGGAGGGTCTAGACCGGACTCTTAGGATCGACGATAGGTGGTTTACTTGTGGTTCTTCACGCTAGCAGTTGCCTATATTAGGACGATTTCCGTATTGCATATCGGCATATAGAATAGGTTTATAAAATTCTGCTTTGCATCCCGCATGGAGAGAGCTGGGATTCGCTGTAAGTCTTCTTACTTTGCATCCATCATTTAGGCACAAAGGTGAGATTTCCATCTTTGTGTCGACTTGCACGGCTTTTCCGACTCTATTCTCCCTCTGTTTTTCGACAAAGTAGGATCAAGAAAATACAAAAATCGTTAGGCGCTTGTTTGAATCTACTCAAAAGAAACGATAACACCAAAAAATTAAAAAAAGGGACTGCTAAGAAAACTTGACCAAAAATAAAATCGGTAATTGGATTCATTGCTTGGGGAGAGTATCACCCTCACTTATATTCAGGTTGCATGGGAAGGTCTCCTTCCAAGTGAGGTGAGCGCTTCGTAAGGATTAGAGCCAAAAACCCAGCTTGTGGCTGCCTTGTGTATTGCCTGGATTTCCGAAGTATTGGCGCTTCTATCGTACGTGGACGAGTAGGGCTTGGTCAACATTGGTGACTCTCTATTGTGTAGAGCATCGACCTTGTCCGAAGTATCGAGCCTAGGCCACGCCTTCACAGGGGTGTCTGTCTCATCGTCTCGCGTCCGAGTAGGTTCTTGCACGCTCACGGGTGATTCAGTTGCGAGCAAGTTCCGAAGTATCGGTTTCGCCTATTGGCTTCCTCTCTTATTCTTTGGCTGAGTAGGGATCCAAGAAGGGTTACAAGGACCTCAAAAAGTGCAAGCTACAGGTTACACAGGAGGAGGACAAGTACGGGATACTCTTCCGGCAGTACTCTCTCTCCTTTAGGCGTAGCGTTCTAAGGACTCGTGAAAAGATTAATTCTTGAATACAAGCTAAAACCGAAAAGATAAAAGCCGAACCTTCACGGCTTCATGTGTTGAGTTGGTGAATTCACCCCTGTCTTGCGTTTGATTGCTAGTTTTATCTAAGGTCAAGATCAAAAACACAGCACAATTGTGCGCAATTTTGCTTCTCATTTCTTCCTTCTTCTTCTTGCATTTTCCCTGCTCTTCCCGAATAATCAAGATGATGGGACGGAGTTCTCTTAGGCCGACTTTGTCGGCACCGCTATCCAGCACTCCTCCTCATTCATCTAGGAATACCTCGGAGAGTCCACTCTCCGAGCCCGAGTTTACAGCCACCCTGTTCCCCCTCGACCACCATTCCCATTCTCCTTCTCTCAGTCCAATTTTTTGAGAATTCAGTGCATCACAGAGTTCAACTCATTCGACAGCACCTGAGATGGCCTCTTTTGCGTTTTCAGAAAATCCAGTGATGGCAGACAGAGGCGAGCACCCAGATGACCACGATCACCCTCCATTCATAATTGATCAGGTGGCCATCAACAACTCCTTGTTAGCGTCCCTAGAGACTATGCAGAGACAGATCCGTGACCAGGGTACCTTCATGGGTGATCTGATGAGAGAAATTGCTCAGATGAGAGAGAACCGACAGGGCGACGGTGGCGGAGGTGGTGGTGGAGGAGGACCCGATGCAGGAGGAGCCGATCCAGACGCTGAGAGACCGCCACAGACTATCATGAGGGAATTGCACAATTCAGCCGCATCCCTCACTCACCGTTGGATCAGACTCCCGCCTATCCATGGAGATTTCGAGCTTCGACCCCACACTATCCAGCTTCTACCCAAGTTCCACGGGCTGCCGACCGAAGAGCCGCACCTCCGCCTCCAAGAATTCGAGATGATATGCAGCACCATCCATGATCGGTTGATGACTGAGGACACGATCAAGATGATTGCCTTTCCATTCTCTTTGCTTGATAGAGCCGCATATTGGCTCAAGCATGTAGGGCAATTTATTGACACTTGGGCAGATCTCCGGACCGCATTTTTGAAGAAATACTATCCTCTCGGCCGGACCAATGCAGCTAGAGCTATGATCAGTAATTTTGTCATGATCCCGAATGAACAGTTCCATGAAGCCTGGGATCGATTCAGAGAGCTCATCGACCGGTGTCCACATCATGACATTTCCAAGCCCAATCTCGTGCAGAGTTTCTTCTGTGGACTGACACCGGAGCTGCAGGGGCTTGTCAACGCCTCTTGCGGTGAATCATACTTTTCCAAGGGTGAAGATGACGTCTGGGCCATCTATGAAGGCATGGCAGAGAATTCAACCGTGATGACCCAGGCCAGAGTCTACACACAACAAAAGCCTCCGCAAGGAGCAGGATCATTCCATAGGATCGCCCGCATCGATGCCGGTCCCAACACACCGTCGGTAGCCGCAGCTCAAGCTGAATCAGCTGCAGCCGACATGGGAATCATCAGTGAAAAGTTGGACCGCATGGAAATCCTAGAGAAGAAGCAGAACCAAGGTCTTGCCCAAATGGACCTTCTCACCAAAACCATGAGTGACCTGAAGACTCAAATCTTATGCATTCAGGAGGCACAAGCTCATTCCCATCAGCCTCCCAGGTCACGAGCTGACTCCAGCAATAGTAGTCCCAGCCAGGCCTCTACCTCATATCGCCAGGTGAACCATATTCAGGCAGAGCCGGTCCCACTGCTACAGTACCATCCTGAGCGACCGCTGTCTCAGGAGACTCAGATGGTGGTTTATCAGCCGGAGCAGCCACTGGCAGTTCTTCCTCTACCCTCCTTTGAGCAGGAACCATTGATGGAAGTCAATGGGATTTGGTATGACCGGTACCCTCAGCCCGGGATTCGTCGTGATCATCCCGGATTCCGTTGGGGCAACAATGGCTCCTCATCCCAACAGCAGAACCCTGCTCAAGGACAACAGAACAGCCAACAACACCAGCAGCAACAGCCCCAGTATGCCCAGCAGCAGTATCAGAGTGGTCTTCGTCCCGCCTATCAGGGACAGCAGTGGAGGCAGCGCCAGCCGCCTCAGCAGTCTTATACCCATCCCCCTCCCCAGTTTCAACCACAACAACAGCAGCAACCTCACTTCCAGCAGGAAAACTCATCCGGGTCTCAACCTCCTATTTTTGAGAACCCAGCCCTAGATGATCTTGCCCGCTTGCTCTCCGAACAGCGAGCATCCTTCAGGCAAGAAATGGATGAATTCCGACAGGAGATGAGGGAGATCATGAAGGGCAAAGTCGCCATACCCGCGCAGATTGAACCTAACCCGAACAGTCTGAAAAGAAAGTCTGAGCAGGTAGAGTCTACAGAGGATACCTCTCCTAGTGACTATTGGAGTGACATATCTTGTTCCTTTTATGATGCTGATTTTGTTACTACTAGGAGCGGTAGGATACCAGCCGGCGGCGCCTCTTCTGAGCGACAACCAGATGCAGGACCAGGAGCGCCAGAGGAGCAGAGTAACGGTGCTGATACCGCTAATGATGATGTCAGAGACGGTGGTGCTGAGGCCACCAAAGATGAAGATCCAGACGACGGTGCTGATGCCGTCGTGATACCAGTTACAGACGGTGGTGCTGACGCCACCATTTTGTATGATGAATCAGAGTGCGGTGCTGATGCCGCAGAGCCAGGTGCCGGTGGTAGTACTGAGGCCACCACCTCTACGATTGTGGAGCCTCCATCTGTGATGTTACCACATTTTGTACCTATGAACTGTGGAAACAAAAAGAAAAGCAAAAATATGAATAAAGGAAAGGTTTCTGTTCAAATTGCGGATCCATATGTGTTGCACGATGATGTTTGTATGGATTCTCCGTCTTCACAGGCACAAGGACCGATTCCTAGTCCTCCATCTGAGGAGGCCCCTACAATCCCCTTCTCTGAGGCACTCCGCCGAGCGAAAGGGAATAAAAAAGAAAATCCAAAAAAGAACCAGTAGGTAGAGTTCGGCAATCAAATGATTGACAGATTTCACATTCAGCTGACTCTACGAGAAGCATTTGAGCATATCCCCTTCTTCAAAAAGAACTTGAAAGAGACAACTACTGTCCGAAGGAAGAAGAGGCACAGAGATCAAATCCATATGCTCACTCATGACACATGCTGCACCATCCAGAACAAGCTGCCAGCCAAGCGACCAGACGCAGGAGCTCCCTATGTCAGATGCGAGATTCAGGAGCAGCATTTCGATCGTACTCTATTAGACAGCGGCTCTTCAATTAACCTCCTTCCGACAGCCTTACTCAAGCAATTCGAGTTTGGCCCTCTTCTTCGAAGCAGAACAGTCCTTCAGTTTGCGGATAGATCGATAAAGAGGCCGAAGGGGTTATTGAAAGACGTGGTCGTTACCATTCAGGGCCTGAAATTCCCCGTGGACTTCGTTGTGTTGGACATGGAGATCCCTGAGTCGGTAACTGATGCCCCCATTATACTGGGATGCCCATTTTTGGCCACAGCCAAGGCGGTGACCGACCATGATTGCGGGAAGGTATGCTTTCGCGTAGAGGGCGAAACCATACAAATAGAGACGATCGAGGAAACCAGAGCTAGAGAATTAGAATGCTCAGAGAGATCCAGTGAAGCAGCGCAATTGACAGAGGAAGAGCTAGACATCCACCAGGTTTGTGATTTTGAGATGACTGATGATGAATCCAACTGGACAGATCCGGTAGCACCGACCCTCGCCTTGCCTACCGATTCACTATATCTCAAGCTAATGGCAGTCGAGAGCCGGGAGAGCACATCCCTGGATGAGGATACACATGAGGCTGACAGTGTTGTGACGAGTGGTGCTGATGATTTTCATTCTTGCTCATCTTCTTCTGATCCCTCGGATTCAGACATTGACTGGGATGATTTTGATGAATATTTACCTTGTCTGATTCCTTCTGAGCCAACAGCCATGACAGAGTGCGAGCCCATACAGTTCATTGATGAATCAGCCGGCCGCCCTTCGTCAAAGATTCATGCACAGCGAGAGTTCTCCCATGCAGACCTGGTCGCCTTCACACAGACATATCAGAAGCCAGATCTGCCACCTCCCAGCTGTCCAGAACGGAAACCTCTTCCGCAGTCAATGAAGTATAGATTCCTTACAGGTGAGTCAGAAATGCACCCAGTTATTATCTCAGCAGATTTGACTGGAGAACAAGAATCTCGTCTGATGGAGGTTCTTGAAAGAAACCGCAAGGCAATCGGTTGGAGTATAGCTGATCTCCAGGGGCTGAGCCCAAATCTTTGCTCCCACCACATTTATCTCGAGGATAACGCTAAGCCGTCCCGTGAGTTCCAGCGACGGCTAAACCCGAATCCTCGAGACGTAGTCATGAAAGAAATTTCAAGTTGGTGGAGCGCCGATTTCATCTATCCCATCTCCGACTCCAAATGGGTAAGTCCGTTACATGTGGTATCCAAGAAGACGGGTATCACTACAGTTGTCAATGAGTCTGGAGAGGAGATCGCTACCAGAGTACCAACTTCTTGGAGGGTCTGTGTGGACTATAGACGATTGAATGAGGCCACCAAGAATGATAACTTCCCGCTACCATTCATTGATCAAATTATCGAGCGGCTGGCCGGGAAGAGTCATTATTGTTTCCTTGACGGGTACTCTGGATATAATCAAGTGGCCATTGCGCCCGAAGACCAGGAGAAAACGACATTCACCTGTTCGTTCGGGACATATGCTTTCAGACGGATGCCCTTTGGTCTATGTAATGCTCCGGCGACATTCCAAAGGTGCATGTTGTCCATATTTTCGGACATGGTGGGTGACTGTTTAGAGGTCTTCATGGATGACTTCTCGGTCTATGGCGACAGGTTCGACGCTTGTCTTGACTGCCTAGACCGTGTGCTGAAGCGCTGCATTGAGGTCAATCTTGTCTTATCCTGGGAGAAGAGTCATTTCATGATGACTCAGGGGACGGTCCTTGTTCACATCGTCTCCAACAGAGGCATGGAGGTCGATCCTGCCACGGTGGATATCATCAGAAAACTCAATCCACCGTCCAACTTGTGTCAGTTGCGGTCTTTTCTGGGGCATGTCGGTTTCTACCGACGGTTCATTCAGGACTTCAGTCGTATTGCCCGACCGCTCACTGATCTGCTGACAAAAGACACCGAGTTTATTGTCAATGATAAGTGTCTAGCGTCATTTGAGACTCTCAAAGAGATGGTTGTTTCAGTTCCTGTCCTTCAGCCACCCGATTGGTCTCTCCCATTCGAGATCATGACGGATGCTTCAGATTTTGCCGTTGGGGCTGTGCTTGGACAGAGGAGGGATGGATTACCCTTTGCTATTCACTACGCCAGCCGGACTTTGGATGCCGCTCAGCGGAATTACACTGTGACTGAGAAAGAGATGCTGGCCGTAGTCTTTGCTCTTGATAAGTACCGATCATATATTCTCGGATCTAGAGTGACAATCTACACTGATCACACCGCCATCCGATACTTAATGGCTAAGAAGGATGCCAAAGCACGCCTTACCAGATGGATCCTTCTACTCCAGGAATTTGATATTGAGATTAAGGATAAGCCTGGAGTCAAGAATGTGGTGGCGGATCATCTCTCCATATTGGAGAATCTTGAGGAATCTGAGCCCAGCGCACCTATCACTGAGACGTTTCCAGATGAGGCGATCTTGGCTGTCACCGCACTCCCGTGGTATGCTGACTTTGTAAACTATCTTGTTGCCAAGACAATCCCTCAGGGTTGACTCAGGCAGAAACTTGAGACCTTCCTAGCTAAGGCCAAGTTTTACCATTGGGAGGATCCCGTCCTTTATCATGAAGGAGGGGATAGTATTTGGAGGAGGTGCATTTCTCAAGAAGAGCAGCAGAGCGTCCTCACATACTGCCACAAGCTTGAGGCAGGATGACATCATTCAGGAAAAAGAACAGCACAGAAGGTGCTTCAATCCGACCTATGGTGGCCTACTCTCTTCAAGGATTCTGATGAGTTCGTGAAGAGATGTACTAACTGTCAGAAAATGGGAACCTGCGGACAGAGAGACATGATGCCCATGCAACCCATTCACTTTTGTGAGGTTTTTGATGCATGGGGGATTGATTTCATGGGCCCATTTCCTAAGAGTCAGGGATTCGAGCATATTTTGCTCGCTGTGGATTATGTCAGCCGATGGGTTGAGGCCATCCCCGCCCGAGCCGCAGATGCGAAAACCGTGTGCAAATTCTTGAGGAAAAATATCATTTCACGGTTCGGCGTACCTAGAGTCTTGATTTCAGACGGGGGGTCTCATTTCATCAATGATAAAGTTAGGGCCCTTGCAGACGAGTTCGGCATTGACCATCGGGTTGCCACCCCATATCACCCTCAGACTAATGGTCTTGCCGAAGTATCGAATCGGGAGATAAAGACTATCTTGCAGAAAGTTGTCCGCCCAGACCGAAAGGATTGGTCACAGCTTTTGGACTCGGTCTTATGGGCCTATCGGACTTCTTTCAAGAATCCGTTGGGGACATCTCCCTTTCCTCTCGTCTATGGCAAGCCGTGCCATCTGCCAGTAGAGATCAAGCACAAATCTTTTTGGGCAGTCACTGAGTTGCTGTTAGATCCCGAGAGTATAGGAGAACAGAGAAGAGCAGAATTGGCAGCCCTGGAAGAACTGAGAGACACAACCTTTTCCAACAGCCTACAGTACAAGGAGAAAGCGAAGACATGGCACGATTCGCATATCAGCCATAAAAAGTTTGAGCCAGATCAGAGAGTATGGTTGTTTGATTCCAGGCTGAAATTATTCCCAGGGAAGTTGCAGAGCAAGTGGAAAGGTCCTTATGTAGTCAGGAAGGTACATGACAATGGTAGCATCGACATATCCGAACCGTCATCTTCCTCTACCTTCCGCGTCAATGGTCAATGCCTGAAACTATATCTTGATCATGATCCGCCGACCATTGACGTTGCCCCCATTCTTCTGGTATGAGATGTGTCCTTTGACTCTCATCATCTGCATCTCATACATGGTAATCAAGTTCATCTTCCGCTGCACAGATCCATCTGTTCATATCACTTTCATCTGTTAATTTATTTTCTTCTTTTCTTCTTTTCTTCTTTTCCATTTCTATCTTCTTTATATATCAAAAAGGTGCCGCCCTTGTAGACAGTTTTCCATACTTAGGACGTACTTTGTCCTAAGTATAGGGGGCGTGCACCCCGAGTTTCTCTATTTTTCGATCCTCTCCATTGTCTCTTCTTGTCTATACTTAGGGATATTTTACCCTAAGTATAGGGGGAGACAATCTGAGTACGATCTGTTCATTCCCACCCTTGACCCTCCCTGCTTTGTGTACAGTCTGCTATACTTAGGATTATCTGATCCTAAGTATAGTGGGGACGGTCAACTTCTCATTCGTTGATTCATTCATTATTCCTTTATTCTTTAGACTTGCCTATACTTAGTACGAGTTATGTCTTCTCTTTTCTCTCCGATCTATGAGGACATAGCTCAAGCTAAGTATAGGGGGGTCGTATATACTACGTATATACTTTAGCCATAACTCGTACCTTCGTATTTTCTTAATAATATGGCTAACAATTCTTTAAAAATTCATTAAAAACCCTTAACAAAAAGGTGTATCATTCCTCAAATTCTTTTTGTAATTACTGATTAATAAATCAGGTGAAAATGATTTTTGCAAAATGTTTGAAAAATAGTTGGAAAATCTTTGTGAACATCTATTGAAAACTATTTTGAAAATATTTTGTTACATGTTTTCAACCTTTGTAAAAAAATGTGTGATTTGTAAAATTATTTTCTTTGTGTGAAATAAAATGTTTGAAAAATGATTTGCAAATGGTTTGAAAAATGGTTGCAAAAATATTTGAAAAACCTATATATACTGTTTTGAAAGCCTTTGCAAAATGATTTTCAAATGTGTGTACATGTTTGTAAAAATGATTGTAAAAACTATTTTGGACTATAGTTTTCAAAAATTGTTTGAAAAACCTTGTGTCAAATAAGTTTGAGGAATACATACAACACACCAAAAACCACTACCTATATATGTATAAAATTGATCACTTACCCCTATAAATTCTTAAAATTCACTTCTTGTAGATATAAGAAGCACTCCCGTGTACATAGTTTTCATCTAGTTTTCAGCCAAAACTTTTTCTTTTCAAAAATCCCAAAAACATTTGCAAAACTAAAATCCAAAAACATCTGAAAAAACCTTTTGAAAAATACAAAAAATTGCATCTACATGCGCATGCATCATCTTTTCAAAAATCCATAAAAAGTTCAAAATCTAGAAAATTGCATCACAAAAATATTTCTTGCATAGCATAGCATGAGCATTTTTCGGATTGAGTTTGATAGTTGAACAAGTCTAAGTAAAATCCGGAGATTGGAGCTTGATTGGACCTTAAAATCTACCTAATAACAGGAACCTTATAGGAACTGGGTTTGAGGTACTTCAGGTCTAGTTGACTTAATTCTTTGAGGATCACGGGACTTGGTTCAATGGATTCTTGACTGCCTAAGTAGAGTATTTCGGAGCACACGCACGACTCTTGTTGATAATGACCTAACTTGGACACCTGCACCTTTCACATAGCTCTCCACGGACGAGGTGGTGAGGAGGCAGTTTCCTTTGGCTTGGGGTAGCATATGAGGGTAGTACTTCTAGGCGGAACCCCTCTTCTTCTTCTAGTGAAGGAAGTGCGCCTCAACTTGGTCTAGTGGTGATGAAGGCTAAAGACAGAAGCTGTGGGTTGCAATAAAGCTTCAAAAGAGGGATAGTCTACTGGCTCAAGAGGAAAATTTCTTGTATATATGCTGCACCATGTAGATATGTTGTACAAATGCATTTGAAAAAAAAAAAGAACTCCAAAAAAGTGGTGGGTCGGATTGAAAATTTAATAACCCCACCGGAGTGTATATAGTCCAATAAAGTAAAAGCTTATGGTATCCACGTTACATCTCATGAAGCTTGCAGCAGGAGACTTAGCTACACTGGTTAAGCTCCCAAAATTCTATACCTCTTATTCCCCCTCTTCTTGAGTCGGTTGCACTTGAACTTAGAAGGGAATACCCCGCTTCTCGAGGAAAGAGTTGCTAGACCGAGGCATTAGAGTTACCAGGTTGGGGGAGGTTGTTTCTTTGTTACTTCTGAGGTGGGGAGCTACATATCACTCACACTGTACGAGTCAGACTCATAGTCGTAAGAGTTTGCGTATGAGTTGAAGTATTTCTGACCTGGCTATTGAGGATACTTGGACAGAGATTTGGGATTCTCAAGGACTGTTGGATTTCAAATTTGGTTCTCATTAAGGTTCCGACCGCACTAAAATTCCTAAAGTCCGACTTAAGCTCCAAACTTTGATTTTGTGAAGACAAGTTTGATGATTGCACTAAATCCAAGTTCTTCTTTTTCTTTTCTTTCTTTTTCTTTTTGCACTTATTGCATAAGTGTTTGCTAGGGACTAGCAAATGTAAAGTATAGGGGGATGATGAATCCACATTTCATCATCTTTATTCTATCATTTTGGCACCAAAAACCCTAGCAAATGCCTGTAAATAGCATTAAAATCATCATCTTAGCATTCATGCATGTGCATCTAAATAGTGTATAAAATGCTATAATTAAGGCCAAAATTATAGAATAAATAAAAGAAAAGAAAAAGAATAAAATATTGTAAATATTTTATGACCCAAAACCCCGAGACCTAGGCATCTTGATGAATAGGTCGACAAGGAATAAAGTAGGGGGAGATAAGGTCAAAATATAGATAAAATACCTATACATTCTATTCATTCTTTATTCATTTTGGGACCTATTTTTGGTTCCACTTTTTATACATCAAATAAAGAAACTTCGTACATGAAAGTTGTAGATAATTTAATATAGAAAAAATACAAAATTGATTTCACGGAAAAATAATGTACAGATAACAAGTTATGGTCTAAATAAAAATCCAGAATGCCAACTTCCCAGACCCGTATCTCATAAAGGAAAACTCCAAATGCAGCATACTCACTTTAATTGTATATAGAAGAAAATAAGCTATTTAATGGCGGTGGTTTCGCATTTGGCGGAGCTACGGTTTGAAAGTTGAGTTTTGGACCCACCTTGTATAGCTGTACTAATTAAAATATTCAATCTATTTTTTAATCATTATTTTTGTATTTTTATATTTTTATAATGTTGTAAATATTACTTATAATAATTGTGAATATTAAAATCAGAATAAAAATGTAAATAAAAATCAAAATAAAAAATACTTATATACATAAAACATAGATACAATACCTATGTACATACCTATACATACCTGTTTATACTTTATTAATTATACAAAATAAATCAGAAAAATAAAATAAAAATATATTTATGTATATAAAAGTATTTTATAATTTTATATAATAATAAATAAAAATAATAGAATTAAAAGACACCGAATAAAAATAAAATACTAAAATACATAGGTAATATACCTATATAAGGCTAAAAGTAAACTTATAAAATTATACTTCATAAAAATAATTAAAAATCGGAATAAAATACTACATAAAAAAATAAACACTTTTTATTTAACAACCAAAAATTAATTTGACTGTTTTCTATTTTTTATCGAATTAATAAAATAATTTTTCTATCTTTTCCCTGGTTGGTCCACGTGGACCAACCAGGAGCCCCCGACTGTTGACCGGCGGGTCAACAGTCTGTCCTTGACCCCCTTGAGCTCTACGCGCCTCGTTTTTCCCCCTCTTTCGCCCTTTTTTCGAGGCCACGCCCTTCGTCCTTTGCCGCCGCTTCCTTCATGGAAGTTGTGCACTGTACATCCATCTCCATCGCCGACCTCTTAGATCTGCTCAGATCTTCCTCGCCCACCCGTGACTTCTTCTCGAAGTCACGCATCCAAACCTCTTCAAATACGAGACCTCCACTTCCATCCTCGGGTTGAGTCCCCTTGGTCCACCCCTCTCCGCCTCTCCGGTGCTCTGAGCATTGCTGGAGGTGACAGCTCCACCGCGCACTCCTTAGCCAAGGCGAATGAGGTCGAGGGTGCCTCCACCACCTCCGCCAACTTCCGGCGTCGAGGTTTGCTTCTCCCTCTGGCTCTGGCCATTGAGGGCCATTCCCTTCTCATTTTTTTTCGTGCATTTCATTCCTGTTAGTATTAGGATCTAAAACCCCCCAAAAAAATCGGAGTTCCTTCATCTGATTCGCTCGATTCATCCACTTGGCCGGAGCGCACCTCCGGCCGTTAGCCACCATCTCGCTTCACGCATCCCCACGACCATCCAAGGGTCCAGGCAGTTTGCCCTGGACCCTTTGACTCTTTTTGCAGGTCAAAGCCAACTTGAAAGCGCCTGGAGGCGAGTTTTGGAGCTCGCCGGAGCAGACGCAGCCCCCCAGCTCCGCCCGCTGCCAGAGAGCACCACGGGCATCCCCGTGGCTTTTTGACGCCTCCAGGAGATAGAAGACGATCCCAGGACGCTCCTTGTCTATTTTGAGGAGCTATCGTCGCTGGAGGAAGGAGATCGAGGACGGAGAAGCTCGCCTTCGCCGGCGCTCGTCGCGGTTCTTGCAACCAACCTCTCAGCCGTTGGATCGAGGAGGAGTCCCAGATCGAGCAGCTACCGTTGGATCTCCACCAGCTTCGACCGTTGATCATTGCTGGAGATCTGATCGTCGCCGCTCATCCGCGAAGCGTCATCGGCCGTTCACAACGCGCCACGTGTCTAAGTGACCCATCATCCGCCGTTGGATCGCGCACAAGAGGGTATTTTGCAACTCACCTCTCGTGCCTTTTTGTATTTAAGTTTCAATATTTAAACTTTCGTCTGAAGTGTTAAAATTTTGTAATATTTGCATGTGAACCCTCGCCTTTATTTTATTCGCACTTAGGTCCTTCGCCACGTCACCTCACGTGCCTGTGCGCGTGAGGGGGTGGGCATTTTGCAAGGACACCCCTTGAGGTTTGGGTATTTCATTTCAGTCCAAAAATATTGTATCACAGTGTAACACTTTGGATATTTGGTATCGAACCCCCTGTTTGTTTTGAATATCGCCTTTAAGTCCCAACCAGGCGCGTGCTAGTCACGCGCGGGGTTGGAAATTTTGCGAGGCCACCCTTGCGGGGTCTGTAATTGGTTTTTAGTCCAGTAAATGCAAGTTTTAGTATAAACTTTTGTGGAACTTTTGCATGAATGCCCCTGGATGTTCTGAAAATTGCATATATGCCCTGCCAGGACTGTTTATTGATTGGATGCTTGCTCTAATTATTTAACCTATCATTTTAAGTCCAAAAATTCCACAAAAATAGGGTTAAGCTTCTGGACACTTGTTCTTCCACGCCAACATTTTAGTTTTTGCTTTTATTTTATTTTTATATTTATTAAAAATAAAAAACATGCTTTTTCTCTACTGTCTAGCTTAGAAAATGCCAAAAAATATTAAAACACTTCGAAAAATTCTAAAAAAAATTACCTGGTGTCTATTTCATCATATTTTAGTGTCAGTCCAAAAATCACTAAAAATCTCAAAAGAAAAACACTAAAAATTTAAAAACACTCAAAAACTTCAAAAAAAATATAGAAAATCCTAGAAAACTCAAAAAAATACAAACTCAGTTCCTGTTTGTTCTTTATTTTATTCTCTTTATTTGAAAAATAGTGTGAACAATTTTGATTGCTGTTTGCTAATTTTAATTCCCATTTTACTTACAGCCAGCACTTTTTCCACTGTTTTCTCTCATTTCAGTATTTAAAAATACCAAAAACATTTGAAAAATCCCCAAAAATCACAAAAACAGTAAAAAATCCTAAAAATACAAAAATACTTTATTTCTGAATTTTTGGATATTTTTGCACATTTTTATAGATATTTTATCTTGTCTTTTATTAGATTGCTTTTAAATTCCAATATTAAAAAAAAAGTATAAAATATAAAATATAAAAATCAGAAAATTAAAAATCAAAATAAAAAAAATTAAAAAAAAGGTAAAAAAAATTAATTAAAAATTAAAAACCCACAAAAATTTCATTTGATTGCTTGCTTAGTGTAGATATATCACACACATTCACTTGTGCACACTTGTTTGAACTGCCCTGCTTGCTCCCTGTGTTCGAACTCTCTGCATACTTGTCACTATACACCATTTGTGCTGAGTTAAAAATAAATTTGACTCCACACTTGTTTTTCATTGTTTGATACTTGATTGTGGGTTCATTGTTGATTAATTACATTTTATTGTGGGTCGCCACAGCGACGTATTTAGACCCTCGATAAAGTGTGATTATCATGAGCAACATGGGCTCTACAGACTGGTCCATCCTCCTCATGATGGTGCCTTTACTATTCCTATTGTACTAGTCTTACCGTACCTGTGGCACCTTTATTTTGACCATCTTCCTCTATAGAAGCTATCATGTCCTCCCACAGATCTCCACACGATCTTCCTTCCAGTGCGAGGTTTGCCAGCTTGGGAAGCATCACCATTCTTCATTTCCATCTAGTCATAGTCAGAGCAGTTCTTGGTTGTTTGAGCTCCTTCACTTAAATATTTGGGATCCGAGTCATGTCCCTGATCACTAGAGACACCGTTTTTATCTGGTTGTTGTAGATGACTATTCTAGACTTTTTTGGGTTTTCTTGTTAAAGAATAAGTCTGAGGATGGGTCTGCCATTAAATTATTTTTTAATGGGATAAAGAATATTTGGAGTCCTAGTCGTGTCCCTGATTACCAGGGATACCACTTTTATCTTTTTGTTGTAGATGACTATTATAGACTTTCTTGGGGTTTCTTGTTAAAGAATAAGTCTGAGGATGGGTTTGCCATTAAATCATTTATTAATGAGATAAACGATATTTTTCTGCTACCGTCAAATATTTGCATTCTGATAATGCCTTAGAGTTTTGCACTTTACAACTATCTGAGTTTCTCATATCTATTGGCATTGTTCACCAGATCTCGTGTGCCTATACATCTCAACAGAACGGTATGGCTGAGCGCAAACATCGTTATTTACTCGATGTGACCAGAACCTTTCTGATTCAAAGTCGTGCTCCTCGATCTTATTGGGGTGATGCAGTACTCACTGTCGGCTACCCATCTTCTGTTTTAGGAGAAAATGTTACTTTCTTAATTGCTTTTCTCAAGAATGATATGCTATCCCTTACCCCCTATGTGTCTGGATCCGTGATCTTTATTTACAATCTTTCTCATGGTTTTGACAAGCTCTCCCCCAAAGCTGTCAAGTGTACCTTTATTGGCTACTCTCGTACCCAAAAAGGATACCGTTGCTTTGATCCGCTTTGGCGGAAGTACTTTGTCAGTGCAGGTGTTACATTCATTGAGTTTGTTATGTATTTCTCTCCTATAGGTGACAGACCGTCTTCATCGGACTATGATGAGGTCTACATGCCTCCACCTCCTACAGCTCTATCACCTCATGCACCTACTCTAAAACATCCACCACCTTCTTCACCACCACCACCTCCAGTATCTACACCTACTCTTGTGACTGCTCGTGGACCGCCATCCACCTTGACTCAATTTTTGCCACGTGTGTTTACTCGCAGGTCTCGCTCTGTTCCCCCTGCTCACGGGTCTTCCCCATCATCTAGCATGCCTCAAGTATATAATGAGCACATTGTTTCTACTGGTGGCACTACTGAGTTGTCTATGCAGTAAGATTCATTGTAGGATTAGCATGTAGCCTCTCAAGAGGGAAACTTACAGGTTATGGAGATAGCAGATGATCTCGATGTGCCTATTACTCTGCGAAAGTGGAGACGTGCTTGTGCTTCATATCCGCTTGCAGCCCAAGTTTCTTTGAGCAGCCTTTCAGAGGATTTCAGGAGATCCGTGGCACTATCAACCATGGAATACCATGAACGCATTAGGAGGCCATTCGGGATAGTTAGTGCCATCTTGGCATGGAGGAGGAAATGGTTGTGCTACAGTCATGTAGCAGTTGGAGCCTTGTTTCAGCTCCAAATGACGCATCCGTAGTTGGGTGAAAGTACGTGCTTACGGTGAAGCGTCAAGCAGATGTCAGTGTAGATCACTACAAGGCGAGACTTGTGGCATGCGAGTTCATCTAGACATATGGGGTGGACTATAAGGATACATCCTTTTTAGTGGCATTCTACTCTACGTATACTTCTTTCAGTTGTAGTGACACGTGATTGGCCCCTCTATCAGCTTGATGTGAAGAATGCATTTCTCTATGGTAACCTACAGTAGGAGGTTTACATGCATCAACCACCTGGGTTCGCTACTGAGAGTGAGTGTCAGAAGGTTTGCAGGTTTCACAAGGCCATCTATGTTCTTAAGAAGAGTCCAAGAGCATGGTTCTAGAAGCTCTCGGATTTGATAAAGTAACAGAGGTTTGTGAGACCGATTGCCGACTATTCTTTGTTTGTTAAGAGGACTCAAAGAGGTACTATTGTCATAATTATTTATGTTGATGATATCATTGTTATAGGGGATGACGAGCAGGGTATCCAGATTGCTAAGGACTTCCTAGGTTAGCAGTTTGTGACAAAGGACCTCGGTAGTCTGCGTTACTTCCTTGGACTGGAGTTTGCCAGGAACCATCAAGGTCTTGTGATGACCCAGAGGAAGTACGTTACAGATCTTCTCTTTGAGACATGCATAGCAGATTGCAAGCATGCTACTACTCCTATCGACCCGAGCATGAAGCTTTATGATGATGATATTGATGAGGTTGATAACATGATGTAGATATGATCCAGAAGGGCTTGATTTCTACTTCTAATGTTAGTTCAGGGGAGCAGACTGCCGATATCTTCACTAAACCATTGCTCAGTGGACCGTTCCAGAAATGTTCTTCCAAGTTGAGGATGATTGATATCTTTGTTCAATCTTGAGGGGGAGTGTAGAGATAATTATGTAGTCGGCGTATCATTTATACTATTTTTATTTTCTTGATAACCTCTTATGTAATTTATCCATGGGTCGTCTCTGTATAAGAGAGCCTAGAGTTCTATGGAATAAAGAGACAACTCTTTTTCCACCAACAGACACCATTATTAAATGTATAATGAATGGAAGGACTCTTCGTCTTTTACGGAGACTCTTCGTCTTCTGAGATAACTCTTCACATGCCTTGGCTCTTCATCTTCCGTGCAATCCCTTCGTCTTCTGCAACCGATGCCACGTCGCCTGCTCTGTCAGCATGCCATGTCGTCTGCCTCATCAACATGTCATGTCATCACGTCACATCATCAGTGGGCCCCATGCTCCTACGTAGGACGTTGCAGCTCTACTCTGTCAAGTGCCGCCGAACACTACTATTGTACCAAGGGGAACCCGCGGTCTTCGACCTTCATGCAGTAAACCCCATCCTTAGTTGTCTGTAAGATAAGGTGAAGTCCTCTAGAACATCATAGCGTGGCCACCGAACCACACTGGTGTGCAATACCGATATTGCATGCCATTCTCGTACATCGAGAGTTGGGGGTGTTACATGTCTCCCCCACCCGATCCATTAGGCGTCCGTGACTGATCCTGCATCTTCAAGAAATCCTCAACGAGGTCCTCGAACTGCCACATGGTTGTATCACGTTCCCAACTTGCCTCATCCTTTGGGAGTTCCTTCCATTTGACAAGGAAGAAGATCATCTGGTTCTTCTTGCTTTGACCCTCAACGCGCCTGTCAAGAATCTTCTCAGCTACCTTTATATGCTGAACCCGGACATTAAAAGGAGCACGTTTTGATGCCCTCCTGGTGTTATCTTCTCTGTCCTCATGGTACTCCTTCAGAAAGTTGACATGAAACACGAGATGCAGCTTCAGTCTCTTTGCAAGACATAGTTGATAGACGAGCAGTCCCACGCTCGAACTATCTCAAAGAGTCTATCGTAATGAGGAATCAAACCTTTGTACGCCATCTTCTTAGAAGATTTTCTTTCAAATCTGGAGCGTAAGCTTCATCAGCACCTTCTCCCTAACCTGTAACTCGACCGTCCTACGACTCTTATCAGCCTCCTTAATAATCCTGTGTTGAGCATGAGCCAATGCATCCTTCGCTTCCTCTCACCGATCCTGTCTCTCCATTGCAAAGCGATGTACGGTGGAGCTCCATCTTTGGCTATTCTGCTTAGCCACTTCGTGCGGTATCACGGATTGCCTACCCATCACATTCTCGAACAGACTCTGGCATGTTGTGGAGGTCTTCTGTAGGTTGTAGCATAATTGAGCAATATCCAGTAAGCTCACCAAATTGTGTTGATTGACCGTCACATAATGGTTACTGTACTCTTCCAGCAAGGCATTGATCCGCTCCCTTTGTCCATCCGTTTGCGGGTGATTGTTGGTAGAGAATTTGAGATCATATCCCAACATCTCAAATAAGGTCATCCAGATTCAACTTGTGAGTCGAGCATCATGGTCATTCATGTCCAATGATATACCACATTGCTTCACCACGTTATGCAAGAATAGCTTCGCCATGGTTTCTGTTGTACATTCCTGAATGTTGGTACGAAGATCGTGTATTTGGAGAAGCGATCAATTACCACCATCACTGCATTATTCCCCTCTACTTTTGGGAACCCAGTGATGAAGTCTATGGAGATGCTCTCCCACAGACGTGAAGGAATGGGCAGAGCCTCCAGCAGTCCTGCCGTCTTCTTTTTCTCTGTTTTGTCTTGTTGGCATATAAGACAAGTACACACGTAGACTTCGACGTCTTCCTCCATCTTTGACCAGAAGTAGCTTGAGGAGAGGAGTACCCGCATACTCTCCACCCATGGATGACCAACCTACTATGCGTTGTGTGTCTCTTTCAGTAACATCTTCCTCAAGCCGTCGCTTGAGGAGACATAGGGCCTCTTGCCCTTCGCATAGAGGACGCCTTCCTCTATCCAGAATCTCTGGACTTCTCCATCGTTCACGCGTCTTGCCAAGCGTAAAGTAATCGGATCCTCTTGTGTCTGCTCCTGGATGCGCTCGAGATGTCTCCAGATGTGATCCCTCCAACCTTCGGCTCTTCTGGTTTGCGCTTCCTCAAGAGAGTGTCTGCTATCTGGTTGGTCCGTCCTGGCTTGTAGCGAAGCTCGAAGTCGAATTTGACAAGGAAGTATTGCCAAGGTGCCTGTTTGAGAGTCAGCTTCTTTTTTGTGGTAAAGCAGTTGCTTGCCACATTGTCCGTCTGCAACACGAACTTTGATCCGAGGAGGTAGTGGCGTCATGTCCTCAGATAACGGGTCACTGCAGTCGTCTCCTTCTCATGTATGGAAGATCTCTGCTCTGCTGAAGTCAACTCACGGCTCTCATATGTCACAGGTTGCCATCTTGCACCAGTACACCTTCAAGTGCATAATCATACGTGTCGGTGTAGACTTCAAACAACTTCTTGAAGTCTGCAAGTCGTAGAATTGGTTCTTCCAGCACCGCCCTCTTCAGCTTCAGGAATGCCTCGTGGCATTCATACATCCATCTCCAAAGCTGATCCTTCCGAAGCAGGTTCATCAGGGACGCCGTTTTCTTGGAGTATCCCTTGATGAACTTCCTTTAGTACTTCACTAATTCGAGGAAGAATCACAGCTCTGTCACCTTTATGGGGATTACCCACTCTTCAATCACTTGAGCTTCCTTGATTCCATGCGTATCGCACCTCCATCCACGATATGCCCAAGTAATTCTCCAAGTAATTCTCCAAGTCTTTAACACACCGCGTAACTGAAAATGACTTGGGCTTTGGGACCTTTGGCCTTCTCGTGTCGCTGGATCCGCCCCCGTTCGCGATCGCATTCTTGACGATGGAGAGGTTCTCATGTAGCTCTTGCATCAGGGTCTCGAGCTTCTTTAGCTTTTCTCCGAGTACTTTCATTACGTCAGCCGAGTGCGGACTCTCGTCGATGACGCATGATGATCCCATACCTGTGTCATCCTCCACACGAGCCAAGTGTTGGGCATGAGTACCCAGTTGAAACTGGAGATCTCCATCACGACTCCCTCCAAGGAAGTAATGCGATCTTCAGTGTTGGACGTCATTTCTCGCTCTTGTGAAGATATTCATGTTTTCATAGTGAATATGTACTTCTTCCATATTTTCTTTTCTGGTTGTCTACTTTATATAATTTACCCATAGGCCTCTCTACTATATAAGAGAGCCTAGGGTTCTCAGAAATATCAAGCGCTCTTATTTTTTCCAACATGGTATCAGAGCGACGGTCCTACACCGGAGCTCTCGATTCCCAAGAAACCCTAACCCTACCTCTAAGCCCCCTCCTTGTGCGCCGTCGTTGCCTCCTCCTCGACTCGCAGCAAGGCCCCCGCGCACGCACGGCGAACCAGCACTGCCTGCACAACGCGCACAGACCGCGCGCACAGCGCGCCCACCTTCGCGCGCACAACGCGCATAGACCGCGCGCACAACGCTCGTCTCGCGTGCTGTCTTGCACTTGCGCGCTGCCTCAGCTTCGTCAGTTGGTTGATGGGTTGGTGTACATGAGTCTACACGTGCACCCAAACCCATAGATGTCTGTGTAGACACACAAACGTTGGTTTCTCACACCCGTAGCGGTCTTCTTTCGACAATATGTCAGAGAACAAGGTTGATGTATCCGCCACTGGCGCATTCAGAGGTCCAACTCCTATTGTGAAGATGGATATGACAAATTATGAGCTATGGGCTATGCAGTTCATGAGCTTGATGAAGTCGAATGGTAAGAAACATATTCTTACCGAAGAGGAGCCGGTGGAGAAGACTGGGGTGAATGCCTCGTGGGAGGCTGATGATGCGTATGCCAAAGTCTGGCTATCTAGGACGTTGACGATAGAAATCGCCAACGATGTACTACATCAGCCCACGGCTAAGGCTATGTGGGATATTCTAGCGGCAACATATTCGCAGGCGCGGAATGAGACCAAGATACTACAATTGCAACATGATATTTTTACAGTCAAGCAGAATGGGCGCCCTCTTCACTCACTGTACACATCCTTACGAGGGATGTTTGAGAAGCTCCATAGCTTCATGCTGTTGACGGCCACTCCTGAGCAGCAGAAGACGTACAAGAATGCTATCATGGTAGGAGTATTCCTGGCTGCATTTGATCCAGAGTACAATGCTGCACGGTCTTAGATTCTTGCGGATGCTACTATTCCTCTTATGGAGGAAGCTTTTCGTCTACTGAGTCGCATTACTGTCCCAAGCTCAACTGCCAACCAGACACCTTTAGCGATGGCAACTTCTAGAGGCAGAGGTGGATCCTCTACCTTCCGTGGTCGTGGACCCTGGGGTCGTGGTGGTCGAATTCGTCAACAATGCAGCTATTGTCGTCTCCCGGGTCACTCCGAGGATACATGCTACTCTAAGCATGGCTTTCCTGCATCGGCTCGGGTAGCAGAACAAGTTGAGTCCCCTGCACCTTCCTCATTGGACCAATGATTCGATGATCTTGTTGCCAGACTGAGGAATATCATGCCTCCTGATACAACTCCTGGAGGTCAGTCAGATGTAGCTGTCTCTGCCTCCGCAAGTTCACCTGCCACAACCAGTACCTCAGGTAGTTCCTATGTCCTCACCTCTTGTGATGGATCTATGATTACCAACCGGATTATGGATTTTGGAGCGACCCATCATCTTTGTGGGGACCGAGAACATCTCACTGTATAAAGACCGATTTCCTCAGGACGAACTGTAGTGATAGCCAATGGGATACATTCCCCGATCACAGGCCAGGGGGTGGTTCACTTGACACCTTCCATGAGATTGCAGAATGTGTTATATGCTCCCGATTTCTCTATGAATTTACTGTCCATTAGCCAGATTACAAAGGATTTGAACTGTCGAGCTATTTTTGACTCATCGTCTCTTATTTTTCGGACATACCCTCGAGCAAAGTGATTGGCTGTGGCCGTGAGCAGAATGGTCTCTATCGTCTGGTCAATACTCCCTATATCGATGCATCTCTCCATTCTACAGGATCAGACTCTCCATATACCTGGCATCTCCGTTTTGGTCACCTTCCTCTTCAGAAGCTGTTTCGTGTCCTGCCCCAGATTTCTCCGAAGTCGTCTTTCCAGTGTGAAGCGTGTCAGTTGGGAAAGCATCATCGGTCTACTTTCCCGGGTCGTCAGAGTCGGAGCAGTAGCTCCCTGTTTGAGTTAGTCCTGCGTGGGGACAAAGAAGCACTTCTCTGACTTCAAGTATACCCGGTTCTACCTCAGCTTTTCAAGCACCATCCAAAAATGCTTGACATGCTCTTCTAGAGTCCTGCTGTACACTACAATGTCATCTAAGTACACTATAACAAACAATCAATATACTCGCAAAAGACATCTTTCATCATGGTACAAAAAGTAGTCGGGGTATTCGTCAACCCAAATGACATTACAAGGAGTTCAAAAGTATTTGGCATGGCCCAAGCGATCGAACAAATCTGCAACAATGGGGACGGGGTACTTGTTATTCTCTGTCACCTCGTTTAGCGTGCGATACTCTACGGACATTCGCAAGCTCTTGTCTTTCTTCTTCTGGAACATCATCGGTGCTCTATAGGGGGCTTTGCTTGGACTCATCAGACTAGCGTCCACCAGCTCATTGAGTTGTCTCCGCAACTCCTCCAGATGTGCAGGGAGTATTTTGTATGGTGCAAGTGCAAGGGGCACCGTACCTCGCAGTAGCTCGATGGTGTGATCCACGTCCCGCTTTGGTAGAAGCTCCTTGGGCAGCTCCGTCTGCATTATGTTCTTGAACTCGCCCTGCATCTTTTTTACTGCCTTGGGGCATGACAGTGTCTCCTTGCCATTTTTCTCGACATGCACCGTAGCTAAGTACGGTGTCTCCCCTTTCTTCAGCCTGTTGCAGACTTGCATCGCATACATGGCTCCATCATGTCCTTTCTTCTTGATAGCTCTGATGAAGCAAGGACTTTCTACAACTGCGAAGAAGACTCCTCCCAGATAAGGAGTCACAGATGCCTTCGCCTTCTTTAGGAACTCGACTCTCAGAATGACTTGGAAGTTGTCGAGAGGTACCACGATGAAGCGTACCTTTCCCTATCATTCTCCCAACTCAACAGTGCAGTTTGTCATACCTTCGATCTACAACGGCTCGGAGTTGGCGAGCTTCACGCAGCACTGGCTCTTCTCCAAGGAACTCCCTAGCTTCCGAAGTCCTTGCTGGAGAGGAAGTTGTGTGTTACTTCAGTGTTTATCATGGTCGAAAGGGTCTTCTTGTGTACCACAACATCGAGGTACACCATCTCTGAATCCTCATGCTGCACCTCCATTTTCGACATCTCATCCCAAGACGAGATGTCTGGTCTTCTTTCGGATGCACAACTCCTTCACCAAAGCTTCGTATGGTCGGACATGTACATCGCTGCCAAGGATACCTTCTCTGCATCAGGAGTATTGACAGCTTTGAAGTATACCTCCATATCCCACAAGTAATTCTCCAAGTCTTTAACACACCACGTAACTGAAAATGACTTGGGCTTTGGGACCTTTGGCCTTCTCGTGTCGCTGGATCCGCCCCCGTTCGCGATCGCTTTCTTGACGATGGAGAGGTTCTCATGTTGCTCTTGCATCAGGGTCTCGAGCTTCTTTAGCTTTTCTCCGAGTACTTTCATTACGTCAGCCGAGTGCGGACTCTCGTCGATGACGCATGATGATCCCATACCTGTGTCATCCTCCACACGAGCCAAGTGTTGGGCATGAGTATCCAGTTGTAACTGGAGATCTCCATCACGACTCCCTCCAAGGAAGTAATGCGATCTTCAGTGTTGGACGTCATTTCTCGCTCTTGTGAAGATATTCATGTTTTCATAGTGAATATGTACTTCTTCCATATTTTCTTTTCTGGTTGTCTACTTTATATAATTTACCCATAGGCCTCTCTACTATATAAGAGAGCCTAGGGTTCTCAGAAATATCAAGCGCTCTTATTTTCTCCAACATGGTATCAGAGCGGCGGTCCTAGACCGGAGCTCTCGATTCCCAAGAAACCCTAACCCTACCTCCAAGCCCCCTCCTTGTGCGCCGCCGTCGCCTCCTCTCCGGCGCCTCCTCCTCGACTCGCAGCAAGGCCCCCGCGCATGCACAACGAACCAGTACCACCTGCACAGCGCGCACAGACCGCGCGCCCACCTTCGCGCGCACAGCGCGCATAGACCGCGCGCACAACGCTCGTCTTGCGTGCTGTCTTGCACTTGCGCGCCGCCTCAGCTTCGTTAGTTGGTTGATGGGTTGGTGTACATGAGTCTACACGTGCACCCAAACCCATAGATGTCTGTGTAGACACACAAACGTTGGTTTCTCATACCCGTAGCGGTCTTCTTTTGACAATATGTCAGAGAACAAGGTTGATGTACCCGCCACTGATGCATTCAGAGGTCCAACGCCTATTGTGAAGATGGACAGGACAAATTATGAGCTATGGGCTATGCAGTTCATGAGCTTGATGAAGTCGAATGGTAAGAAACATATTCTTACCGAAGAGGAGCCGGTGGAGAAGATTGGGTTCATGAGCTTGATGAAGTCGAATGGTAAGAAACATATTCTTACCGAAGAGGAGCCGGTGGAGAAGATTGGGGTGAATGCCTCGTGGGAGGCAGATGATGCGTATGCCAAAGTCTGGCTATCTGGGACGTTGACGATAGAAATCGCCAACGATGTACTACATCAGCCCACGACTAAGGCTATGTGGGATATTCTAGCGGCAACATATTCGCAGGCGCGGAATGAGACCAAGATACTACAGCTGCAACATGATATTTTTACAGTCAAGCAGAATGGGCGCCCTCTTCACTCACTGTACACATCCTTACGAGGGATGTTTGAGAAGCTCCATAGCTTCATGCTGTTGACGGCCACTCCTGAGCAGCAGAAGACGTACAGGAATGCTACCATGGTAGGAGTATTCCTGGCTGCACTTGATCTAGAGTACAATGCTGCACGGTCTTAGATTCTTGTGGATGCTACTATTCCTCTTATGGAGGAAGCTTTTCGTCTACTGAGTCGCATTACTGTCCCAAGCTCAACTGCCAACCAGACACCTTTAGCGATGGCAACTTCTAGAGGCAGAGGTGGATCCTCTACCTTCCGTGGTCGTGGACCTTGGGTCGTGGTGGTCGAATTCGTCAACCATGCAGCTATTGTCGTCTCCCGGGTCACTCCGAGGATACATGCTACTCTAAGCATGGCTTTCCTGCATCGGCTCGGGTAGCAGAACAAGTTGAGTCCCCTGCACCTTCCTCATTGGACCAACGATTCGATGACCTTGTTGCCAGACTGACGAATATCTTGCCTCCTGATACAACTCCTGGAGGTCAGTCAGATGTGGCTGTCTCTGCCTCCGCCAGTTCACCTGCCACAACCAGTACCTCTGGTAGTTCCTATGCTCTCACCTCTTGTGATGGATCTATGATTACCAACCGGATTATGGATTCTGGAGCGACCCATCATCTTTGTGGGGACAGAGAACATCTCACTGTATATAGACTGATTTCCTCAGGACGAACTGTGGTGATAGCCAATGGGATACATTCCCGATCACAGGACAGTGGGAGGTTCACTTGACACCTTCCATGAGATTGCAGAATGTGTTATATGCTCCCGATTTCTCTATGAATTTACTGTCCATTAGCCAGATTACAAAGGATTTGAACCGTCGAGCTATTTTTGACTCATCGTCTCTTATTTTTCGGACATACCCTCGAGCAAAGTGATTGGCTGTGGCCGTGAGCAGAATGGTCTCTATCGTCTGGTCAATACTCCCTATATCGATGCTTCTCTCCATTCTACAGGATCAGACTCTCCATATACCTGGCATCTCCGTTTTGGTCACCTTCCTCTTCAGAAGCTGTGTCGTGTCCTGCCCCAGATTTCTCCGAAGTCGTCTTTCCAGTGTGAAGCGTGTCAGTTGGGAAAGCATCATCGGTCTACATTCCCGGGTCGTCAGAGTCGAAGCAGTAGCTCCCTGTTTGAGTTAGTCCATATTGATATTTGGGGTCCAAGTCGTGTTCCTGACCACCAGGGACACAGGTTCTATCTTGTCATAGTAGATGATTTTTCCCGTTTTTCTTGGGTGTTTTTATTGAAAAATAAATCTGAAGCAGGGAATGTGATTCAAATGTTTATCAATGAAGTTCAAAATGCTTTCTCTTCTTCTGTAAAAATTGTGCGGTCTGACAATGCCTTGGAGTTTTGTACTAGAACTTTGTCCTTGTTCTTTTCATCTCGTGGTATAATTCATCAAACTTCATGTGCTTATACTTCACAAAAAAATGGTGTTGCAGAGCGGAAACATCGCCATCTATTGGATATCACTAGAACCTTACTTATTCAGAGTCATGCTCCAAACTCGTTCTGGGGTGATGCGGTTCTCACAGCTTGCTACTTAATAAATCGCATGCCCTCATCTGTCTTGGATGAGAAAACTCCTCTCTCTCTAGCCTTTCCTGAGAAGGAATTGTTCTCTCTTCCACCTCGTGTCTTTGGCTATGTTTGTTTTGTCCATCAGTTGGTGCCAAGTCTTGATAAGCTCTCTCCCAGGGCTATCAAATGCGTGTTTATCAGGTATTCCAGGACGCAGAAAGGCTATCGGTGCTTTGATCTGCTGCATCGAAAATATTTTGTTAGCACCGATGTCACATTCTTTAAATCTGTCATGTTTTTCTCTCCTACAGGTGACCGAATGAATGAATACTCCCCAGTCTGATACTGAGGTCTCCTACATGCTACCTCCTCCTATGAGTCAGTTACCTTCCATGCCATCTCCACCACCACCTCCACCTTTACCACCTCCAGTGACCATTGTCCCATCGTTGCCAAAGTACTATACTCGTCGGTCCTCTGCTCAAGGTCATGGTCGGTCATCCAGCAGCCCTCAGGTTGGTTCTGATAACTTGATTACTAACGATGAGTCTGAGGATCCATTGATACAGGAAACACATGAGGATGATAATCATGTAGACTTGGACGTGCCTATCGCTATTAGGAAGCAGAGGTGTACTTGTGCTTCGTATCCACTTGCTTATCATGTCTCATTTCATCGTCTGACGGGCGACTTCCAGAGATTTGCAGTAGCCCTATCTGCTGTAGAGATTCCACGTAATTACCAGGAGGCACTCCAAGACAGCAAATGGCGTCTTGCTATGGAAGAAGGAATGGCCACGTTGCAGTCCCGTGGTACGTGGACACTTGTTTCTCCACCACCTGGAGCGTTTATTATTAGCTGCAAGTGGGTATTTACTGTTAAATACCATGCCGATGGAAGCCTTGATCGGTACAAGGCAAGGCTAGTGGCACGTGGTTTTACTCAGACATATGGAGTTGATTACTTGGACACGTTCTCTCCCGTTGCTTGACATTCTACCTTACGTGTCCTGCTTTCCGTTGCTGTAGCACGAGATTGGCCGCTATTTCAACTTGATGTGAAAAATGCATTCTTATATGGAGATCTACACGAGGAAGTATATATGCAGTAGCCTCCGGGGTTTGCTGCTGAGGGGGAGTGTGCCCAGGTTTGTAGACTTTATAAGGCGATATATGGCCTTAAACAGAGTCGTAGAGCGTGGTTTCAAAAGCTTTCAGATCTGATTGAACGACAGGGCTTCAAGAGGTCAAATGCAGACCATTCTTTATTTTGTGCAGAGGACGTCTAAAGGTACTGTGGCTATCATAGTGTATTTTGATGATATTATTGTTACAGGAGATGATGAGCAGGGAATCAAGATGACTAAAGATTTTCTGGGCAGTCAATTTGTGACGAAGGATCTGGGTACCCTAAGGTACTTCTTGGGGTTGGAATTTGCTAGAAATGCACAGGGTCTTGTGATGACCCAAAGGAAGTATGTTACAGATATGCTTGCAGAAATAGGAATGATGGGATGTCGACCGTCCACGACTCCTATGGATCCTAGTATGAAGCTATATGATGATGATACCGATGAAGTTGATAATAGAAGATACAGAGAGATGGTTGGAAAGCTCATTTTATTTACAATCACCAGACCTGATATTGCTTTTGCAGTGAGTCGAGTTAGTCGGTTCATGGAGCAACCTCGATAGATACATATGGACGCACTACATATGATAGTGAGATATCTGAAATCAACTCCAGGCTCAGGTTACTATTCAAGAAAGGAGACACACTCTTTGTATCCGCATATGCTGATGCGGATTATGCAAGCTGTCTTAAGGATAGGAAATCGACTTCGGGATTTGCAATATTTGTTAGCACTTCTCTCGTTTCTTGGAAAAGCAAGAAATAAACTGTTGTAGCAAGATCCAGTGCCGAGTCTGAGTACATGGCTATGACTCAAGCTAGTACAGAAATGATGTGGGTTCGAGCAGTGCTATGTGATCTACATGTCGAGATCCCTTACCCATGGAGTTACACTGTGATAACGAGGCTGCCCTATTCATTGCAAACAATCCAGCATTCCATGAGAGAACAAAACATATCGAGGTGGATTGCCATTACACCAGAGACATGATTCAGAAGGGACTGATCTCTACTTCCCCTGTTAGCTCTGGAGAGCAAACCGCAGACATCTTCACCAAACCACTGCCCATAGGATCATTCCAGAAGTGTTCGTCCAAGCTGAGCATGATCGATATCTATGCTCCAGCTTGAGGGGGAGTGTGAAGATATTCGTGTTTTCATAGTGAATATGTACTTCTTCCTTATTTTCTTTTCCGGTTGTCTACTTTATATAATTTACCCATAGGCCTCTCTACTATATAAGAGATCCTAGGGTTCTCAGAAATATCAAGCGCTCTTATTTTCTCCAACAGCTCTGATACCAGTTGTCACAGGGGTAAAATCTCAACACCGATTTTTGAGACTGACCTGTGTAGTATTAACTTCTCGCAAGCTAACTAGTCTTTCCATTTGCGTGTATACATACACCAGCACGCCGAGTAACTACGTCGCTAGAATACTCGAACACAAGCACTCACGTACAAGGACACGAGAGCAATAGCACTAAGCCCTCTTTGTATTAGCAAGAGAATCATTCTGAGTGTGTTGTCTACAAATGAACTCTACCCTCCTTATATACACAAGACAAGGGTATACGAAGGGATACTATTATTACATGTACAATGAATGTAAGGACTCTTCATCTTTTACAGAAACCTTTCATCTTCCGAGATGACTCTTTACATGCCTTGGCGCTTCTTCTTCCGTGGAATCCCTTTATCTTTTGCAACCGACGCCACTTTGCTCGCTCCGTCAGCATGCCATATTGTCTGCCTCATCAACACGCCATGTCATCACACCACGTCATCAGTGGGCCCCACGCTCCTACGTAGGGTGTTGTAGCTCTGCTCTGTCAAGTGCCGCCGAACACTTGTGTTGTGCCAAGGGGAACCCATGGTCTCTGACCTTCGTGCGGTAAACCTCTTAGCTGTTCGTAAACTAAGGTGAAGTATGCAGAACTTCATAGTGTGGCCACCGAACCACACAGGCATGCAATATCGATATTGCACGCCATTCCTATACCTCGGGAGTTGGGGGTGTTACACTTCCCATAGAGGAAGCTTATAGTCATCTTAGCAGGCTTCTTATTTCACTTGCATCCACCACACAACCTTCCTCATCGATGGTTGCTTCTCATGGCAGAGGAAGTTCTACTTAGTTCAGAGAGCGTAGTCCTTGTGGTAGAGGTGCTGGACATCAGCGTGATCCCTACACTTACTGTCATCGTCCATAACACTCTGAGGACACATGCTATCAGAAGCATGGATGCTATGCATATGCTCGCATCGCTGAGCAGGTTGAGCCTTCAGACACTAGAACTCCTCGCATTGATGACATTGTCTCTTGTATACGGTAGATCATGACTACAATGATCGATACTACCTCTAGAGGAACCACATATACTACAGCAACAACTAGAGCCTCTTCGAGCTCCTCATGTATTGCATACGTTTTTACTGGTTGTAGTAGTGCAGATATGAACGAGTGGATCACGGACTCTTGTGCTTCTCACCATCCGTGCGGAGACAGAGACCAATTCAGGTCTTACAGATCTATACCCCTTGATATATGGGTTGTCATTGCAAATGGAGTTTACTTACCCATTACAGGACATGGGGAGGTGCATTTGATGCCATCTATGCGCCCGCAAAATTTTTTATATGTTCATGATTTTCAGATAAACTTGCTTTCTATTAGTCAAATTACAAAGGATCCGCATTGTCATGCCATTTTGAGCCCTCTTCCCTTGTATTTCAGGACATACTTATGGGCAGGGTGATTGGATGTGGCTGTGAGCAATATGGGCTCTACAGACTGGTCCAACCTCCTAATACTGGTGCCTCTACTATTCCTATTGTACCAGTCTTACCGTACCTGTGGCACCTTTATTTTGGCCACCTTCCTCTATAGAATCTATCATGTCCTCCCACAGATCTCCACGCGATCTTCCTTCCAGTGCGAGGCTTGCCAGCTTGGGAAGCATCACCGTTCTTTATTTCCATCTAGTCATAGTCAAAGCAGTTCTTGGTTGTTTGGGCTCCTTCACTTAAAATATTTGGGATCCGAGTCATGCCCCTGATCACCAGGGACACTGTTTTTATCTGGTTGTTGTAGATGATTATTCTAGACTTTTTTGGGTTTTCTTGTTAAAGAATAAGTCATAGGATGGGTCTGCCATTAAATCATTTATTAATGAGATAAAGAATATTTGAAGTCCGAGTCGTGTCCCTGATCACCAGGGATACCGCTTTTATCTTCTTGTTGTAGATGACTATTATAGACTTTCTTGGGTTTTCTTGTTAAAGAATAAGTCTCAGGATGGGTTTGCCATTATCACTTATTAATGAAATAAAGAATATTTTTCTGCTACCGTCAAATATTTGCATTCTGATAATGCGTTAGAGTTTTGCACTTTACAACTATCTGAGTTTCTCATATCTATTGGCATTGTTCACTAGATCTCGCGTGCCTGTACATCTCAACAGAACGGTGTGGTTGAGCGCAAACATCGTTATTTATTCGATGTGACCAAAACCCTTCTGATTAAGAGTCGTGCTCCTCCTCTTATTGGGGTGATGCAGTTCTCACTGTCGGCTACCGATCTTCTGTTTTAGGTGGAAATGTTCCTTTCTTGATTGCTTTTCTCAAGAATGATCTGTTATCCCTTACACCCTATGTGTTTGGATCCGTGATCTTTATTTACAATCTTTCTCATGGTCTTGACAAGCTCTCCCCCAAAGCTGTCAAGTTTACCTTTGTTGGCTACTCTCGTACCCAGAAAGGGTACCGTTGCTTTGATCCGCTTTGGCCGAAATACTTTGTCAGTGCGGACGTTACATTCTTTGAGTTTGTTATGTATTTCTCTCCTATAGGTGACAGACCGTCTTCATCGGACTATGATGAGGTCTACATGCCTCCACCTCCTACAACTCTATCACCTCATGCACCTACTCTAAAACATCCACCACCTTCTTCTTCACCACCACCACCACCTCCAGTATCTACACCTACTCTTGTGACTGCTCGTGGACCGCCATCCACCTTGACTCAATTTTTGCCACGTGTGTTTACTCGCAGGTCTCGCTCTGTTCCCCCTGCTCACGGGTCTTCCCCATCATCCAACACGCCTCAAGTATATAATGAGCACATTGTTTCTACTGGTGGCACTACTGAGTTGTCTATGCAGTAAGATTCATTGTAGGATAAGCATGTAGCCTTTCAAGAAGGAAACATACAGGTTATGGAGATAACAAATGATCTCGATGTGCCTATTATTTGATGAAAGAAAGAGAACAAACAAAAACGGGAACAAGAAAGATTTATGAAGCTATCTTTTTTTATATATAAGACGAGCTCCGGTTCCCAGCTCATACGGGAAAGTGAACTCCAGGGGCGCAGAGGAATCCCTTCTTTCTCGTCCACTGACGGGGGTGCGGAGGATCCAGTCAGCTAGAACCCGGGAGCCAAGCTTCCAATCAAGAGCTTTCCGACGTGCGAGCCTATCCTAGCTCTGCAAAAGTGGAGACGTGCTTGTGCTTCATATCCGCTTGCAACCCAAGTTTCTTTGAGCAGACTTTCAGAGGATTTCAGGAGATCCGTGGCACTATCTACCTTGGAATACCATGAACGCATCAGGAGGCCATCCAGGACAGTTAGTGCCATCTTGACATGGAGGAGGAGATGGCTGTGCTACTGTCATGTAACAGTTGGAGCCTTGTTTCAGCTCCAAATGACGCATCCGTAGTTGGGTGAAAGTACGTGCTTACGGTGAAGCGTCGAGCAGATGTCAATGTAGATCGCTACAAGGCGAGACTTGTGGCATGTGGGTTCATCTAGACATATGGGGTGGACTATCAGGATACATCCTTTTTAGCGGCATTCTACTCTACGTATACTTCTTTCAGTTGTAGTGACACGGGATTGGCCCTTCTATCAGCTTGATGGGAAGAATGTCATTTCTCTATGGTAACCTACAGTAGGAGGTTTACATGCATCAACCACCTGGGTTCGTTACTGAGGGGAGTGTCAGAAGGTTTGCAGGTTTCACAAGGCCATCTATGGTCTTAGGAAGAGTCCAAGAGCATGGTTCTAGAAGCTCTCGGATTTGATAAAGTAACAGAGGTTTGTGAGATCGATTGCCGACCATTCTTTGTTTGTTAAGAGGACTCAGAGAGGTACCATTGTCATAATTGTTTATGTTGATGATATCATTGTTATAGGGGATGACGAGCAGGGCATCCGGATTGCTAAGGACTTCCTAGGTTAGCGGTTTGTGACAAAGAACCTCGGTAGTCTGCGTTATTTCCTTGGACTGGAATTTGCCAGGAACCTTCAAGGTCTTGTGATGATCCAGAGGAAGTACGTTACAAATCTTCTCTTTGAGACATGCATAGCAGATTGCAAGCATGCCACTACTCCTATCGACCCGGGCATGACGCTTTATGATGATGACACTAATGAGGTTGATATTAGGATGTACATGGAACTTATTAGGAAGCTTCTTTATGTGACTATCACCATACCAGATATATCCCTTGCTGTGAGCAATGTGAGTCAGTTTTTGGAGCAGTCTAGACTTGCACATATGGATGCAGTCCATATGATTATGAGGTATCTAAAGACCTCACCTAGCACCGGTTTTCTATTTAGCAGATGTACATCCTTTGCAGTTACAACGTGTGCAGATGCAGATTATGCTGGTTGTCCCATGGATAGTAAGTCTTCTTCTGGCTTTGCAGTGTTTGCAGGAAGTTCCTTGGTGTCATGGGAGAGCAAGTAGTAGACTATGGTTGCCAGATCTTAGTATAGAATCAGAATACATGACCATGACACAAGCTAGTACAAAGATGCTGTGGGTCAAATCTGTTTTTACTGACCTGACTGTTGAGGTGCATCTTCCCATGTACCTCTAATGTGACGACCAGATCGCTCTCTTAATTGCAAACAACCCAACCTTCCTTGAGAGGACCAAGCACATCGAGGTGGCTGTCACGACACTCGTGACATGATACAGAAGGATCTCATCTCCACTACTTCTGTCAACTCTGGAGACTAGACAACATATGTACTTACCAATGCCCTATATAGAGGGCCTTACCAGAGATGCTGCTCCAAGCTTGAGTCTGATAGATATCTATGCTTTAGCTTGAGGGGGAGGGTTGAGATATTAGTTATCTTTCATGTCTTTTATGTATTATTTATTTTCTCTGTCTTCTTTATGTAAGTTTCACAACTGGTTACTCTCCTATATAAGAGAATCCGAGAGCTTTATGAATAAACAATTCATTCTTTTCTTTTCACAGAGCGCAACTTTGATAAATTATACAAGTTCTTCTCAGAGGTTATCCATCACTTTCAAAACTCTTTAACTCAAAAGTAGTAATTTCAATTAAATGTGTATATATATATATTTGATTAAATATTGACCTCACCTATAAAAATTTTCTGGCTCTACCCCTGACTGAGTCCACCTTTTCTCTTGTCCTAATGGCGTTATCAATGTTGAGGGTGCTCACAAGTTCTAGGACTCCATTGGGCCATTGGGGGACGCCCTGGTGCATGTGAATGTCCAAGCACCCGCTATTCTTTCATCGATGTGGCTTCTGAATACGAAGTTTTTGGGTGCCCCTTTCTTTAGGACATCACACTGTTTTTTCCCTTCGGAAAAAAGGTTCACATTCGTTTTTAAGCTCTAGAGGCTAAGTTTATGTCTTATTTTGTAATTAAAACAGGACCATATACCTAGTAGTCCCTAGTGGTCATTCTTTGAGGAAATGGGATCTGTTTACATAAACTACATATGGATTCTCCACTTGTCCATTTTTTGTTGTTTCTCCTGTCATCTACGTTTTTTGTGTGGAAATGCTAGGCATGGTTTCATTTTTGTTTTTTTCTATAGCTTATCTTGGACTCTGAAGGATCTGGATAGAGGAGGGTTGAGCTGGAAAGTTGGGGGTAACATGAATTGCAGTGTCAAACTGATGTTGTGTGATTACATTCTTTTCTATCAATGGATTTCATTATTGAATGTAATGAGAAGCCGGTGATGTCCCTTATGACGTTGTTGCCTGACGTAGTTTGGAGTTTTAGGGATGAAAATTTTGGAAGTAAGAAGGGAAACGATGGAATGAGTGGGAAAAGTTATATACACACGAAGGGGAGGAAGAAGCAGATGTAGGATGGCATTGGATGGTGGATGGCATTGGATGTAAGAGGACATGAACTAAAGGGGAAGAGGGGCACCAATTTTAAAGGCTGACTAAGATTCATAAATCAGTGTCCTTTCATTATACAGGGTAGTGGCTTTATGCAGAGAATCAACACCATCCAAAAGGTGTATCTTTTTACCTGGGACAAGTCTTTACCCAAGTGACATCTCCAAAAGTTACATCCATTTATCTACAACAACAAAGCCTTTTCCCACATTAAGTAGGGTCAGCTACATGGATACTTTGCCTCCATTCAGATCTATCTTGGGTCAATCTCGAGCTTAGATCCAAAAAACTAAGATCCCTTTGTATAGTCTCATTTCAACACTTTTATGACCTTCTTCACCCTCTCGTAGCAGGTTCAACATCCCAAAAACCCGCATCTCCTAACCGATGCATCAACTGACCTCCTTTGCACATGATCAAACCACTTTAAGCGGTTTTCTCGCATCGATCGGAGTTACACCAACTTTCCTTCTGATTGCATCATTTCAGGTCTGATCTTTACGTGTGTATCCACACATCCACCTTAACATTTTTATTTCTGCTAATGCCATTCTCTGCACTTGTCTATGGTTTACATGCCAACATTCAGATCCATAGAACATAACATGTCTCGCAGCTGCTTTGTAAAACTTTCCATTGATTTTCAAAAGAATTTTCTTATCATAGAGAGCAATAGTACTCCTCACCACTTTAGCCAGCATGCATTTATCCTATTAGTAACGGCTCCATCAATTTCTCCATTATGTTGCAAAATAGATCACATGTATCTAAAAGATTCTCTCTTCTGAATGTTATCGTCACTAATCTTCACTCCGATTCTTTCAACATTGCTTCCATAAAAAATACACTCCATATATTCAGTCTTAGCCTTGCTTATATGAAATCCTTTAGTATCTAATGTATGTCTCCAGACACCAAGCTTCTCATTTACTCCATCTCTAGTCTCATCAATCAACACAGTATCATCAGCGAATAACATACACCAAGGTATCTCATCCTGAATGTGGCTTGTCAACTCGTCCATAACTAAAGTAAAAAGGAATGGACTCAAAGATGAATCTTGATGCAGACCAATGTTGATGCCAAGTAGTCAGTCTTCCCACATTGGATCCTTGCACAAGATAAAGTCCTATCATACATATCCTTTATGAGGTTAATGTATGCACTTGTCTCTTATCTAAAATTCTCCATAATATCTCCAGTGGGTCAAAATCACAAGCCTTCTCTAAATCAATAAAAATCATATGGAGGCCCTTCCTTTTATCTCTATTAATATCCATTGTTCTCCTTAACAAGTGGGTGACTTCAATAGTTGAGCGAGACCTGACATGAATCCAAATTGATTTTCTTTTACTTTGAAAAGTTTTCTCAACCTTCTTTCGAGAACACGTTCTCAAATTTTCATAGTGTGAGTCATCAGCTTGATTCCTTTGTAATTTGAATAATTTTGAATGTCTCCTTTGTTCTTATAAAGAGGCACCACAATGCTTCTCCAATCTTCTGGTATTTTCTTGCTTCGACAAAGAACATTGAATAAATTTGTAAGCCAAGTCAAACCACGCTCACCTAAAACTCAACATACTTCAATAGGAATGTTATCATGACCTACACCTTTCCCAGGTCTCATAACCTTCAAAGCCTCCTCTACTTCCTTCCTTTGTATTCGTCTATAGCTTGCACAATTCAAGTAACTTCCACTACTAGCTATATCTCCTCAAGTGATCTCTCTACTTCCTTCCCCAATGAAAAGCTTATGGAAATATTGCTTCCATCTAGTCTCTATATCCTTCTGAGTAATAAGAACATGACCTTCATTATCCTTAATGCATCTCACTTGAGAAAGGTCTTTGGTCTTTCTTTTCCTTGTTCTGGCCAATCTGAATATATCCTTCTGGCTCTCATTAAAGTCGAGATTTTTGTACAAAACTTCATAACCTTTTAACTTATCTTCGCTAACAACCTTCCTTGTTTCCTTCTTCGTTATCTTGTAATTTGTGACAGTTTCTTCTGTTCTATCCTTAGACATAGCTTTAAAGCATGCTCATTTATTTTGAGCTTCTCTTGCATCCCTCCACACACCGCCAAGCCTCCTTCTATCCCGGAGCTCATCCCTTTGACTCGCCTAGCATCTTTTTTGGATACCCTTCAGATACAAGATGTTACTGCCTCCCACATCTCATTTGCACTTCTGTTACAATCCCAAGATAAGTCTTCTAAAACCTTCTTCCTAAAGCTTGATTGCTTCAATTGATGATTCCACCATCTAGTTCTAGTGATATTGGAAACCCTCCTTTTCTCTACCGGCCCTTTTATTTGCACATCCATGACTAATAGACGATGTTGGGTTATCAATCTCTCTCATGGGATTACTTTGCAATCTTTACGACACAACTGATCTTTTCTCCTTAACGCAAAGCAATCTATCTAACTCAACCGTGGTCGGCCCAAACTCAGGTAAATGAGGAGGGTTATGTTAGGTAGCCGACAACCAGCGTAAAATAATCGGAGTCAACTTCCTAAATAATATATTTTTTTAAAAATACTATTTAGGAAGTTGCCTCATGACAATTGGATCTCTTCAACATGGATTTAGAGACTATACGAAGGGATCTTAGTTTTATGAATATAAGCCCTAGATTGACCCAAGATAAATCTGAATGGAGGCGAAGAATCTATGTAACCGACCCCACTTAATTGTGGGAAAAGGCTTTGTTGTTGTTTTTGCAAAACAATCTATCTGAGTTCTAGTCAGGCCACTCTTATAAGTAATTAAATGCTCCTCCCTCTTCTTGAAGAAAGTGTTTATTATGAAAAGATCATAAGCCATTACAAGATCCAGAATGACTTTTCCCTCTTCATTTCTATCCTCGAAGCCATGACCTCCATGAACACCAGCATACCCTGAAGCATCCTTTCCCACATGCGCATTAAGATCTCCACTAGAAAAATCGTATCTTTTTGTGGGATTCCTTGCACAATTTTATCCAAATACTCCCAAAAAGCTTGTTCAATCCTTTATCTAAATCAATTTGCGGTGCTTAAAGATGATATTCCGAATTTCTTCTTCGAGCACTAGTTTTAGCAAAATAATCCGATCCTTGAATCTTTGCACCTCAACCACACAATCCTTTAAATCCTTATGAACAACTACTCCAACACCATTTCTGCCTTTACCTTTACCTGAATACCAAAGTTTAAAGCATGTCTTCTCGATCTCCCTTGTTTTCTCTCCAGCCCATTTTGTCTTTTGGAGGTATAGTATCTAAATCTTCCTTCTTTCCATCATATCTACCATCTCCATCGATTTGCCAGTCAAAGTATCAATATTCCAACTACCTATCTACAACTTCCTTTGCAACCTCTTTGATGCAAACGGGTTCCGGCGTCGACGATGAAAATAAAATATTTGGTAGAAATTTTTGGTGGAAGAATAAGGAAGGGTTGAGAAGAGAAATCACGCCTGTAGCGCGGGGTTGAAGGAGAAGAACCGCGGAGATCGCGTGGAGAGAGGGGGAGAGGAGAAAGGAGAGAGATAAAAATCTCAATTGATTATCAATACTTGACTGAATAAAAATGCTGGACTACCATCTCTTTATATAGGAGAGATGGGTTTACAAAAATAGTAAACTCATTTAAATTGACAACCGACTTGCCTAAACTGACTCTAATTAATTAATTGACCCAATTTCAAATTAAAATCTACGAAATAAATGTTGAGATCACAGGCGATCTCAATTGCTTATATAGACAATTACGACAACTTAAAAACGTAAATAAAATTGACTATTAATTAATTAAATAAATTTGGCCCTATAATTTGAGATCACGCTGCATCAACTCTCCTCCACTTTTAAAAATTCGGCTCCTGACGAATTGCTTAATGAAGATGCATTGTTGGAGAATTCATCCTTGAACTGTAGGTTCAAACGTCCCAATTTGATCCTTTTCCATGTTACGTTTGTAATTTCTCTTCACCGAGGGGCATGGTTGCAAATGTTCTACCCCTTCACTTAAAAAGATCCTATAGTATAATATGTCTTCCAATTGGCCCCATTGACAAATAGTTTTGGGAGGAGGGGGTTTTCTGTAAGTTTTCCAGAAGATGTCACCCCTCAAATTAGGGGATCCGATGGAATAAATAGATGTTAGGGTTCGACCCCTCTTAAAAGGGAGTCACCGCGTGATGGGAGCAGAGGATGGCGGCGCTGGATAGCAGCTGGCGGCTGGCGCGTGGTTCCTCGGGGGTCGTGTAGCCGGTGTTTGTGGTCGGGCGGCATCGGATGGCGTCGCGGCATGCAGGGGAGGCGGTTTCGCGAGCATGGGCGCCCGCGAAGGGGAGCATCATTGGCAGCGGCTTGCGGGAAGGCAGGGTGAGGGGATTGGCGTGCGGGAGGAGGAGGGGGTGGGGTCGCGTGCTGGGTGGGGTGGTTAGCGCGTGGGTGGGTATGGAAAATCACGGGGAAAGGTGATGGGGGGTTTGCTGGCGGCGAGGGTTGACTGGGGGAGGGAAGGCGCAGTGAACGGGGTGGCGATACAGGGTTGGTGGTGGCAGAAGGGGGTGCTGATGGGGGTGTGGCGAGGGTTGGAGTCGCAGGGGCTACGAGGGGTGCCGAGGTTGCGGGAAGGGGTCGCGTGTGTGGGCGCACGGGGGTAGGCGGGGTTGCAGGAGGGTCCGTCGGCGAGGCTGGGGGCTGGGCGAGGGCCGTGGGTGGTGCCGGGATGATTGGGACTGCGATTGGGGCCGCCGTTGATGACGGTTTCACATCTGGAATCTCCTGGACAACGACTTATTCCTCCTTTACGGCGAGTTTTTCTCCATCAAGACTGGTGGCAGCGGCTTCGATTGGTGGCGGCCTCGATTGGGCGTCGCGGAAGGCCTCAAAGTTGGCCATTAGGTCCCGAAACATTGATGACATGGATCGGAAGTTGTTCTGCAAATTACGTACCATGTGTTCCGCCTCTTTGAAGGAGGTGTCGATGGTGGAGATGGCTCGTCGTGTTTGTTCGGATGAACGATGGTGTCAGTGCGAGCGCCGAGACGGATCGTTAGATCGTGAGGACGATGTAAATGCCATGCTCTGATACCAATTGATGCAAACGGGTTCCGGCGTCGACGATGAAAATAAAATTTTTGGTAGAAATTTTCGGTGGAAGAATAAGGAAGGGTTGAGAAGAGAAATCACGCCTGTAGCGCGGGGTTGAAGGAGAAGAACCGCGGAGATCGCGTGGAGAGAGGGGGAGAGGAGAAAGGAGAGAGATAAAAATCTCAATTGATTATCAATACTTGACTGAATAAAAATGCTGGACTACCATCTCTTTATATAGGAGAGATGGGTTTACAAAAATAGTAAACTCATTTAAATTAACAACCGACTTGCCTAAACTGACTCTAATTAATTAATTGACCTAATTTCAAATTAAAATCTACGAAATAAACGTTGAGATCATAGGCGATCTCAATTGCTTAATTAGACAATTACGACAACTTAAAAACGTAAATAAAATTGACTATTAATTAATTAAATAAATTTGACCCTATAATTTGAGATCACGCTGCATCACTCTTTTAGACTCACTTTTTTACTCACATGCGTCCATCATACGAGAACCCTTGCAAATTTTGGACTGCATCTAGATAATGATGCAGTGAAACTAGTTCATTTATTCGCGTGTGTTACTCATGCAATAATCCTTGCAAAATTTGAACTACATCCAGGCAGCGATGTAGCGACCCTTATCAACTTCTCATTGCATTCAGGAGATGCAACACGTCACTAGTAGGAAACACCTAACAAAATTTAAATGTTTGTTTAAATCCATGTTGAAAAGATCCGAGCTGTTTTGAGACAAATTCCTAGTTGACAGCTACCTAACGCGCAACCCTCCTCAATTTACCTAGGAGGGACCAGCCATGACTGATTTTCACATCCATTTATCTAAATAAGAATCAATAAAAAGAAAAATTATAATTTAAAATGAAATTGCGTAATCGCCTAAGCATCACTTGCAGATCACGCTTTTTCAACTAAATTGATATTTGAAGGAACTATATCCTGCTTGTAGATGTAACTCCTGAATTCGTCAGATTCTACATGGTTCCTGCCTGTGTAGTAAATGACCCATTCTCTGGGCGCAAGGTGAAATTTGAATTTCCATCCATCATCATAAGTGTGTGACCGAAATCAGATTTTATCCTTAGATGTATACGAGTAAATGGAGGTCCTTATCCTTCCTATGAGGGCCTCCACTGCATGCTTCCTCTCCCATTTCTTCCCTTAAATGCATCCTCCTTTCACGTGGAAGTACTTTTGTAAGATTGTTCTCCCTACATGTTCATCACTCCACAAAGCTCCAATTTAATTTCTAGCAACAGATGATATCGTGTTCTCCATGTGGATTAAGTTCAGACACTGAAAACGAGTCCACCTATCTCTGTCTTGGAAGAAGAATAAGGTAAATTGAAAACTATTTCGTCTACAAGGCATTGTGACGCTCACTGCCCTGCACCCATTTGATTGCCACTGGGGGATGTTGTTGTAGGTACGTTTCATCTCCGTGGGCTGTCGGCTCCACCTCAGATATCCTTCTATGACATGTTTCGACAAATAAGCAAGCGAGCGAGCAATGACCCAATGAGACTGAGCTGGGCGAAAAGTTTCTTTATATAGATAGCTCAAGATCAAATCAAGAAGGTCGATATTCGTCACTATATATTCTAGCTGGGTAGTCTCTACTTTGCTCGTGGCCAGGTTAGACACAAGAGGAGGAAGGACTTTAGCAAAGAAAGGGGATGTAGACGTTTGCAAGTTCCTTACAAGCAAGGAGAGTTGAGCTCGAGGGTGGGGGCAATGAGACTCGAGCATTCACGCACTACACAATCGAAAGAAGAAAAGAAAGAGTCCATTTTTGCTCAAGAATGCTTCAGAGAAGAAAGTCAAAGGCTAATGAAAATTAATATCAAAGCTCAAAGGCACAGGTAAAATATTTGGTCGGACATACCCAGGAACTTTAGGTCAAATCCATTTTTGGATCACTTTTTTCAGGGCTAGTCTGACCTTCTTTCCCATGCATTTTGGGCTTTCGGGTATGCCACGTCGCATTCTAAATTATCCAAATGCTTACGCCGGATGGAATGCTCTGAGTAGTTTCGGCTCTTATATACCAATAGTTAGAATTTGTTTCTTCGTGGTCGTCACGATCACTTTAAGCAGTGGAAAGAACAAAGGATGTGTGGCGTCTCCTTGGGCTGTTGAACAAAATCCAACCACATTGGAATGGATGGTATAAAGTCCTCCAACCTTTCATACTTTTGGAGAACTTCCAGCTATCAAGGAAACGAAAATCCCTATGAAATGAAATTCTAGTGGGTCCCAAACAACAGGAAAAAAGAGAACCTAACAACACTTCTTGCCTAAAACGACTTGTGTAGGTTGGGATTGAGAATGGGGAGGCCATCAAATCCCAATGCGGCGCATCTGGAGCAGTTCAAAGACTTCATCCTATCTATCACTCAATCGACTGTCAACTCTACCCAGTACCACACTCAAGTCATTGAATTATGCTTCACTATATATTCAACTCCTTCCCGTATAAACTCTCCACTGTAATGAGAAGAAGCTTTTTTGATAGTTGCGAATGCAGTTGAGAGTTGATTGCTCTTCATAGGTTGTTTCATGACAGTTGACTGTGAAAGCATTAGGAGTGATTTCCGGGTGAGCTAAGTCGGAGTTGAGAATTCTGCTACATCGTGCGAGAAAACTACTCTACTGTCGCTGGCTAGTTATAGGGCATTGAGCTTAGCATCGAAAGATCCCAACTAGATATAAGCTTCCTTGCCTCTCTTCATTCAACTGCTCTTAGCCTCTAACCTCTCCTTTTGGAGTTGGCATGTGAGAAGCTACTTTTTTGATAGTCGCTAATGCGGTTGAGAGTTGATTGCTCTTTCATAGGTTGTTTCATGACAGTTGACTGTGAAAGCTGTAGGAGTGATTTCCGGGCGAGCTAAGTCAGAATTGAGAATTCTACTACGTCGTGCGGGAAAACTGCTCTGCTACCGCCGTCTAGTTATAGGGCATTGAGATCAACATCGAAAGATCCCAACTAGATATAAGCTTCCTTTCTCTTCATTCAACTGCTCTTAGCCTCTAACCTCTCCTTTTGGAGTTGGCATGTGAGAAGCAACTTTTTCGGTATTCGCGAATGCGATTGAGAGTTGATTGCTCTTTCAAAGATTCTTTCGTGACAGTTGACTGTGAAAGCTGTAGGAGTGATTTTCGGGTGAGCTAAGTCAGAATTGAGAATTCTACTACGTCGTGCGGGAAAACTGCTCTACTACCGCTGGCTAGTTATAGGGAATTGAGATCAGCATCGATAGATCCCAACTAGATATAAGCTTCCTTGCCTCTCTTCATTCAACTTATAGCTTTGAGAGAGAATTCACAATGCTGAGCGAGGGGATCCGTGGAACCCGAGTGCTTTCTATGGTATTGATAGTTGGATAGAGGAGTGAGTGAGTGAGTGAACAATGGACAGCCCCGATTGTCGTCACTACATATGATATATCAGTTAATCATATCTTCTTTTCTGCAAAAGAAAGTGAGGGCTTCATTCAGTGAGTCCATGATCACCGTCTAAAGGATCAAAATCTCACCTCAGCCTCCCCTAGATATAGATATGAATTTCTGTCGAACTCTTTTCTGAGACAGCTTTTCCACTTCCTGATCGAGAGGTGAAAGAGGACCCCTAGATGTAGTACTTTTTTTTCTTCAATGCAGTGCAGCATCTCTCTTGAGACTCGCGTCGAGGTTTCCCGATTGTAAAGCGCATTTTCTTAGTCCATCCCCTCTATTGAGATATTTGTTCTGAACTTGCGCTTGAAATGATTGGAACACAAGGGTTACACCTGCGAAAGCTTGGCTAAGATATTTCATCTATCGCAAATCATCTTAACTATTAGCAAGGTAAGTGCCAAGAACAACTTCAAATTAAATAAGAGTATATAATGGCACAACTGTGATAAGAACCACTGAAAAGTGACCCGTATACTACTGACGCTACAACCTAGATAGTTAGCTATTGTTTAAGACCATCACTTTTAATGACTCTTGACTTAGTTTTGTCACTGCAGCTTCTGCGCTTGCAAATAAAATGACAAACCGGGCGTCTGACATCGTCAGCCCAACCATATAGCAGGGCAAACCTCTCTTATCAGATCTGTGTTGGCAGCAAAATCCGAAGCATGATGGATAACTCCAAATGCCAAATACGTTGTTAGCATCTATAGCTGTCTGATATCATCGAATGTGAAGGATGTCTGATTGGATCTTATCTTTTCAAAATGTTGCACTCGTTTTCTATATTTTCCCCTATTTATTTCTAAATTTGAAATGGTGGCAATCACATCTGCAAAGTTACAAAGAGTTCTACAGAACAAGTTTGAGAGCATATTATGCTGTCCACATGAACCAATAAATTAAAAATTAAAAATAAAGGTCGGAATTCTGCCATGGATTAAGACGAAGACCGTGGTACTGGGACGCCTCTGCCATTCGATAATTGTGGTTAGGATTGGGTTAAAGTTTCAGTAAATAAATGGTCTCTTCAAAGGATTCTTGAAGTCCGTGTCTAAGTGGTAGCTTTCTTATTTGCATTTCTGTGTATGAAGTTGCATCATAATTTTTTAAAAAAAGATAAATACTGACTACAAAGAAACAAAAATGGGTATGGTCTAACGACTGATGTACAATTTTCTGTTTCCAGATTTACGTGTGGATTGGCTACAATTCTACAAAATTCGGATACCTGTATGCTGCCGCATCTACTCGTTCTGTAAGGGACATGACTCCACCCTCACCTTCATATATTCACTTGTGCTGATCCACTGTCAGCAAGATCTAGTATACTAACTGAAGGAGTTGTAGCAGAGCAATTCTGTGGGTGTGGCATCCTTACTGGGTGGCAGTGCCAACAATTGTGGTTCAAGCATCGCTAATCGTCTCGGTATATTTATCAAACTGACGTTTCCTCCTTCAATTTGCCAGGACTATGGAACTCATGAAAGTATCCCTTTTGCAGTGCTGAAGACTGGTCTCCATGTCGTCGTCGCCTGCAATCTTCCAAAAGACAGCCCTATGCTTGAGGTCATCTGCAAAAATATCAATGTCCATGCACACCTGAATTTTTTTGCCGAGTTTGCTCATGGTTTTTCTGATTGGGTCCCCAGGCAAGTGCGGAAAGGAAACTTGTGGAGAAGCTAAAAGCTCTGGGGTTGGTTAGATCTCGAGCATAATGCCATTGGAACCGAGCGTATTTGAGGTCAAAGCTAGCTGCTCTGATGTTTTTCCATAGGGTTGTGTTGTGATATCCGGTGCCATGTTGCCAGTTCTGCAGTTTGATCCATTTGGTTATTCATGGAGAAGCTTCAGGATGGAGGGGTCTTTCACTTTCACTGTTGGAAGGAGGAATTGGGTGACCGGTGTTGTAAGATATTCATGATGTTATGGTTCGTGTAGAATGGAAGACAATCCTACGCGGGATGTTGTAAATAACGTTGCCCATTCTCTGGGCCTGTTCGGTAGGAGAATAAGTAGGAATAAGGATGGAGAATAAGGTGAATAAGGGTCTATTCTCCGTTCGGCTGAAGGATAGGAATAAGGAGAATAAGGTGAAATAAAGGTAGGTAAGGTGGGATAAAAATAGGAATAAGAGTGAAATAAAATAGAATGATGGGGAATAATTGTACCACTGGGAACCGTGTCGGGAGGAGAATTGGCCCCTTATTCCAGGGCCTATTTCTCATACCAAACATGCCCTCTGTGTTTTTTTTGGAATGTTGGAGTATTGTTCCCGACATGGAACTGAACGTTTCTCAAGTTATTATTATATAGTATAAATAGCTTATTATTTTTTGGCTTCCAGCCACATACTTCTCCATCCAATGGTATGTGATTGATCTTTGGATTATTTTAATCCGCATTGGGACTTGTCCAACGTAAGGTCCCACACATTCACTTCCCCACCTTCTGAATTTGGGGGTGTGTGGTTGGTCGGCCGTATATGTCATCTTGCGTTTGAGATTTTTGCACCGGGAATCCATTAAACTTTTGCAATTATGCTAGAACCTATGATTGTTGTAAACTTACTCCATCTTACCCCCGATTCCTGCCATCGATTGAACTCTTGAGTTAATCTAATCATTGGAGAAATCAACTGTGGATCTTTTTTCACGAGTTAGATCTTCTCTAAGTACACCATGCGAGAATATCCGTATCCGATCTGTCACCATATCTGTTTTATACAGATTTTGACACCTATATCCTCCGTTTTAAAAGGGATACGAATACGGATATTGTTCTGATATCCGCAAACATCCGTATTTGCATCCATATATCCGTTTTCGTATATGAATATAGTATAGATTTATTTTTAACACTATTTAACATAAATTTCTACCTCCTTTTACCATATTTATATAATTTTTATGACACAAACACATTTAGTAAATTAATATCATGTGTTTTCCATCCAATTCTTAACATTACTCATGTGCGATTAGTATCTGTTTTACATCTGTATCCGCATATGTATTCGTATTAAAAAATGGATAAGGATATGATAATACCTATATCTGTATCTGTATCCGACCGTTTGCATCCTTACTTCCAAGCAATGGTCGAGGAGTTGTAAAGTGGAGAATCCTATTACTGCTGGCACGAAATATTTAATATAACAACACGTATGTGGTTGTGGCATCAAATCTGCCTATTATATTTCTTTTCTTTAGGAATCGTTCAAAGGTAGAGAGAATGAGTTGTTGAAGCGCCTTTTACATGTGGCTTTATTCTTCCAAACTTCCAATTTCATGCCTCGTCGTCCATCACCTGGAAGTTTCCGTTTTAATTCTATGAATTGTTGTAGGATAAGAAAGAAAAATAGATATTCCAGAAAGAGGGAAAATCCAGGATAAAAGCAAAAAAAAACCCGGATTATCATTTCTTGTTCCCGGAAAGAATGGGCATAGTTGAGGAAATAGTTAAGTTGTAGTTGTAAGTTTTAGATAATGTTACGTTTCTAGTGGCTAAAATAAGTGTTTTTGAAACCGGACCGGACCGGTCGGTTCAATCGGTCTGACCAGTGAATCGGGCTTAGACCGGTACGGTTAACCGGTTTATGCTGGTTCGGTTCGATTACTCAAATTTTAATTAATCTGTCCGGTTCAACTTAATTTTTTACCCGGTTTAACCAAGTTCAATCGAGTTAACCAGTTGTCCTACTCAACTAGCTCTCTGTCTGTTAAAATAAACTAGACCATGATTTCTCTAAACTAAGATGTGCTTAAAGAAAATATCTTTTGCATTTTTGATCCTATATCCCTACTCCGTGCGTCATATCTCCGGTGGCCATGTCTCCCCCATTATCCAATAATCCTCTATATTTCAGGAGTACTCGACCTCCCCAATATAAATCCCAATCCAGTCTACACCACACTCGAGAAGGTCATCATCAGCGGTAGAAAACCACCGTCGATGACGATAGGTCACCACCGCCAATAAGAGCTCGTTTGGTTCAAAGGTTGAGGTGGGTTGGGATAACCTCTTATGGATAGTAGCTGTTTGGATGGTTACGATGATTGATAGAGGGTTGCCGTAATGAATGTAATGTGATATCATATTGATTTGTGATGGATTTCCAATCCAGACATGATCCATGAATACATTGAGTAAATCATGTTACCATGGAAGTAATCCGCTAATCAAATAAACCCTAAGGCCCCGTTTGTTTGATTGGAAAGGAATTGCAATGGAATGGAATCAAGACAAGAATGGAATTAACAATGGAATGGAAAGGAAAATGTTTTTCCATTCCATTGTTTGGATCATATTAGGAATTGGAAATTTTATTATGAGACATGTTCCTTTCTTATATTTGGAAAAGAAAAAGAATAGAAAGAAAATAACATTCTTTTTCGTTAAGTAGAAAAAATAATTGTTATTCTCAGACTTATTTTTTCATATAATCGATATATTTCATATAAAAAAATCAATAGTCAAATTTAAATGGAAAGTAATTTGATTTTTTTCATACAATTGATATATTTGATATATCTATATCCGTATCCGTTGTATTACCATATCTATATCCATATTCTAAAGAAATTAAGAAATTAAAAATGTTATGGGTATCTGTATTTGAAAAAAAATAAAAACACATATCCATATCTGTATACGTATTCACTAAAATATAACTCATGTCCATATCCAAAAAAAACTAAATATGGTATTTGTATCAATATTTATAACTACAAAAAAAATAAGATCCATTTCCATGTGCATATCTGTTCCGTAAAAAACACCATCCATGTTCATATATGTATCCGTAGAAAAATTAAAATCCATATCCATATCCGTATATATATCTGCTAAAATATAATCAGTATCCATATCTTAGAAAAAATTGAACATTGCATCTGTTTCCATATCCATATTAGAAAAAATCATATATCTCTGTCCATATCCATATCTGAAAAAAAACACATATCCGTGTTTGTATCCATATCCGTAAACTAATCATATCTGATATATTTTTTCAATAGATATATTTAATATATATGTATTCTTTTCCGCTGGAATATCTTGTAACCATATTTGTATCCATATCCAAAAAATAAACTATATCTATACATGTATCCGTAAAAAATATCACATATCCATGTCAGTATCCATATATGCATATATTTGTAACTTATCCAACCTTTTGCATCCATATGTTTGTATCCAGGTAAGTATCGATATATCCTTGTCCAAAAAAATCATATCCATGTCGGTGTCCAAGAAATATCTAAAAAATACATATCCATGTCGATAACCATATATTTATAACTATGATATATTAACTAAAAAAATATTGAAGAACACATTCATTAGCATTGGTAAGGAATGGAATCCCAATTCCTAGGGGGATACCAAGGAATGGTAATTCCCATGAATCAGGGATTCGGATTTCCGTTGTAATCGTTATTCCTGCGTAAAGTTAATCTAACAAACAAAGGAATGTAATTGATAGAGGAATAATGAATCAAATCCGAACATGAAGGTTCATGTTTGATTTTTATTTTTGAAAATTTTTAAATTAAATTACAAGTATATTTCAAAAATTACATCTGAATAAAAAAACATTTGTATTACTAAGCTGTTCGCAGCATCAGGAGGGGTGTCGTATGGAAAATTGAAGGGATAAAAGGATGCAGAAGGCGATTCTCAGCTCCCATCTGATTCGTCAATAATTGAGGCAGCAGTGCTTCAGCCTTTTTATACTCCTCACTATTCCTATCAATTTTATTTTTGTAATTTAATATTGCATTTTTTACCGTCTGTAGCTCAGATCATAAGCGTTCAGATTCTTGAAACAATTCATAACTCATATTCTCTCCGTACCGGTTGGTGATGTTACTTGAATCTTAGGGATGAAAACGAATGCGAAAATATTCGTATCTGATCCGTTATCGTATTCGTTTTGTACATATTTTGACATTCGTATTCATATTCGTTTTAAAATGGATGCGGATATGGATATCACTTTGACATTCGCTAATATTCACATTCGTATTCGTATATTCATTTTCGTACATAAGTATAGTAATATATTTATTTATAACTATGCGTAGCAATATTTTATGATTGCATTCACCATTTGTTGATATAATTGTTATGAAATTACTAAATCTAGTATACCTAATCTTATGTGTAAATCATCTTAAACATGTATATTTTAGTTAATCAACTAAAAAAATATGTTATTATTCGTATCCGATTCGTATTCGTCTTACATTCGTATGCGTTTTTAAGGATATGGTAACACATTTTTTACATTCGTCAATATTTGTATCCACGTTCGTTCTCGTATTTCAAAATGGATAAAAATATGATTACACCTACATTCGTATCCGTATCCGACCATTTTCATCCCTATACTTGATGCCCCACCACAACGGATATGTCTATAAAAAATGCCTCATTGGAGGTCATCGGAGTGGTAGGCTCACCACTATCAGTGTCAATTGTGTTAGCTGCAATTGCCGAGTCATCTCCTCCTATTTCAAGTTAAGTAAACAAAGTTAATTAAATATTTTAATTAAAATTATAAAATAATCGACAAAACAAAAATGTTATACGTATGTTTTCACAGCTCTCGTGACACCACACACTACGGGTTCGTTTGGTTGCAGGGTTGGGCAGGGTTGGGTACTATTCACAGGGCTGGGTGAATAGTAAACTGTAAGGAGGGAGTACCCCTGTGAATAGTACCCAACCCAACCCAACCCAACCCTGCCCAATCCTGCAACCAAACGAACCCTACGAGAACCATCGATGTCACTCTTTTTCTTCAAGACTTCAAAGATCTATATGCAATTGTGGATGCCATTATGTTCTCAACTATGTGAACTAGCCTATAAATGACATTCATATTATAATATTAATTTATAGAAACATTATATTTTTAAAATTTTAGTATGATTGCCTTAAAATTTGAGATGATCAGTAGTTACATGCTTCAATCCAATCCTCTGGAGGATCATGCTCATCATTAAGATGGGATGCTTGCTCGAGAAATTATGTGAGAGATTGTAGGACCTTGATCTCCCAATCATCCTTGTAATGGCATGGTGGATCCATGCTTGAGTTAACTTCTTTGATGACTTGTATATATACTCTATCTTGCTCATAAAAAGAAGAGAGATTGTGCCGAATCAAAGATCTAAAGTGTACAAAGAATCGAGTAAAAATACAATAATAAAATTTGAGTACAGACTCGTCCGTCTACAATTATCTCTCGAGTAACTTCACTGGATGGGTTATATTATCATGAATTAGAGGATTCTCTTCTAATCGAAATGTTGCTACATTTAAGCAAACATTTAAAACTTAAAAATAATAACATTTATACTTCATAAAAAGCAAATAATTATGCTTATCGCAAGTTTACGAAGAACAATGGTCCACAATTTGCAGAATGACTCCTTAACGTTGGTTGCAACAATGTTCATAATACCGTTGTTCAAGATACATTTGGCTATTCATTGATAAATGTTCCTATTGATATGTTGATTGATCCAAAGCTAGGAATAATGGGTTTAGTTGATGCTATATATCCAAGTGTATCTCAAAAGTACATGATCCCACCATTCTTTAGAGACCGTACTATTTTGACTGCTCAAAATGCTGATGTTGTTGATGTTATTGCTCTTACTTAAGAAGTTACCGGGAAAAGAGTTTGTTTTTTTCAGCTACGATAAAGCAATCCCACTTGAAGAGGCTGGACCATCTCCTGATTTGGAATACTCTGTCGAATATTTGAACTCCATAAATCTCCCTGAATTACAACTTGGTATTCTTGATTAAAGATTGGTGCTCCTATAATACTATTACGAAACATCGATCAATCAATAGGCCTTTGCAATGGTACACGCCTCATTATTAGAGGATTTTAAACGACAGTAATCAATGCTAAAATATTATCAGGAGATTATGCTGAACACCATGTCTACCTGTCAAGAATCGACTTGATCACATCAAATACATGAAGTAATATCTCATTAAAGAGAAGAGAATTTCCTATAAAGTTGGCTTTCACAATGACTATTAACAAAAGCCAAGGTCAAACATTAACACATGTTGGCTTATACTTACAAACACCAGTTTTTAATCATGGACAATTTTATGTTGCTCTGTCAAGAGTTACATCTCGAAGTGGCCTAAGAATCTTATTACCGAAGGATACAAAATTTCCACATAATTTCACTAAAAATGTTGTCTACCAAGAAGTTCTAGCTGAAATCAAGGCTCGGTGTTCCTCTTCATTTTAAAGCAAATCCGGTAACTTAAACACTTTCCTCATATCATAATATTTTATATGCATATGTTCTTTCAACAAACTTTTTTTTAAATGCCATACTTTGCAGCCGATTACAACATAGAGGCAAAGAGCAACAACCAATAACAACAATCAAGTTATTGTCAGAATGAAGCGAAAAAAACACTCAAAGGCGCAAATTAACCACTATCACTATTCGAGGTAACATATTTAAGCTCCAATATGGCTCTCAAATTATTAATTCAAACTCATGATTATTTCTTGTTTCTCTTTCCAGAAGACATTCAAACAAGCAACCGCGAGAATCCAGAGTATGAAACACATGTTGAAAGAGGAAAGGAGCACATGGAAGAAGCAAAAGAAAAAAGGTAAAAAACCAACCTAGCCATACAACCATCGAATAATTACGCTAGACTCGTCGCATCCAAACATCAGTAATGCATTTTTCAGACTTAGAATTAGCAGATTATGATATGGAGAACTATTTGGCTCAAAATATGGAAACATTCTTGCTTTTACTGTCATTGATGAGAAGGTAATATAATCATAATCAAACTTCGCATAACTTATACAAATTACTTATCCATGCCTATCTTTTCCTAATTCAACCTTTTTACCACTGCCTCTTATAGGGTGACGAAATGCAATTCTTAATTTCAGACTATAACCTCGAGAAATGGAGAGCACGGTTCCAAGTTGGTAACTTATACTTATTTTCAAACGTTGACATTTAGGAAGCATGGAAAAAATACAAAATCGTTGAAAAATCAGTACCAGATGATTCTAAGAAGCTTGTCCATGGTTCACCTACTTGACGATGATGCCACATTTCCATACACGCATCAAAGTTTTGTTGCATTAAAACACATATCATCTATCACGATGAATGGAATCTCCCTTATTGGTAATTTATTTACATGCATTGATTTCTTCCTATTTATATCTTAATCATTTATACACATATGATCATTTCAAAAAATTATGTTTTACCATATTAGATATACAAGGTATTATTGTTGTTGAACGACCCATCACTTTTGTTACAACTAAGGAAGGATCTCAGCAAAATAAACAATCATAGATGAAAGATACATTTTTTTTCAACAAATTCATTTAATGCCAGACTTATAATTCTTTTTTTATTTCCTATACAGTGAATCCAAAGTTAGAATCACAATATGGGGTAAGTTAGCAATGAATTTACTTGATGAGCTTGAACCCACTGTAAGGAAAAACAACATCTTACTCGCAAAACATTTGTCGGTTTTCACGTATCAAAGCAAAAAATATTACTCTCCAATTTTAACTACTATAATAAACTCATTCATTGAGCAAGAGTAAATCACATTTCCATTTTCACAGGATTTTATACATTGTCAACAACAGGTTTCTCCATGCTTCAACTAAACCCTCCAACAACAACAACAACAACAATATCAAGACTTATCTCATGGTTCAAAAACTTGACATAGAGACCATTCCACTTGTAACTTACATTTCAACATGACCATCATGTGCTTATATTTCTTTAAATTTCGTATAGGTTTAATACATATAAAGATCAAAAGAAACTTCTCCTTCCAATGACTCCTTCAGAAAAGATTGAGCCTATCAAAGTTCACACGTCTACACTTGCTGACATTTTAAAAGCATGTCAAACCTCAACCTCAAAGGTAGTTTGGACCTTTACAATTATTAATCCAATACCAGTAAGTCATTTCATATCTACTATTTCCTCATATAATTTATAACTCTACATGTCATTAGTATTCAGGCAATGACTTATGCGACAAAAGCAACTATTCAAACAATCTTCACGAACACAAAATTATGGTATGAATGTTGTGGCTTGTGCTTCAGCACTTACATATTAGATGAGAGGAGAATTGCGTCAATTACAGAGTACACATGCCAAATGCTACTCCCGGTAAATTATTTATTGAATTTCACCTTTCCATTTATATATAGATATCCTCCAAATACTAACTCCACCCTAAATTACATAATGAAAGTTACAACTGAGGTATGGACTGCGATACTTGTGCATGTATCACAACATTCGCAAATGCTGCAGAAAAGGTCCTTTAAATGACCATCACTGAGCTGCAACAAATGCTTGAAAAGATCTGCTAATAGCATCATATCATCTTCATTCATTTTAAAAAGTAAACCTAATGAAATATGTATTCCCAAGATCCTCCACCATCTACGGTTTACAAAATCATTGTCTCGTGTATGGAAAAAGAGTACATCTTCGAAATACGTGTACTGAAAAGAACTTGCGTTATGCACAAAGAGGAGAATTTACTGCCAGCAATGTCAAGGAACACATCCATAACACATTTCACGAAGAAGTTTCATGTATTAGTTAACCACAATATACCACCTGTCTGACATATTCTTATTACTGCAATTAAATTTTACATTAACCTATTGTTCGTTGATGTCTTGCAGGTCTTGAATGATAACTTGAAGAATCTACAAGATAGCATCAATACTACTAAATAGCAACTTCTGTATGTATGACAATGTAAATATAGGCCCGTCAAAAACTATACCTATGGTCCTATAGTTATTTCATGTTATCTTTTGTTGTCATACAAGTACAGTTTAGTCGAACAACAAACACTCTTTGGAAATTACAATTAATCTTACATTTGGTTTGTTTAGATTTATGTTATACCTTTCAATTTCCATCCAATTATTTGCTTATTATCATCTTTCATAAAAAAACTGCATGGCATAATTATATGAATGTTTTGATTTTTTAAATATTCACATAAAGGAATAAATAACAAAAATTGCACATATTCATCATCTATAAGAATAATTACAAATCGCAGCTTTCTTATACATATTAATATCACTGAGTAACTTTCTTCCATCTCCATTTTTTCATTCCATGTATTGCATACTACTGAACAATACATAGGTTTCAATCTTCATATCTACGTGCCTTACAATATTAAAATATAATAAAAATATCTTTGTTCATTCTTCTATATGAAAACATAGATAATGTTTCAAGATACATAGATGATTATCAACTCCCAACCCAAACAAGCATATACAGAATTTGCCAACTCAACAATTGAAGGTTCCAACATAATAAGATTTAAGTGTCAACTTTACCATTTCGGGCATAACCTAATTAAATAGTTGTTGGAGTTTTTTTAAACTTCTCCAACGAAAATGTTGTTATTTTCCCACTTTAAACTTATTATATCACTCCATTTCTTTAAAATGAATATTAATGGACATAAATTGATGAGGGTCATGATCAAAGTTTCGGATTTCCAGATGCTACATTATATAGAAAGATGGAGGTGTCATATGGCATCTTCTTGATGTTCTCGATGATCTTTAGATTCAACAACAAATATGTTCTTACTGTGTAGTAGAGGGTCGACATAGACCGAGATTGTTGGAGGTAGATCAGATAAAATTTAAAAGGAGTTTGCTCTCTAATGGTACCGTTGGAACATTTCAAATTTTCATAGCATGTCCCGAGCAATGCACGGGCTCTCCTCTAGTTAGATTAATTTGTAAGATATTCTGAACTTTCTATCTGATACCCCACAAAATACAAGTGTTCATTTGACTCTCAGAATGTTATAAAGATAACAATGTGTAATTTTTATAATTTTCATTGAAATATGTACTTTCAATTTTTAAACAATTATAAAATACATGTGTATTGTAGTAAAATCTCATTGTAATAAGTACCTGCAATTTCGAAAAAAATTATAATTATTTTCAATAAAATATTTATATTTTAAAATGTTGTGTGACATTTTTTAGATTTTTATCAGTTGTACCCTTCTAAGATATTGCAATATAAGTTAGGGATATTTACACCCATAACCCCGAGTAATTTCATAGTTACCTTAGTAATCCTCTATAATCACAAATTACACAAGGACCCCCGAATAATGCTCTGCTTTACACCCATAACATTCCGTTATCTTAGTTCATTAAACTCAATCATATGAGTGAGTTAATCTAACCAATCTGAGATCTAATGACTAGGATTAAGTAAAAGTAAATAAGAAAAGTTTTTTTTTGCGGACGGAAAGGGAGAGATGGACTGCTTGCAGGAGGCTGTGACGGGATTGCACGGGGGGGGGGGGGGGGGGGTCTTCGACGATTGGGTGGCGGCTGGACTTACCGACGGAGGTGGTGGTGGGTGACGATTGGGGGGGGTGCTTGCAAGTGGCGATGCCTGAGGGGAGAGGAGTGGTGAGGCTTCGACCTTCCATGAGGGGCGTGGTCGGGTTTTCGAGGGGGGAAGGGGTGCTTCAACCTTCCATGGCCTCTCCGCAGGGGTGATTCTTCGAAAATGTTGTTTAAGAATAAAAGTGGAGTACCTGTAGCTTAGCTAAAGTATTCAAAGGTGATAGGAAGTTTAATGTATCTTACCAATTGCACGAGACCTGATATTTCATTCTCGGTTGCAAAGCTGAGTAGATACACTAGCTGTCTTGATCGTACCCATTGGGAGACTCTGGATCGAGTACTGAAGTACTTGAAGGGAACTATTTCCCTTAGTTTGCATTATGGTAGACATCTATCTATGCTAGAAAGATATAGTGATGCAAACTTGATCGAGAAAGTAGAGGAGTCTGGGTGTAATGGTGTTACTGGGTATGTCTTTATCCTTGGAGGCGGTGCAGTCTCCTAGAGGTCAATGAAGCAGACTATTCTAGCTCGATCCATCTTTGAGAAGTTGAATGGCTAAGAGAACTTTTATTTGAAATTCCCATGATAGGTCAGCCAGTTCCTGCGATCTCGGTACATTGTGATAACATGACCACAATTACCAAGATCAAGAGTTCAAAGTTCAATCAGAAAACAAGGAGAATCAAACTTAAGACGTTAAGGAATTTGGTGTCTCGAGGAGTGTTGGCTGTGGATTTTGTTGGATCCAAAGACAACACGACAGATCCATTGACTAAGGGACTTGATAGATCTTTAATCCTAAAGTCTAGGCTTGGAATGGGACTGAGACCCATTGGGAGTTCCTCTACAGTAGCAACCCAAACTATCTGAGTGGAGATCCCACAAAGTAGGTTCAATGTGATAATAACAAGCTGTTTGGAGAACTGATTGGCATTCTTAGTTTAATACTTATGCATGAGTGTCTTATCCCTGGAAGCGTGAGTGTCATTTAAGATGCTAGTTTAGGAAGAGCGTAGGCTTTGAATGGGTTCAAGCCTGAGGGAAGTTGGTTAGCAGTGCATCCTTGGAGAACGGCACCTATGTGAGTATTACTGTGGGTACAGTTAAAAGAAGATGGTCTTTCCTGAACATACTCATGAAACAAGATAAGGGTGCATGGCCTTTAAGAGTAACAACCCTGAAGATTGTACCAAGAACAACACTTTGTTATTTCTACAGTATACTTTAACATCAAGGTCTGAAGTTCAAGACGTAGTTCACTTCGTTCCTGTTAAAGTGAAAGTAGTAAACTCAGGTAGATGTTCAAAATGGAAGGTACCTTTACTGAAACTAAAGTGTGGCAAACAAAAGATGTTTTTTAACTATCTTTGAATCTCTTTTTTAAATTGGTGAATTTGTGGGGGATTGTTGTATTTAAAGTAAGCAATTTAGGTTTTAATTGGAAAACCTATGCAATTACTATAAGAGTCAATTTGGTTCAATTGGAAAATCAAATGGCTTAGAGGAAAAGTTGGAAATTCTCAAATTTGCAACAAAGAAAAACTTGGGAGAAGTTTAGTACTACATCTAGTATTTCTAAACTTTTGGTGGGCTCATATATAAGTTCACATTCCAAAATCTTGTAGCAATAGTAGAGAGGAGGAATGAAGGATCACGCAGGTGCACATTCGCGCTTCGCTCTGCTCCGCTTCGGTTCCGACTCCGGCTCGGGAGAGTCAATTCGGATCTCGGATCTCGATACTCTTGCTGCAGGTTTCATTTGGTTGATCGATTAAATTAATCAGATAGATTAATTTGGATTCGATCGTAATGGGAATCTAACTCGACCCGAACGGTTCGCTATGCCCGCAGTTTCGAAAATCGAAGAGACACGCCCGTTGAGGGTATTTTCGGAAAATAGAAAATACTACGTGCTAGGGTACACAAGGCTCTTTTTATACCTCTCTCCTAACGTCGTTTTTTGCAGTCGCAAGAAAACTCTCACATCGCCGCTCTTTCTCTTTATTCTCTCATCGCAACTGCGACCTGTTCTTTTCGGCTGCAAGTTCTCGGAGGCACTTTCGAAGACGGTCTCGTCGATGTGCGTGGACGAAGACCGTGTGCCGTCGTATCCTGGCAGCGGATCGCCAATACCTTACGCATCGGTATTGTGGAGGCGATATCCTCTTAAGGACAACCCATTTCATCGATGCTTCCGTGATTTTTAATCTAATATTTCTTTCATATTATTTACCGCAAATTGTTTATTACTTTACCTTTTCTTTTCTAGATCTCGTCCTAATTTATGTTTCCGTTTTATTAATCGGTTCTTTTTTGCATTATGTAATCGGATAATTAATGAGAAATATGTTATTATCACGATGTTAATCGTTAATGTTTCTTTGTTAATTCATTTGATACTTTGAATTACTATTTAAAATATGCCTCGTTGATACTGCTAACACAACTCTCGTTATTTTGTCGTCTGTGTTTCCAACTTTAAAAATCCAACTTTTATACTGCTAACACAACTTTTATTTTGCATCCAAATTTGTTTATCGTATTATATTTACAATATTATTTTTTTTACAAAACTGGTATTCGTTTCTAACCGATCTTTATAAATATTTAAATTATAATTAATAACTCTTAATTAATTTATTTAGAAAATACTATTAATAGTTTTTTTGGTAAAGTTGGATCTTTACTTACACGTGTTATGCTTTTTGCAATGATTTTCTTAACGAAATTTACTTATTTGCTATGAATTAAGATACACTTCTGGTAAAAACAACCATTATATAAACTGGGAATTGACAATATAATATTTCCAAACGAATTTAGATTTGTAAATTTAATTTTCTTTTCAAACTTGATTTTGTAGTACAAGAAGATTATTTTGTATTAAAAATAAAGTAATCCGTGGATAAAATATTCATGTTTTTTATATTTATTTATCATGTGTTATAATTATTTTTATAAATTTAGTTTCATATTACACGATGATTGTTTTATATTTACAATAGAAGTATTAGCGATTGAAATATTACTAGCTATTTTGTATATTTGTATATATACATATAGTATTATATTATTTATGTTTGTATTTGACACATATCATTTTCATTGTTCCAACAAAAAAAATATATTTATATATGAGTTTAATACGCTGCTCCTTGGGAAGCTAACTTGGCTCCTCCTGCACAATTTCCTTCGTTTTTTTTGAATTTCTTTCATGGAATTTCATCACTATATCCCTATATTATGTCATTAAAATTTCGTGCGAAACAGAGATTCCTACGGCCTCCATTCAGACAGTCATTTTTTAACGATAACAGAATTGCTAAAAACGACCCCGTCTGGATGGAGGCTGTAGGAGTCTCTGTTTCACATGAAATTTTAATGACATAATATAGAGATATATTAATGAAAATCCACGGAAGGATTTTTTTTAAAAAATAAAAAAGCGGGCGAAATGGGACAGACCTATTTTACCCTTTATATATATTATTATATTATTCGTAACTATATTCCTCTAATATGTCATTCAAATTTCGTTAGAAATGGAGACTCATATAGCCTTCATCCAGAAGATGTAATTTTAACGATCTTAGATTTGCTGCAATTTACCTGTCCTGGATGGAGGGCATTGAAGTCTATGTTTCTACGAAATTTGAATGACATGTTAGAGGAACATAGTTATCAAATCCATGGAAGCATTTTTTAAAAAAATAAAAAGTTGAAAAAAAATGAAAATCACGGAGTAGGATCTCTATCCTCTCTCTCTCTCACTCTCTCTCTATATGTGTGTGTGTGAGGATGGGGAGTATGGCTTTACATGCACTAAGTATATATCTTCCACATTTTTTATTTTTTTTGGAAAATATCACTATATATATTCATCTATATATCACTCCAATATGTTATTCGAATTTCATCAGAAACATAGACTCCTATGCTCTCCATTTAGAACAGGTAATTTTAACGATCTTAGAATTGTTGTAATCGACCTGTTCTAGATGGAGAGCATATGAGTCTCTATTTCTAACGAAATTCGAATGCCATATTGGAGTGATATATAGATGAATATACATGATGATATTTTCCAAAAAAACAAAAAAAATGTGGAAGATATAGGTCCCAGTGCATGTAAAATTACATGCATAATATATGTTGCATCTCCATCTTTTTATTATTGTCGAATCTCTGTTAGGGATGAAAATGGTCGGATACAGATACGAATATATGTATAATCATATATTAATTATCCATTTTAAAATACGAATACAAATGCGGATACAAATATTGACGGATGTGAAAAATGTATTAGCATATCCTTAAAAACGAATATGAATGTAAAACGAATACGAATCGGATACGAATAATAAAAAAAGTCAATAGATTAACTAAAATATACATATTTAGGATGATTTACACATAAATTAGATATACCAAATATAGTAATTTCATAACAATTATACGAACAATGATGAATGCAATCATAAAATGTTATTAATCATAGTTATAAATAGATCTATTACTATACTTATTTACGAAAACGAATATACGGATACAATGCGAATATCACGAATGTTAAAGTGAAATCTATAAATGCATCTATTTTAAAACGAATACGGATATCACAACATGTATAAAAGGAATAATGATCGGATTCAAATATATTCATGATTATTTTCATCCCTAATCTCCGTACAGTGAGAGCCGACGGCCTTTGGAACGACCAGGAGATCGCAGACCGGGTCCGATGGGGTCATTAAAAAATGAATGGAATATATTTTGTATAAGAAATTAGGCCCGTTCCAGTCAACTTTGGTTTCTGCCTATATATTTTTTATTTATAATTATAATAATATTTATATGCACATATGCTAAAAATTATGGCTGCTACCGGGTGTACACATTTATTAAGCATCATTCTCTCCCTCCCTAGAAGAGGAAGAAGAGAGAAGAGAAAGAAGAGGAAGAAGAGAAAGAACAAATCTCCCTCCCCCTTCAAATCCTCCACAGCTCCACTTTTTTGGTGCTTTCACAGAACAGGTGACTATTTTCGTTTCTTTTATTTTTCCAGGCAACGTTACCCACAATCGAAATCGTGTATGCCGAGTCTAATTTCCAGTTCCTGTTTATAATTCCCAAAGATGGATTTGTGGGTACGCTTTTTTTTGGTGGGGGGGGGGGGGGGTGGTTATGGACATGTGATCAGTGTAGCGAGAGGTAGAGTTGGCTTCTTTGATGTTGTTCTCGTTCTTTCCCAAATAACGCACTGTACGATCTGATTACCCGGTAGATTGGGATCTGTTTCATGGATAGTATGTAATTTTACTTCGGATTGAGAAGCTTACTATGTGTTCCTGCTCGCTCACGGACAGAAAGTTTTTTTTTACTTCCAATCTTATGATCTGCGTTTTCTAGTTTCCTGGTCAGATTGAGAAGCTTACTATGTGTTCGTCCTTTTTTTTCCCCTGCAAAAGAGCTGCAAGTACTGATCTAAAGAAAGTTCTTGGCTCTATGCATGTTGGATCTAACTCGGGTACTCAATTTCTGTTCATAAAAGAGGGAAAAGTGTTGGTAATTGTTGTTGTTATTGTTGAAGAAACTTGTTTAATAATATCATGGGAAGACTAATGTTATTTGCTCTGTTTTTAGTCATCACTCTTATTTCTGTGCGAGCTTGCTGAACTCAAGTGTCACTAAATTGCTTGGTTGCTTGTAATATTATATTGATGACCACTTAATTGAGCTGCTTCTTCCTGACATTGCTTAATTGATCTCGTTAGGAATAAGAATCTGAAGTAGAATGGGCTTCTTTTCATGCTGCGGAGAGGCTAACGGAGACGATCATTTCCTTATTGGAAACTCTAATGGTCCTTCCCATCCAGGTAATGACAACTGAGTATCATTATCTTGGGAATTTAAGTTGAGATGGTTTATTTTCTAATCTTCCCTGATGTTATTGATGCTTGCTTCGATGAGTTCGTGCATCTTTGATTGGTGATCGTTCATCTCTATACGATCATTTCTACTCAGAAGATTTGCAATCTAGAATGTTGGTTGGCCTTTATGCAGTGACTGAAAAAGAGAGAAAGGTGTATATGGTTAATTGATTTGCTTGTTCTAACTCTTTTTTTTTTCTGTTTAGTGAATAGTACTGGATTGAATACTGCCGCAAATAGCAATCCTCCTATTAAGTTTGAGCCTATCGAAGCTCCCCTAATTCCTGTCAGTGAACTGCGAGAGATAACGGGGGACTTTGGAGGCAGGGCTTTAATTGGAGATGGTGCTTCTGGTAAAGTGTATCAAGCTGTTCTCAAGAACGGAACTGCTGCAGCCATTAAAAAGTTAGACTTCTCGAAGCAACCAGAGAAGGATTTTCTGCTACAGGTAATTGATTCTGAAATTGTCAGCCTCTGTACAATATTGATTTCAGATGGTCTATTTACACTGTGTAAGAAATTTACAGGTATCTTTGTTGTCAAGGCTTAAAAATGAGAACGTTGTCCAGTTGGTCGGTTATTCCCACGATGGTGGTGTGCGTGCTCTAGCGTATGAATTCGCAACAGGCGGCACTCTTCGTGATGTTTTACATGGTATATGACCGACTTATATATTACCCTTCTGATATAAACTGACAAGTGAGATGGAATAGCTATAGGTGGAGTGGAAGTTTCATGATGCAAATAGATCAAACTACTAGAGCCACGATATTTATATTTATGGTTAATCTCGCGACATGTGTGGTGTATGTTATGTTTGTGTAGGTCGAAAAGGTGATAAAGAGAAACAACTGGTGGCAGGATCAGTTTTGTCATGGTCCCAAAGGATAAAGATTGCTTTAGGAGCAGCTAAAGGGCTGGAGTACCTACATGAGAGGGCACAACCACATATTGTTCATCGTGACATCAAAGCCAGCAACATCCTACTTTTTGATAATGATGTTGTTAAGATCGGTGATTTCGACATTTCAAATCAATCCCCAGACATGGCAGCACGCCTTCAATCCACTCGTGTCCTTGGGACCTTCGGTTACCATGCTCCAGAGTTAGTTATCGCAGTGTCCTTGCTGTTGGTTAATTAAATGCACCATTTTAACATCAAGTCCCTATTTCTGAAAGCATTCGTCAATCATGCAGGTTTGCAATGTCGGGGCAACTTACATCTAAGAGTGATGTTTATAGTTTTGGTGTAGTCCTGTTGGAGCTCCTGACAGGCCGCAAACCGGTGGATCACACAAAACCAAGAGGAGAACAAAGCCTTGTTACATGGGTACACCTTTTTTGTTGTTGGCGCTTGTGCCTTGCATCATGGCACTCATGACGCTATTGCTAATTACGATCAGTGGTTGAAAATTCTAGGCAACACCAAGACTTGTGGAGGACAGAGTGAAGGAATGTGTCGACCCACGACTTAATGGAGATTACCACTTGAAGGCTGCTGCCAAAGTAAGAAGTGATCTTAATTTATCATATGTTCTTCCAAAGCCAATAGTTGCTTTATTTATCGCACACACGCACACACGCACGTGCGCGCGCGCGCACACACACACACACACACTCATTTATCTGATATTTGAAAACTAGGATCACTAAGTTTATATCTTCATTATAGATCAAAGATCAAAGAGTTTCCTAACTGTGAATAATTTCAGATACTTCATGCTTACTATTGTGTTATTGTGTGGCATTATTTTCCCGTGGAACAGATGGCTGCTATAGCTGCGCTATGTACACAGTATGAGGCAAGCCTGCGACCGAGCATGAATGTCGTGGTTAAAGCTCTTCAGCCTCTTGAAAACGTGAGGGCTGGTCCATGAGAATGTGTCGCTGATTTATTTATGTGCTTCTGTGCTTTGATGCATTTGAATACTTGTATCCTGCTAGGTGCACTAGATCGTGTGCAACTGTTACTAGGTCGTGGTATTGTAGCATGCAGAGTTGTATCTTGTTTCGATAGGGATTTCTCGCCTTCAGGTTAGCAAGGCATCTACTGTACTGCACTGTGTTCTGTACATTCGCAAGATTGGAAATTGTGTTGTATGCGGGTATTTCAAAGGGAATCAACTGTATTGATTGCTGCTGCGCCTCCTCCCATTTAAGATTCTCTTTGGCCAATATGAGACTGCATATGTAATTAAGATCAACAAGTCACGATTTCTTCCATGCAATGCTTTGGATATACCATGTTAAGTGAAACAGTTGAATTGGAGAATTGTGATTCCCTTAAACATGAATAGAACCCTAGAGTTCCTTATATAAGGAAACCTTAGGTTAGGGTTACAATAGAGGTCAACTCCAATAGGAAGAGATGCCCAGAATATCCCCAATGTTTAGGTTACAAGTTGAGGTCTCAACACTCCCCTTCAAACTAGTGTGTGTGTGTGCGCGCGCGCGCGGGGGCGTGCGGGCGCGCGTGCACGGGCGCGTGTGTGTGTCTTGATGCAATGAGAAGATTAGATTTGCGGTCTTGATTTAATCAAGCATCTATGGGAGACCCGCGATCTGGATTTGAGATATGATCTCAATATCCAAGTCACTATATGTGGAACAATACAATCGCCTTGTCCTTATCTTCAAGAATTCGCGGAGAAAGCGCATTATCCTTGAAGGAGTTCATGGATAATTCTATTGTTGATATATATATCCGAGCACTGAGAAAATGGATAATTAAATGTGATTTAATTATCATGATTAATATGAATTCGATTCATATTATAAAGAGTTGTCTTAGATAACTAAATGTGATTTGATTATCAAAGATGTAAATAATGTGAATATGATTTGAGCACATGAGAATAGAGATCCAAGATGATTAAATATGATTTAATTATCATGGATATGAATAATGTGAATAGCAATATCCATTTTAGTCATATATATTATAAATGTGATTTATGATATATAAGAGAAAGCTATTTGTAATTTACATTTGTTAATTAAATGTTAATGTGAATTGGATTCACATTGAACAATTAATTGAAAATGTAATTCACATTTTATTTTGGGTTTCGAAAGTGATTCACAATTTTCCAATGGCAAGATTGCAATGTTCACAAAATAAATTGGATTTATTTTTATGAAATAATTTGCAACAAAAGTTGTTGCAAAATATTGGAGAGAATCATGAGATAATGCAATCTCATGTAATATAGAAAGGAGGCTCCCTTCCTAATAAGGAGAGGGGACGACTACCAAGTCCTCATAGGACTCATAGCCGTCCTCCCCCTTTATGGAAGGAGGCTTGCCTCCTTCCTATTTCTCCAATGGAGATTGATTTGATATAAATCAAATTATATTTATTATATATTTATTTTTTATTAAATTAATTGTTGTTGGTTTTTTACCAACAAAATCCTAGCCATTGAAAGAAACATAATCAATGAGAGCCATTGGAATTGTGTTGTCCCATGGATTGAGATCCATGGATCCCAAAATGTTATAAAAGGAGAGGCACCCCTTTGCTCTTCTTTACACAACAAGTGAGACAACAACTCTCTCTCTCTCTCTCTCTCTCTCTCTCTCTCTCTCTACACGTCTACTCTCTCTCCCTCTCATGTGGCCGTCCACCATGGATGTCCTAGAGAGGTTCTCCATCGCCGCAGCGTCGTCGTTATGCTGCCCAATAGTTTGCTCGTGGATCTCTGTCTCCTTCAGTGCGCCTCGCTCGTGAAGAAGACATCGGATATCGTGTGTCGAGATCTAGAGATCCGTCGCTTGGATCATCAACATGGATTGCGAGAAGCACGCGGTTCATCCCCGCGCTCGCAAGCGTCTCCTCCGTCGGATCGGACTTGAGACATGAGGTCTCTTCGTTTAGAGACTTGATCGCAACCACGCTTCAAGAGGTAATCCTATTACTTGTTTGTGGTTTAGACAAAACGATCCGAGAAGTGTTTTTGGATCATGTGGTTTTGTCGCATGAAAAATTATTTAATTTCCGCTGCATGAACAACTAGTGAGACTAGTCGTTCTTCGTCGTATTCGATACGATGATCACGCTTCCGTGATGCGCTTGAGGATCTAACCATATCCTTCAAGTGGTATCAGAGCCTTAGATCGATGGTTTTAGATACGATCCATTAACCGAGAACGACTTGGGTTCATTAGGGTTTGTGAAAGTTTTCTTGCATTTCATTTTCACATCTCTGTTTTGAGATTATTTTACGTAATGTTTAAATTGTTTAAATACGAAAATGATAATTTTATTTTGTTCCCCATTTAATAAGGAAACCGTAGGATCTGAGTTTACGTGATTTAGATTCCGTTTGCTCAAGTTATGCTCATTTTAGTGAACATGTATCCACAGTTTCGGGGATTGCGAATCTCAATGTAAGTAAAGAGTTAATTGTGGATTTAAGACGCCTTGAAATGAGTGTAAATCACTTAGGTTCTGTTGTAAATCAAATTAGCAAACTTTAAGAACTTACTTTGCTTAATTTGGATTTAAATTGATTGAGATATGATATTTTTAGTAAGTGAGGGTCACTCTGGAAATACTTTCCTAATCAAGAATCTAGTGATTGTCATTTAATTAATTAGTGAAATTAAATTGTTTAGTTTCCTGGAATAACTGTGCATAATAATTTGTGAAATATTTGATGATAATTATTTTCTTAAATGACATTGCCTTAACCAATATTTGATTAGATGTGATCTAGATCACTAATTGGTTACATGATCTACATGATCTACATTCCAACAAACATGTTGCTTGAATAGGATTTGGGATTTGTTTAGCAAATCTCATTATAATGTTAATAAAAATTATTTTGATTATTATATGGTATAATTTCCGTTGAAGAACCGATGATCATCTCAAGTACAAAGCGATCTATTTTGCATTATCCTTTCCCGAGGTGGATATGGTGTCTAGTCGAAGAGCATTGGGGCAGCGGGTTGCAACGTATGTGGTCCGTCCCACTCTCGTCGGTACTGGCCATGACAACGAGTAGGGTCAGTATAATGCCTAAGAAATCATGATGTATTTCTAATTATTAAAATTCGAAATAATACGTATTTGAGATAATACCATAATTCAAGTAACAATTTAAAATATTTGTTAGATATTAATTGGATCATTAATTTAATATGATCCAATTAAAATAAAGACACTCTATTATAAATAGATGTGTCATTTCCCTTGGAAGAATTAATCCTAATGAATATGATTCATAATGACTAATTAAAATTTGAATATGATATGGAGGATCATATAAGTGACATCCATGGTCTCCCGTCAAGGCGGAGGGTTCCGTCGCCAGGGATTGTATGCAGGAGACGCCTGTCCGAAGTGACAGCTCCTGTATGCAAGTGCATCTGGATCGAGCTCTTCGCTTCTCGAAAGAGTAAGGACGTATGCATACTGACCCGAATATCGGGTCCTCATATTATTGGGGCAATATTGGATTGCACATAGCGAGTTGTATTCCTGTTGACGGTTGGTTCAATTAATGACAGGTCAACATTGCCTTAGGGGTGGCGGGCCTGAGTGTTAAAGACCGAATTGGGAGATGCAAGTTGGACTTGCAAGGCAGAATGTGTTCCCTCTTCTTTTTATCCGAGTTCTAGGTTCTCATATTATTGGGATGCAACAAATATAAGGAAGGAGATCCCAGATCTTGCTTGAGATATAATGGTAAGTATATCTCTTACATTGAATGTAATTAAGGGAATGAACTTTTAGTGTTGACAAGGCAAGCCAACTTTGATATACAAATTCCTAAATCAAGTAAAATATATATTTATATATTTATGCAAATTTCTTATTTTAGATAATCCTTCATTAAACCCACTCAATAATATACTCAATAATAACCAGTAAAATATCATGGATTGGACTCATGATCCAGATATAGTACTTGCAGTTGGACACATAATGTATGTGGTTACTGAAGGATATTGAGAATCCTTAAGCGCATCACGGAAGCGTGTTGATCGTATCGAATACGATCGGAGCAACTAGTCGTACTAGATGCTAGATGCAGCGGAAATTAAAAATTTTAACTTAACGATGAAACCACATGATCACGAGAACACTTCTCGGATCGTTTCATCAAACCACAAAGTACAAGGGTTACCTCTTGAAGCGTGGTTGTGACCGCGAGATCCCAAAGTAGAGATCCTCCTATCTTGAGTCCGACCCACGGAGAATGCGCTTGCGGGCACGATGATGAGTCGCGTCCTTCCCGCAATCCTTGATGAAGATCCAAGCGTCGAAGGCGAAGCAAGATCCTCTCTTCTTCAATGATCAAAGTGGACGTCCACTTGGATACAAAGAGAGAGACCACACGAGATTTAGAGAGAGAGAGAGAGAAGTTGTCTTTCACAACTCTAGATTATGTACCATGGAGAGGCTACCCTAGCCCTCCTTATATACTAGTTTAGGATCCAATGGATCTCAATCCATGGGACTCATGGATCCAAGGGATATGCTTGGTCCATGATAAAACAATGGCTAGGATTTGTTGTTCAATAACAACAATTAATCAAGAGATAATATAACAAATGAGGTGGAGTTAACCAACCCCTAAAAAGGGGGGGGGGCGTCACCCATGAACTCTTCATGGGTGACGCCACCCATGAGGGTGGTGGTTTTCTCCATTTTATTTATTATATTATTCCTCAATTAATAAATATCCACCAAAATAATTCCAAAATTAATTTGTGAATATTTCAATCTTGCCATTGAAAAATATGTGAATCATATTCACAACCCAAACTAGTTAGTAAATTGCATTTCCAATTAATTAACAAATGTGAATCCAATTCACATTATTAATTAACAAATGCTATTTACATAAATTCTCTCTCTTATATATATGTATATTATAAATCATATTTATAACATACATATATCATGGATAGTGCTATCCACATTCTCTTAATCCTTGATAATTAAATCTCATTCAATTATCTTAGATAATCATTTTCTCAATATGAATCATATTCATATTTAAGCTTGATAATTAAATCACATTTAATCATCAAGTCCTTGCTTGGATATTTCATCAAAAGAATTATTCTTGAACCCTTTCAAGAATAATGTGCTTTCTCCGCAGATACTTGGAGACAAGGATAGGGCGATTGTATTATTCCACGTATAGTGACTTGGATGTTGAGATCTCATCTCAAATCCAGATCTTACGGACCTCTCACAGATGCTTGATTAAATCAAGGCCGCAAATCCAATCTTCTCATTGAATCTGAATCCCATTCAAATCAATGTCCAATACTTGGACTAAGATCGGATTGCTTCTCTACTGAAAGGAGTCACTAAAATCCAGACCTGTTTCATCACTCCCTCGGAATGGAAGCGTCATGGATATACAATCGTTTATGATCACATCACCCTTCAGGTATTCCCAATACCTGTACATCCTGCATACTGGAAGACCCATGATCAACCCGAAGATCAAGATCATTTTATACTGTCTTCTTCAGGGTTTAATCATTAAGTTTCTCAATCTTGGTCATTGGGATTTGGTATCGATCATATGCTTTCCCAAAGCATATATCATACCTTCAAATTCATGTCATGCTTCCAAAGCATGACGACCATGCATGGAATTTGATTTGTCCCAATACCTCATGAGTGAGCTCATGTCTTCCGGTTCACAAGTGAACCTGTATGATCCCTTTGAGAGATCATATTGCTCATATACCCTTATATGCACACCAGCTCGCCGGTGTATAGACCTTGGTTAGGTCATCAACCTATTGGTCTGCCAAATGTACATACTTAGATATATAGCAATATATCTGTCTCCGGTCAGAGGATGCATGCCTATGCTGTGACAGCATTCAACATAGGACTTAAGTTATCTCGATCTCGTTAGGTCAACCCATTGACCTAACTAATCTGACACCTCCGAATCACTATTCCCATGCAGAGGACCTGCATCAAGAGGTCGGTCAGATATCAGCCTATGTGAGAAAGGATTGCCATCTCCTACTCAGGCTGGAGATCTCCACTTGACAATCATTTGACGGTGTTTGATGAGTCCTCCATCTAACTCCTTAGATGTTCATCCAAACACCAGCCTCTATGATTCATTTAATGAAACAACAGCTATATGATCATCAAGCTGGCCATGGTACATAACCCTAATTGTACAGAGGGACCTTATAGTGCATTCATTCATATAATTTCAGAAAGGGAGTGAAACATCAATAACTTTCATTGATAAACATTAAATATTACAATAACATTTATTGTAAGAATGGTTCGCCCAGGGCTCACAAGTCTAACAATCTCCCACTAGCCCTCAAAACCATTCAGGTACAATCCGTAAACCCATACTCATTACATGCTGGTCAAAAACCTTCTGTGTCAGAGGTTTGGTAAGAGGATCAGCAATGTTGTCGGCAGAGGCCACCTAGGTGATGATGATATCACCACGCTTTTGAATCTCCCGAATGATGTGGTATTTCCTTTCCACGTGTTTGCTCTTCTGATGGCACCTGGGTTCCTTTGCTTGGGCAATGGCTCCAGTGTTATCGCAGAGTAACGGGACGGGAGTATCAGAGGAAACTACGCCAAGTTCCAAGATGAACTTGCGCAACCACACCGCCTCTTTTGCAGCATCCGATGCGGCAATGTATTCGGCTTCTGTTGTTGAATCCGCCGTAGTGTCCTGCTTCTTGCTTCTCCAGCTCACAGCACCACCGTTCAACAGGAATACAAACCCTGATGTCGACTTTCGATCATCAATATCTGACTGGAAGTCTGAATCTGTATATCCCAAGACTTGGAGATCACCATCCCCATAGACCAAGATGTAATCTTGCGTCCGTCTTAGATATTTGAATATGTTCTTTACTGCATTCCAGTGTTTCTCTCCATAGCAGGATTGGTAACGACTTACCACTCCCACTGCATGGGAGATGTCTGGCCTAGTACACATCATGGCATACATCAAGCTCCCTACGGCTGATGCATAAGGGCATCCAGCCATGGCCTTCTTTTCCTCAACACTTTGAGGAGCCATCCCTTTGGACAGATGGATACCATGTCCTAAGGGGAGGAATCCTTTCTTCGAACTATCCATACGGAATCGTTCAAGAATCTTCTTGATGTATCCATGTTGTGATAATCCCAATATTCTCTTTTCTCGGTTTCTGAACAACTTCAGGCCTAAGATGTAAGAGGCTTCTCCAAGATCTTTCATCTCGAAGGTATGGGATAGCCAAATCTTCACACCGGTCATCATTCCTGTATCATTCCCAATGATAAGGATATCATCTACATAAAGCACGATGAACACAATGGCGCTCCCACTAAGCTTCTTGTACACACAAGGTTCATCAGGGTTTTGTACAAAATCATAACTCTTTATGGTTTCGTCAAATCTGATGTTCCAGCTACGAGAAGCTTGTTTGAGCCCATAGATGGATTTCTTCAGCTTGCATACTTTACCGTCCTCAGCTATGAAGCCCTGGGGCTGCTCCATATAGATATCCTCCTCGAGGTATCCATTGAGGAAAGCCGTCTTGACGTCCATCTGCCAGATGTCGTAGTCAAGATATGCAGCTATAGCTAGCAGTGTCCTGATGGACTTAAGCATGGCCACAGGAGAGAATGTCTCATCGTAGTCGATGCCTTCTCTCTGTGTGTAGCCCTTGGCTACGAGTCGTGCCTTGAAAGTCTCTACTTTCCCATCAGGTCCCCTCTTTCTCTTGAAGATCCATTTACACCCAATGGGTTTTACCCCTTTAGGTGGATCCTCTAGGGTCCATACATCATTCTTATGCATGGAGTCAATCTCTGACTTCATTGCTAGCATCCATCTATCCATGTCATGATCCGCAAGTGCTTCATCATATGAAGAAGGATCACTGTCAGTCTCACCTGACACATGGAATCCATACCTTTCAGGTGGTGCAACCACCCTCGAACTCCTTCGAAGAGGTATGGGTGTTTCATCTTCATTTATTTCTTCAGTTTCTGGTTCAGGAATCTCAGAATCCTCAGGGGATTCAATGAGCTCCTCTACTTCATTCTTGTCTTGACCTTTAAGGAAATCATCCTCTAGAAATTTCACATCCCTAGAGACAAAAACCTTTTGGGTCTCAGGGTCATAAAGTTGGTATCCAATACCATCTTTAACATACCCAATGAAGTAGCACTCACGAGTGCGAGATTCTAGCTTACTTGCGTCCACGTTCTTCGCATGAACCAAGCATCCCCAAACCCTCAAGTGATTGACACTAGGTTTGGTTCCATACCAGAGCTCATGAGGAGTCTTGGGTACAGATTTGCTAGGAATCTTGTTTAGGATATATATTGCAGTCTCTACTGCATATCCCCAGAAACTAAGAGGTAAATGTGCTTTACTCATCATTGAACGGACCATGTCCATGATGGTCCTGTTGCGTCTTTCAGCAACACCATTAAGTTGGGGAGTTCCAGGAGGAGTGAGATTGGAGACAATTCCATTCTCTTTAAGGTATTCCTTGAATTCATCTGAGAGGTACTCACCACCTCGATCAGATCGAATCCGTTTAATCTTCCTGTCGGCTTGGTTCTCAATCAAAGCCTTAAACTCTTTGAACTTTTCAAAGGTTTCAGATTTATGACGAAGCAGGAAGATAAACCCATATCGCGAATGGTCATCGATAAACGTCAAATAATATCGATATCCATTTCTAGTCGCGGTATTGAAGGGACCACATACATCAGTATGTATTAGGTCGAGAATACCCTCGCATCTCGTAACCTTGTTACGGAAAGGCATCCTGGTCATTTTACCTCGAATACAATGTTCACAGGTAGGTAAAGTTTGAACCTGTAGAAAATCTAAAGGTCCATCCTTTATCAATCTATTGATCCTATCAATAGATAAATGACCGAGCCTTTGATGCCAAATCATATTCGAATGATTTCCATTCTCCCTGGATCTCTTGGAGTTTTTATTATTAGTGGTAGTGACATTTATGACACATTCATCAATGCACAATTCATAGAGTCCACTAGAAGTCAGAACACCTTCCGCAACAAATTTATCATATTTATTAATGACTAATTTATTACAGAACAGGAAAGAGTACCCATGCCTAACAAGCTTAGACACAGATATCAAGTTCCTCCTGACCTCAGGTACATAAAGACACTCTTTAAGTACTAGGACTCGACCACTAGATAACGACAGTCTGCAAGTCCCGATGGCGACTGCTGCAACACTTGCGTCAGATCCCATCTGGATAACTATCTCCCCATGCTCCAGATTCCTAGTTTCCTGAAACAAATGCAATGAATTGCATACATGAACAGAAGCACCAGAATCTATAACCCAACTTCCTTCTCGTCCAACGAGAAAGCTGGTTTCAATGATGAAAGTAGATTTTATACATGCTGGGGCTTTACCTTTGTCGGTAGATTTCAGGTAATCCGGGCAGTTACGCCGCCAATGCCCCGGCTTCTTGCAGTGGTGACAGACATCGGTCTTTTTCGATGTCATCAGTGTGGAAGCACTAGAAGATGAACCAACTCCTTGATTCTTCTTCTTTCTCTTCGAGGCTGGGCCCTTCTGAGAACCTTGCTTCCGCCCGCGCTTTCCTCTCGCCTGTGCAACCATTGCACTAGCAGAGGGGCCGTCCTTCTTCAAAACGTCTTCTGAAGACTTCAAAGCAGCCAACAACCCAGCGTTTGTGAAATCACCTTTGTTCATGTGGTAGGACACAACAAAGTTGTTGAAAGACTTAGGGAGCGACAGGAGAATGAAATCAGCTTGCATTTCAGAGTCCAAGTACGCTCCCAGGGTTTCCAGCTCAGAGAGGTACCCAAACATTTTGAGTACATGTTCTCTGACAGAGGTCCCTTCCTGCATCTTGCAGCGAATAAGCTCTTTCATCACATTATAACGCTGTGTGCGGTTTATGTCACCGAACATTTCTTTCAGACTCAGCATAATTTCCTGGCAATGGTACATTTCCACATGTTGCTTCTGAAGCACATTGGACAATGACCCAAGGATGTAACATCTTGCCAGATTATTATCTTCATCATATTTTTCATTATATGATTTATCTTCATCAGTCACAGGGTCTGCTATCTTGTCCTTGCTAAGCACGTAGGAGATGCGCTCTGCACAGAGAACAAGATCCAAATTTCGGATCCAATCCGAATAATTTGGTCCGGTCAACTGGTTGACCTCTAGAAGCCTGCTAAGTGGGTTCATGGACTTCATTTTCTGAAATTAAGAATGCACTATATTAGAATATATAGATTAAATATATATTCATTTTAAGAATAATTTGATTAAGGCATTTTAAATCAAATTTGTCCTGCCATGTCGACTTTGAAAGATTATTCCCTTATTTTTCTTTCAAAGTAAGAGATATACTTACCGCTATATCTCAAGCAAGATCTGGGATCTCCTCTCTATCCTTATCACATCCCAATAATATGAGAACCTGTGACTCGAATAAGAGAAGCGGGAACACATTCCGCCTTGCAAGTCCAACTTGCATTTCCCAATTCGGTCTTTAACACCCGGGCCCACCACCCCTAAGATGATGTTGACCCGTTGTTAATTGAACCAACCGTCAACAGGCTTAATACTCGCTATACGCAATCCAATATCGCCCCAATAATATGAGGACCCGATATTGGGGTCACTACGTATACGGCCTTACTCTTTCGAGAAGCAAAGAACCCGATCCAATTAAATCATGCACAGGATCTGTCACTTCGGACAGGCGTCTCCCATACACAACAACTGGCAACAAAATCCTTTGCCTTGACGGGAGACCATGGATGTCACTTATGTGATCCTCCACCTCATATTCAAATTTTATAATTAATTATTGTGAATCATATTCACAAAATTAATTCTTCCAAGGGAAATTCACATCTATTCAAAATAGTGTGTTTATTAGGTATGATTAATTTAATCATATTAAATTAATCATTTAGCCCAATCATCAACAAACACGTCTTTTACTTGAATAGTAGGTATAATCTCAAAATACATATTATTCGAATTTTAATAATTAGAAAAATACACATTGTCTGTCTCCGGTATTATACAATCCCTACCCGCTGTCATGGCCAGTACCGACGAGAGTGGGACGGACCACATACGTTGCAACCCGCGACCCCAATGCTCTCCGACTAGGCACCACATCCGCCTCGGGAAAGGATAATACCAAATAGACAATCATGTATTTTGAGATGTTCATCGGTTCTTCAACCGAAAGTTATACCATATAGTACAAATCAAAACATTTTTTATTATAAGGAGATTTGCTAGACAAATCCCCAATCCTATTCAAGCAAAAGAAGGGTTTTTCATGTAAAAGTTGTCCTACAACTATTGTAGGATAAACTATGGTTTTCATGAAAGCAATGTTTGTTGATGAAACAATGATCAAGATCTAATATCTTATCATTGTAGTTTAGGCAAGTGTCATTCAATGAAATAATTATTTCTTTAAATATTTCACAAATATTTATCACTAATTATTCCAGAAAATTAACAATTAATTGTCATCAAGATTATTGAATGACATATCACAAGGTTCAAGATCAAAATTGTTAATTTCCAGCAGTGACCCCCAATCACTAAAATTAACTTATCTTCATCAATTTAAATCCAAAAAATGCAAACTCAGTTTCCAAAGATTGCCTATTTGATTTATTAAAGAACCCAAGTGATAATTCACGCATTTCAAGGCGAATTAAAACCGTAATCATCTCATTAATTACGTTCAAATCCGCAGTTCCCGCAACAGTGGATATAGTCATATTCAAAAAGCCATATCTTGAGCAAATAAAGTCCAAATTTAGTAAACTCAAGTCCTATGGTTTCCTTGTTTAATGGGGAACAAAAACCAATTGAAATTTTCGTGTTTAAACATTTTAAACAGTACGGAAAAATTCAATTAGACAGAGGTGCGAAAATTGAAATGCAGTAAAAATTTCGCAACCCTTTCAAGAACCAAATCGTCTAAGGTTCATGGATCATATCCAAAACCTTATTCGACCTATGGCTCTGATACCACTTGAAGGATATTGAGAATCCTTAAGCGCATCACGGAAGCGTGTTGATCGTATCGAATACGATCGGAGCAACTAGTCGTACTAGATGCTAGATGCAGCGGAAATTAAAAATTTTAACTTAACGATGAAACCACATGATCACGAGAACACTTCTCGGATCGTTTCATCAAACCACAAAGTACAAGGGTTACCTCTTGAAGCGTGGTTGTGACCGCGAGATCCCAAAGTAGAGATCCTCCTATCTTGAGTCCGACCCACGGAGAATGCGCTTGCGGGCACGATGATGAGTCGCGTCCTTCCCGCAATCCTTGATGAAGATCCAAGCGTCGAAGGCGAAGCAAGATCCTCTCTTCTTCAATGATCAAAGTGGACGTCCACTTGGATACAAAGAGAGAGACCACACGAGATTTAGAGAGAGAGAGAGAGAAGTTGTCTTTCACAACTCTAGATTATGTACCATGGAGAGGCTACCCTAGCCCTCCTTATATACTAGTTTAGGATCCAATGGATCTCAATCCATGGGACTCATGGATCCAAGGGATATGCTTGGTCCATGATAAAACAATGGCTAGGATTTGTTGTTCATTAACAACAATTAATCAAGAGATAATATAACAAATGAGGTGGAGTTAACCAACCCCTAAAAAGGGGGGGGCGTCACCCATGAACTCTTCATGGGTGACGCCACCCATGAGGGTGGTGGTTTTCTCCATTTTATTTATTATACTATTCCTCAATTAATAAATATCCACCAAAATAATTCCAAAATTAATTTGTGAATATTTCAATCTTGCCATTGAAAAATATGTGAATCATATTCACAACCCAAACTAGTTAGTAAATTGCATTTCCAATTAATTAACAAATGTGAATCCAATTCACATTATTAATTAACAAATGCTATTTACATAAATTCTCTCTCTTATATATATATGTATATTATAAATCATATTTATAACATACATATATCATGGATAGTGCTATCCACATTCTCTTAATCCTTAATAATTAAATCTCATTCAATTATCTTAGATAATCATTTTCTCAATATGAATCATATTCATATTTAAGCTTGATAATTAAATCACATTTAATCATCAAGTCCTTGCTTGGATATTTCATCAAAAGAATTATTCTTGAACCCTTTCAAGAATAATGTGCTTTCTCCGCAGATACTTGGAGACAAGGATAGGGCGATTGTATTATTCCACGTATAGTGACTTGGATGTTGAGATCTCATCTCAAATCCAGATCTTACGGACCTCTCACAGATGCTTGATTAAATCAAGGCCGCAAATCCAATCTTCTCATTGAATCTGAATCCCATTCAGATCAATGTCCAATACTTGGACTAAGATCGGATTGCTTCTCTACTGAAAGGAGTTACTAAAATCCAGACCTGTTTCATCACTCCCTCGGAATGGAAGCGTCATGGATATACAATCGTTTATGATCACATCACCCTTCAGGTATTCCCAATACCTGTACATCCTGCATACTGGAAGACCCATGATCAACCCGAAGATCAAGATCATTTTATACTGTCTTCTTCAGGGTTTAATCATTAAGTTTCTCAATCTTGGTCATTGGGATTTGGTATCGATCATATGCTTTCCCAAAGCATATATCATACCTTCAAATTCATGTCATGCTTCCAAAGCATGACGACCATGCATGGAATTTGATTTGTCCCAATACCTCATGAGTGAGCTCATGTCTTCCGGTTCACAAGTGAACCTGTATGATCCCTTTGAGAGATCATATTGCTCATATACCCTTATATGCACACCAGCTCGCCGGTGTATAGACCTTGGTTAGGTCATCAACCTATTGGTCTGCCAAATGTACATACTTAGATATATAGCAATATATCTGTCTCCGGTCAGAGGATGCATGCCTATGCTGTGACAGCATTCAACATAGGACTTAAGTTATCTCGATCTCATTAGGTCAACCCATTGACCTAACTAATCTGACACCTCCGAATCACTATTCCCATGCAGAGGACCTGCATCAAGAGGTCGGTCAGATATCAGCCTATGTGAGAAAGGATTGCCATCTCCTACTCAGGCTGGAGATCTCCACTTGACAATCATTTGACGGTGTTTGATGAGTCCTCCATCTAACTCCTTAGATGTTCATCCAAACACCAGCCTCTATGATTCATTTAATGAAACAACAGCTATATGATCATCAAGCTGGCCATGGTACATAACCCTAATTGTACAGAGGGACCTTATAGTGCATTCATTCATATAATTTCAGAAAGGGAGTGAAACATCAATAACTTTCATTGATAAACATTAAATATTACAATAACATTTATTGTAAGAATGGTTCGCCCAGGGCTCACAAGTCTAACAGTTACAATATGCAAATTTCCTCACAATAATGAGGAATGACAATTAAATAGATAATAGGACTACAACCCTAGTGTTTGTATGTCTCTATAGTCTTGATCTCTCATCGAATGTACTTTGAAAGTGACATGTTGATGATGATCGCAATTGTCAAATAATCCTTATAAAAAATCAATGAAGATATTCTGGCGTACATATGTGCTCTTGACATTTAATCATGAGTGACAGGTTCTCTGCATCATGTAGAATGGTATCTCTATAAGAGATGATGTATTCAAATTGTTTGAGTACCTATATGAACCTATGTTTTAAGAGTTTAGATGGATGTAGATGATGAGTGTCATCATTCTACTATCTATACTCTAGTGATTCATGAAGCTTCATAATATTCATATTTTATGAATTTAATGAAGCATGTACAAATGTTGAAATGATCTTACATTGAATTCTTTTGAATTTAATGTAAGAGGCCCTTAGTCTTAAGCAATGGTTGTTTATAGATGAAGGGAGCGCAATGGAAGCATGGGTCAGACCCAAGATGAGAAGGATAGTCACAGAGTTGACCGTACTTCTGTGACTTCCATATGACATCCAAAGAGTTAGATGAATGCCAATACTGCAATAAATTGATGTGTTGATAGTTTGACTATCAAGTCTGTCTTGAATCCTTATAGAAGGACTCGGATAGAGCATCAAAATAATCTACATAAATCACTGAAATTGACTTTCTTATTTGATAAGATAAAGTCCAATAATTGTATCTCAATCTTCTAACAACACTTGCAATGGGTTGCATATGTTTTAGAAGACTGGAAAATTTGATCATAAGGTTTATAGTTATCCACATGGATATTGATGCAATTGTTGCAACAATCTCTGTTGGATTGATAGACTTGTTAATTTCAGTGGGAGAGCCCTTTGTCTTAGAGAATGTCTCTATGACCTAGATATAAGAATACACTCATTGTTTGTTTCTAAATGTTGGAAATAAACATGAATTCTGAGATAGAACTATCATAAAGAGTTATGATGGATATATTTCAGATAGTAATCTAGCATCTTGTGGACTCCAACAAATTAGAAAATTAATGAATGGTTCATTAACATTTCTAATACTGAAAATTAAAACCTTTATAAGATCAATTGGAGGATGAAGATCATTTGACAATGATCTCGCATCAAGTCTTGGACATATGTCTGTTGATGAGATCAATGGACCAGTGAGAGATGGAACTTTAGATTGTCTAAAGGTTCAAATCTTACATACTTGTGAATATTGTATTCAAAAGTAAAAATGTCCAATAAACCCTTCCTTGGGAAAGGTGTAAGACGTCAATGTATTCAGGATCTCATACATATTGATGTATGCGGATTATCTATATCATAGTAAACATTATGGATATGTGATATATGTTGATGATTATGTATGATATGAGATTTCTTCTCTTCACCTAAGAAACCTTTGAAATGTTCAAAGATTTCATTATTTTTGGTTTAGAACCAAAGATTGAAGGAAGATAAAATGAATTTGATCTAATCTAGGTAGCAAGTACCTGCTAGATAAATTCAAAGAATACCTTATAGAGATATGAATATCATTTCTATCTCAATCCTCCTAACACACCTTGACTCAACAGAGTTATAGGGAGATACAATTAGATCATGTGTGACATGATTTTATCAATGATGAATTTTAGCATAATTATCCCTTAGTTTCCAGGTATATATGTGTAGTAGAGACTAAAATGTATATCCTTAATAAGGTTCCATGTATGCTGGAATCTAGCACTTGAGAGTGCTGCTTCATTAGGAAAATAAAGGATGGTATTGGATATCTACTTTATGACCTTGAGATTCTTAAAATATCTCATCGCTAAGAATGTGATTCTTAGAGGTTGAGACTCTTGAGAATCAAGATGAAAATGAAGTGTAGGAACTCATTTAATCTTGAGAAGATAATGAGGCTCCTGAAATTGGAAACTAAAAAGATAATTAAAGATGAAACACTAATGCCTCTTCAAATGAGTTTGAGGATGGATTCCATGTGTTAGAGAAATCTGACAATGATCGAACTTCATGTGATGAAGCTTCTGAAGATCATAGCATGGATAGATGGATGTTAGCAATAAAAGTCTAATGTAGACTTCATATACAAGTGTTGTATATGGACCCTTGAGGATCCACCTATATGGGTAAGACCCATAAAGGTGTAAATGGATCTTCAAGAGAAAGAAGTCAAGATTGCATTCCTCTATGAATACCTTTCTGAGGATATTCACATGAAGTAGCCCCAGGGCTTCATGGTTGAGGAAAACAAGGTGTGCAAGCTAAGGAATCCATCTATGGATTCAAATAAGATTCTTGAAGTTGGACCATAAGATTTGATGAAATTATAAATGTTATGATTTCAGATAGAATCTTGATGAGCCATGTGAACCTTAGTGGGAGTGCCTTTGTGTTCATCGTGCTAAATGTAGATGATATCCTTATCATTTAAAATGATATAAGGATAATAATAAGTGTTTTCTAGTATGGTTGTTCCATAACTTGAGATATGATCTCAAGTATACCTCTTGGATCTTAGCTCTGAAGGTGTTCAGAAGAATAGAGAAGAGGGTATTGGAACTGTCACATTAATGGTACACCTTGGACATATTCCATTTTTTGGAAAAATACAAGAAAGGCTTCCATCCCTTAAGATATGATACTGACCTATCTAAAGGGATATCACCTCAAAGAGTTGAGGAAGTGAATGCTAGAACTTCTTGCACTTGTGCATCAGTTACGAGAAGTTGAGTGTATGCTAGATGTGTGCAAAAGCCAGATATCTGCCATGCAGTGGGAGTAGTAAAGTGTTTCTTATCCTACTATGGAGAGAAAATACTTGATTGCAGTAATAACAATATCTTCATAGAGGACAAGATTTTTGAGATAGTTCTCAAAGTCTTATCTTCAAAAACTTAAGATTTTATAGATTGAGATCTAAAAGGTCTTAACTGTGGATACCTTAAGAGATAGTGATTTCCATGAATATGGGTATTCTTATAAGGATTATGGAAATACTGGTTATGATAATTGTTAAGCTATAGTGTCAAGGACACTATAACCAACAAGATTGAGTATCGGTTGCATAAGATGCAACATTCGCATTAGATGCGAGCACTGTTACTGGGGATATGCAAGTGCCGTAAAAGGACTTGGCGTAGTATTGCGGGAACAGAGTGACTGATCAACTTACCTAGCTATTTTCTTAATAGCCTATGATTGTCACATGAGTGTGGGTTTAAATGATTAGCCTATTAATGGCTCTTTGGGCTAGTGGGAGATTGTTGGACATGCGAGCCCACGGCGAGTCATTATGCAATAAATATTATTGCATATATCATTCCCTGATCTGAAATAAAGAATGAATAATTTGCATAATTGGTCCCTTAGTATAATTAGAGTTATGTACCATGGCCGTCTTGATAATCATACAGCTGTTGATTCAACCGTTGAATCATAGAGGTTGGTGCTTGGATGAATATCTAAAGAGTTAGATTGAGGACTCATCAAGCACCGTCAAATGATTGTTAAGAGATGATCTCAAGCCTGAGTAGGAGATGGCAATCCTTTCTCATTTAGGCTGATATCTGACCGACCTCTTGATGCAGGTCCTCTGCATGGGAATAGAGATTCGGAGATGTCAGATTAGTTAGGTCAAAGAGTTGACTTAACGAGATCGAGATAACCAAAGTCCTGTATCGTATGTTGCCACGATATAGGCACACATCCTCTGACCAGAGACAGATGTGTTACTATATGTCTGAGTATGTACATTTGGCAGACCAATAGGTTGATGACCTAACCAAGGTCTATACTCCAGCGCGTTGGTGTGCATATAAGGGTATATGGGTAATACGATCTCTCAAAGGGATCACACATGTTCATTTATTGAACCGGAAGGCATGAGCTCACTCATGACATATTGGGAAGAATCAAATTCCCTGCGCACCGTCGTCTCGCTTTGGAAGCTTGACTGAATTTGTAGGTTTGATATATACTTTTGGAAAGTATATGATCAAGACCTAGGTATGATATATGCTTTTGAAAAGTGTATGATCGGTACCAACTCCCAATGATCGAATGAGATCGGTACCAACTCCCAATGATCGAATGAGAAACTTACTGATAAAATCATGAAGTAGACAGTATTATAAAGTTGATCCAATACTTTGGGTTTAATCTGAGTCTTCCAGTATGCAGGATGTATAGGTATTGGGAATACCTGAGGGTGATTTGATCATAAACGATTGTATAACCATGATGCTTCCATTCCTAGGGAGTGATGAAACGGGTCTGGATTTTAGTGACTCCTCTCGGTAGATAAGTAATCTGATCTTTGTACAAATGTTGGACATTGATCTGAATGTGATTCGGATGCAATGAGAAGATTAGATTTGCGGTCTTGATTTAATCAAGCATCTATGGGAGGCCCGCGATCTGGATTTTAGATATGATCTCAATATCCAAGTCACTATACGTGGAACAATACAATCGCCATGTCCTTATCTTCAAGTATTCGCGGAGAAAGCGCATTATCCTTTAAGGAGTTCATGGATAATTCTATTGTTGATATATATATATATATCCGAGCATTGAGAAAATAGATAATTAAATGTGATTTAATTATCATGATTAATATGAATTCGATTCATATTATAAAGAGAGTTGTCTTAGATAATTAAATGTGATTTGATTATCAAATATGTAAATAATGTGAATATGATTTGAGCACATGAGAATAGAGATCCAAGACAATTAAATGTGATTTAATTATCATGGATATGAATAATGTGGATAGCAATATCCATATTAGTCATATATATTATAAATGTGATTTATGATATATAAGAGAGAGGTATTTGTAATTTACATTTGTTAATTAAATGTTAATGTGAATTGGATTCACATTGAACAATTAATTGAAAATGTAATTCACATTTTATTTTGGGTTTTGAAAGTGATTCACAATTTTCCAATGGCAAGATTGCAATGTTCACAAAATAAATTGGATTTATTTTTGTGAAATAATTTGCAACAAAAGTCGTTGCAAAATATTGGAGAGAATCATAAGATAATGCAATTTCATGTAATATAGAAAGGAGGCTCCCTTCCTAATAAGGAGAGGGGACGGCTACCAAGTCCTTATAATACTCATAGCCGTCCTCCCCCCTTTATAGAAGGAGGCTTGCCTCCTTCCTATTTCTCCAATGAAGATTGATTTGATATAAATCAAATTATATTTATTATATATTTGATTTTTATTAAATTAATTGTTGTTGGTTTTTTACCAAAAAAATCATAGCCGTTGAAAGAAACACAATCAATGAGAGCCATTGGATTTGTGTTGTCCCATGGATTGAGATCCATGGATCCCAAAATGTTATAAAAGGAGAGGCACCCCTTTGCTCTTCTTTACACAACAAGTGAGACAACAACTGTCTCTCTCTCTCTCTCTCTCTCTCTCTCTTTCTCTCTACACATCTACTCTCTCTCTCTCTCCCTCTCATGTGGCCGTTCACCATGGATGCCCTAGAGTGGTTCTCCATCACCGCAGCGTCGTCGTTATGCTGCCTGATAGTTTGCTTGTGTATCTCTGTCTCCTTCGGTGCGTCTCTCTCGTGAAGAAGACATCGGATCTCGTGTGTCGAGATCTGGAGATCCTCGCTTGGATCATCAATATCGATTGCGAGAAGCACGCGGTTCATCCCCGTGCTCGCAAGTGTCTCCTCCGTCGGATCGAACTTGAGACAGGAGGTCTCTTCGTTTAGAGACTTGATCGCAATCACGCTTCACGAGGTAATCCTATTACTTGTTTGTGATTTAGACGAAACGATCCGAGAAGTGTTCTTGGATCATGTGGTTTCGTCGCATGAAAAATTGTTTAATTTCCGCTGCATAGAACAACTAGTGCAACTAGTCGTTCTTCGTTGTATTCGATACGATGCTCACGCTTCCGTGATGCGCTTGAGGATCTAACCATATCCTTCAATAAGGACATGAGCCTCTATGATGACTAATTGGAAATTAATGATCAATTCGAGTGATTAATTCTCAACCTAGGTCAAAAGACCTACACAAACAAAACATGTGCAAGAATAGACATGTGCAAGAATGACACAGATGTGTGATGCATGAACATAATGCAATTTTTATAGATTTTATGAAAGTGGAAATGAAGATGAAATGCAACAATATGCAATACAATGCAAACACGTACAGATACATAATTACTCCCCCAAATTAATCAATTAATTGAGTAAGGCAAGGGGAATCAATTTCATTTGACAATTGATACATTAAATTCCATCAATTAATGAGCAAATGGAGTTAGAAATCACTGAGTAGATGACACTATATCACTTAAATTTAACATATTGATTCATGTGTCGAAATAGGAAATAAAGCATGACATCATGTAGAGAATGAAATAAGCAATCAACTGAAATTGAAATCAACTAATTGTAGCTCGGATGCACAAGATATAAAAAAATGGTCTAGGGCATAAACGAAAATAGAAACATAGAAACTAAATAGATAAAGTACTACAAACAAGACCTTGGATGGTATTTTTGCAATTTTGGAAAATCAGTTTGGCTTCCTTGTAACTTTCACACGCACGGGGACCTTTTTTATTTTTAGAAACTAGTAGAGTCCCTGTGCAATTTACCCAAGTGTGGCACATGTGCATGGACTTGTGTGCAATAATATAGAAGTTGGTGGACATGGATGCAAAATTTCCAAGACTTCCCGTTCAGAGCATGCGAGCAGAGGCTTGGATGGCAGGTCGGGACCGATGTAGGTGGTACGGGGCATGTGGCAGCTTGAGGTGCTTCGGGCGAGGTTTGATCCCACCGAGCCTCCACGCTTTGGAGTGATGACGTAGTGGCTCCACAGTTATTGGATGGATGCCGGAGGGGTGCCATCCAACATCACATGTAGCACATACTTCCTCGTCCTTCGTCATGTGTTGGCGACACAGTCGGAGCTCCGAAGAGACACCAGGAGCTCTACCTTGCTTCATTATTGACGGTTCCACTAAATACGTAATATAATTTGTACTCGTTGTAATACAAGTACTTAGCGAATCATGCATAACCAAATCAAATATCTCTATCAAAAGGACTCGGCTTAAATTTATATCATGTGTACGTCCAAGGTCGAATACAGGGAGCCAAAGGAACAACTTTGGGTTAATTCAAATCTTAGGTCTAGGTTTCCGATGCGGATTTTTTGTATTTTTTATGCAAAAATAAACGCAAATGCAAAATGCAGGTGAATTAAGTTAATAAAAAAGTATACAACTTAGCCAAATTAATTTTAATACGAAATTAACCCAATCTAGTCAAATTATATTTTTCCTAGAAACTTAATCCAATGATGAATGCAGAACATATTTTTTTGAAATTTTTGGGGTTAAAATACAATAAAGACAAATACACACTTTTTATGGGGATTTACGTTATTTTTCACTCAAACAAAATGCAAAAATTATGAAAATTTTACTAAAATTAAAACATGATGCAATGGGGCTATAGTAAATTTTATAGAATTTTCTGAAAATATATGAATTTTTTATAAATTTTATAATCAATCAAAGTAATTGTGAGTAATTAATTCCTAATAAATCCATAATATCATTTTATCCAGAGATCAAATTATCCCAAAAAGGTATTTAAACAAGCAATCCAAATGATTTGAACATTCAAAAAAATAATATCTATGGATTTAAATAAAAAATATTTTCCAAAATCACTCTATAATTTGTTTAAGGCACAAGACAATTTCCAATTAAGATGAAATTTGGATACAAATTAAAGCATATCTCAAAGCATCATTTCTAATTTTTATAGATTTTTTAGAGAAATAATGACTTAAATATTAATTTAAGACCACGGATTGGGTAAAATATGCAATACTTCACTTAAATAATTTTTTAATTACCCAAAGATCACAAAAATCTAAATAAATACCTAAATGATAGAGAATTAATTGCTCAACATATGACATCTTTCATGAAAATAAATAATGCAATATTGAGGTCCAAATTAAAATACAAACATATGGTCCTGATTGCAATACAAAAGTTAAAATGGATAATGCAAACTGTGCACATGGGCACTTTTGTAATCACAAAAACTATCTGAAAAAATATGCAATTTTTACAAAAAAATAAAAAAATAAATGACCTTCTTATTCTTCGTTTAGGGCACGATCAAGAAGGCGGGCAGAGGGCGAGCGGTGCGTGGCCGAGTTGGTGAGCTGCGGGGGAGGGGGAGCCATGCATGTGGGCGCGTTGGGAGGTGGCGAGGAGCGCGGGCGTTGGGAGGTGGTGGACTGTCGTGGCGGAGGAGCGGGCGAGGGAGGTGTACGGACCTCTGCCTTGGCACTGCTGTGGGCGATGGTTAGAGGTGGGCGACCGTGGGGAAGGGGCGCATCGCTGCGTGTGGAGGAGGAAGGAGGTCCGCAATGGTGTGGGTTGCTGCATATTTTTCCCTTTTTATTTTTTGATTATTTTATTTTATTTTTTTTAATTTTCTTAAACAGGGAAAACATGCAAATAAAGGTGGGCAATGGATGACGTTTGGGGGATGCTATGATGATGGTGGTGGTGGTGATGAAAATGATATGGTGATGAGACAAGAAGGAAATAAAATATTAGATAAAATAAAATAACAAGAGAAAAGGAAATACTTACCTGAATCTTCGCCAGATTTGCGGAGCATTACGTTAGACTCTTGTCGTTACCTCGATCCGATTGCCGAAATAAAAATCGAAGAAGCTATGTAGGCTTGATGAGAAATTCGTGAAGTAGGGATGGTGGTCGCCATAGAGCTCGCCTGAAGGAGGTTGTCGCTTGAAGAAGATAATAAACCGCTGTCACCGACACCACATTCCAAGCACTATCTCCTTTTTCTCTAAGAATGGTGGAATGAGAGGTTATTGTAGAGAATGGAAAATAAATAAAGGAAAAAATAAAATAAATTAGGCTACTAAAAAATAAACAACAACAACAACAAAGTCTTTTCCCACAATTAAGTAGGGTCGGCTACATGGATTCTTCGCCTCCATTCAGATCTATCTTGGGCCAATCACGGGCTCATATCCACAAAACTAATATCCCTTTGTGTGGTCTCTTTCCAACACTTCTTGGGCTGTCCTCGCCTCTCTTAGCTGGCTCAACATCCCAACACTCGCATCTCCTAACTGGTGCATCAGCTGATCTTCTTTGCAAATGTCCAAACCATCTTAAGCAGTTTCCTTGCATCTTATCCTCGATCGGAGCTACACCAACTTTCTTTCTGATTGCATCATTCCAAATCCGATCTTTACGTGTGTGTCCACACATCCACCTTAGCATTTTCATTTCTGCTACATTCATTCTCTGCACATGTCTATGGTTCACAGACCAACATTCAGATCCATAAAGCATAGCAGGTCTCACGGCAGCTTTGTAAAACTTTCCTTTAATCTTTAAAGGAATTTTCTTATCACAGAAAATAGCAGAGGCTCCTCTCCACTTTAAAAAATAAAATAAAAAGAAAATAGAATGGAGAATTTATAAAATAAGACAAATCATATGTACATGTTTTTTTTACTTTTTAAATTTTGATTTTTTTCATTTTTAAATAAAATATAATTACAACATAAAAATAAAATTAGATACTAGAAATAAAATGCAAGACAAAAATATTTTTTGGGATTTTTTAGTAATTAAGAAAAGTAAATAAAAAATGAAGAGAGAACATATGTACATTATATACAATGTACACCTAGGTTCGAAAACTCATATTTTGGAAACAAACCTCGATTTTAATGAAACCACTTCATTAGATAGATAATTTTCTAACTTGAACTTTAAAAGTGAATTTGGTGAATTTGGAGTTCATACGGAGTTGGAATTTGGCTGGGAAAACATCCTTTTCTCTTTGGGATCTAGGAATATTTATTTGAGGTGAAATTTATTTTGTATTTTTGTATTTTTATATACATTTTTATAAACAAGTTAGAGAAAGATTAGCTGAAAAGGATTTGAAATGAAATTATTAAAAATACATGATGTTTTGGGCTATTGCAGGTGAAAAACTCCTTTATTTTACGGTTTTTCATTATTAATTTATTTTTACATTTTAATACGTAATAATAAGTGAATTTTATTTACAATAGTCATTTTATCAATTTATTGATTTTATGGACATTTATTTGAGATTTTACTCAGGGATTTTGCTATGATCAGTAGATTGAGACGATGAATCACGAATTCATCAATTATATAAGAAAATGTACTAAAATCGATAACTAGATGACATTATCGAGATATCTATATGTTACCAAAATTATGAAATTTACCCAAGATCCATTATGACAAGCAGAATAACTCTTATCAACATTGATGGCATATCCCTAATCATAGAACAAAGATCTTTAGAATGGATATATGTACGTATGTATATAAGAATACTTAAACCATTATCACATGATAAATGCCAAGCTGGTTGAATAGTCCAACTAATTTCAGATTGATTACAATTTATATCTACCCATCTCTTAGATTAGCAAAATCCCTTGTTATATATTTCTTCAATACAAAAAACCATACATTGTCCTACATATTGAAATTAAATAATTAATAATATAAATAAATTCTTTCATTATTAAAACGGACTTCTATTTAAACATTTTAGTGAATGAAACCTAAACAAATCCACTTTTGGTCAAGTCATTTAGTCTTTAAAAATGGTTAAGCATGTAACCAGTTTCAGTCATTTAACTTCAACAAGAAAATTGCTACGTATCTATTTTTATATGGTCAAGAATCTATTTGAGGTTATAGTACACGATCTAACATAGACAACTCTGTAGCATCGAATCCATGTTTGCCAGAAGAACATGTCAGTAAATTAATAGATTGTGATAGGGACCTATCTCCATTTCCAACAAAATCCATGCAATTCAGACCTTCAACAATTAAGTAAATTGGTATTGTCTAAACTATAGAAGCTAGAGTTCATTCTAGAGTTAATTAGGTGCAAGATTTGCGACCTGAGATACAGAGAAGGTTAACAATGAGAAATTAAATTTGAAATCCATATTCGTAATGTCAAGACAATAACTATTGAACCATCAATACAATTGAAATTAAGGGAAAACCTATGCATGGCAGCAAGAGGAAAAGTTGAGGACTGTACCTTAATCCTCTAAAATCTACATGCAGGCTGGAAATTGAAGCCAAGAATAACAGTTCTAGGGTTGTTCTCCATGGTTGGACATTGGATGGTGGTTTGGGAAACTAAAAGAGAGAAAAGGAGATACTTCCTTGTTGGAATGGGCTAAATAGGAGAGGAGAAGGAAGAGAGATAGATAGAAAGGGGGAAAAGTGATGACGGTTGAGAAGGGTTTAAATAGGGAAGAGGGAGGGGAAGGTTCCTCCGTGGAACCTTCCTCTTCAATATACTTCTTTTTTTACTATATTAATAGTGACATCAACATGCACATGTCATCATGCGGATAACATTATTATAAAATTTTTATACTAATTTTTTACTGAATTATCATTATTTTTATATACATTAGCAGAGTAGTCTGTAACTAAAATTTTTAGTTTTTTATTACTACTACTATTATTATTATTTGAGGTATAAATGTCACCGTATTCGTGCCTCGAACCTCTGATTTTGACATACAATATCTTGATTTAATCGTTTCTAATTGTTGATCAAAATGACTATAATATTGATATATTTTAGATTGAGTTTGCATGCCCGAATTTTTCCAGATACGATTTTGATTTGGGGTTAAATCTGTGATTTAAAAATATCAAATGATCTTCGTTTAACGAATGGTCAGTTTCGTTGGTCTTAATTCGTCGAATCAGATTTTATGCAGATCTTGGTTTGTTTTGTGGTTTTCGAATTTGGGTCGCACCTTTTCCACAACACACATTACGATACGATTGATTTTTGATCGATTTTGCCCAAACAACTTTTGATTTATAATCAATTGATCGATTTAAGGCTTATTCAATATTAATTGAACAAAATTGGTCAATCGAATTCTTAATCAATCAAGTTCGGGTTTAATTGGAGCAAGATATTACGCCAAATTCCACCACTGGTTGACGTGGGACTAAACACTGGATGTAGTAGTTCGATCCTGAGGGATCCAATTACCCATCTATAGAAGTGACAAATACACTCCAACAATGGTAAAACAACCGAACAACGGAATTCGACTGGGGAGTATATCGATATGAACATGTCTACACCATCATACAGAGGATTGGTTGTACATGTAGACTCATACAACCATCCTCATCAATCTTCGTTGCGTGCTAGGGCCAAAAATGCGATTTATGGGTCAAAAATCATGTTTTCCGATCAGAATCAGACTTTTTTTTCGACTGTAGTTTGAAGCGTATAGGTGGACGAAGAAGCATAGATGCGTGAGGAGGGGTCGATGGCAGCCAGGGACCCACGCGTGGGGGCTGCTGGGCCCGATGATGGCTAGGCTAGGACCGAGGGGGAGGAGGGTAGAGGCCGACGTCAGTGTGGTGGTGTGCGAGAGGGGACGACGGGTAGGGTTAGGTATTCAGTGGGATACGGAAACTCCAGTCTAGGATCGTCACCACGATACCATGTAGAAATGAAAGAATGAATTTTATTATTGAGAGACCCTAGGGTTATCTTATATAGGAGAGAAGCATGTTAGGTAAATTACAAGATTGATGAATCTCATATTCATCATGCAAAAATACAATTATTAATCCCCAAGCTTAAACACTTCAATAAAAATCACTAATAATTCATCAATTTTTACTTGTATTATATTGTTTATATTCTGTGTATAACAATTTTATAAATAACATTAAAAGATAATTGTAATATTATTGTATTTAATTGCTAACCTTCTTCTTTATTTTTTATTTTTTAAAACCCCTAAAAATAAGATTAATTATTGTCTATATTTTTTGGACTTTAAAAAAATAAAAAATACAAAAGTATCAAAACCCTTAAAAATAGTTTTTTTATCTCTTAAAAATACTCGCAAAAATTCATCTTTGTACAAACGACCTCCTTTGACTTTTTGTTCAACATGAAACTTGTAGATCTCATCGATATCTACAACTTTCATTTTGACTTTTTTCTAAATCATCCTCCTTCTATTTCTTTCTTATTTTTCTTTATTTTACTAATTTCTGAATTTCCTGATTGGGCCACATGGCGCCCTTTGGACCGCCTCCTCTCTTCGCCACCAGGCCTCTCCCTCAGTCGTTAGATCTTCTTTCGTCGCCTCAATCTGGTCGTTCACTGCCGCCTCCTCTCTCCACCGTCTAATGAGATCTCTGGATCTCATCAGAGCCCTCCTTCCCTACCTTCCCATTAGCCGTTGGATGGTTGTGCCATCTAATGGTCGATCGATCACCACGTCGTGCCTAAATCCCAACCATCAGTTGCTTCCTAATTCAACGACCCCCTCGCTCCACGTCGACCCTTCATTCTCCACCATTGGATCATTCCCCCACCTTCATCTCAACCACTTCCATGTGCCATGATCTTAGCCCTTGATCATCGCTCCATGATCACATCCTAGCCTTATGCTCGCGCCCTCATCTGGGTTGTTGGATCATGAGATCCAACGGCTCCGCCTTGTCTTCCACCTCAAGAACATCCCCCCCCCACCCCGCCAATGCCTCACCCCATTTCCATTTTTGCTCCACCACCACCACCTCTCTCCGCTCTCTAAATGGCCACTCCACGTTGCCCGCACATCCCTCAACCACACGTAACTCCCAAACATCCCCCACCTTCACTCCCTGCCTTCATTCCATCCGTTCAAAAACACCCCGCCACCATCTTAATCGCCACCTCCTCTACAACATCGTCCACCATTCCACGGGTGAAGGCTCAGTTTCCATTGCCCCTTTGGTAGTAGCGGATAGGCGATTAGCCGAGGCGACGATGACCTCTACCCCATTGTTGACCCATGACTGTCCGACTACATTGTGGCAGCTCCACCACTGCTAAGCACCTCACCACAGATGGGCGAGTCGTGTGAAGATCAGAGCTTCATCTGAAGTCATCTCAAGCCATCTCCGACCGGTGTTTCTCTCCTATTCTCCATGTACTTCTTCCCATTGCTTGTTCTTTGTTTTTCTCTTAATTATCTCACCAAACACGATGATCTCCCTGCCACCTGACAACTCGAAAACCTCTGCCACTCATCCCCCATCTTCGTTGCACCTTCCGATCGCCCTCCTCCCTTCTTCGCAACCTCCACCACATCCATCCCGTGTTTCTTCCCCTCGCCAGAGAAAAACCCCACCAAGGGTTATGCCTCTCGTCACCTACGTCCCTCCACTCCACCTCACAACTCTCACGCATGCACGCTTAGGCTATGCTCTAACTCCTACAAGTCTTGATTGCTTCAATGATTGGAACATGTGCCTCCTATCTAGTCTCGACCTCCATCTCTGGAGAAGCATCATGGCCCGCCATCTACAACTACCCTAGTAGCTTCCTTTCCCATTGACCATCACCGTCAGGCGATCACGAAGCTCTGTCAAACTTCTACAGCCATGGAGGAGCATGGAGGGGCTCTGGCGAGCTTGTCGGAGTCTCGTTTACACCGACGCTCCCTCAACGGAGATGAAGCGCAGGTGCTATTGGATGGCGCTTCTCGACAGCCATCTAACGTCCCAAATGTAACCACATCGCTCAATTGGACCAACATGCTCAAATGATCTAAACCACTGGCCAAAGCATCAGCAATTGCTGTGTTTCACCGAGCCTCGACACCTTCTGAACCTCGACCCATGCACGTGCCTAGCGTGTGAGGGTAGAGTTATTTGCAGAGACCACCTCGGGCTTCTTAAAAATTACGATGAGGTCTAGGCGTGCATACCTCACGTACGCACCTGGATAATTTACAATAAGCCCTGTCAGTTGTTCATAATTACAAAAATGCCTTGCACCTCAGGAGAATTTACAAAAGGACCACTCCGATTTTTACTATTTGCAAAATGTACCTCAAGGAACCTATTTGCAATATTTATCATTATTTTCTCATGTATTTTTACTACTTTTATGCCCTTGCTTTATTTCTTTCATATCTTGAGCAGTTTGGATCCAAATTGAGTGATTTCAATTTCATTTTGATGTTCATTTTATTCTTTATTTCATGACATAATTTAATTAATGATTTGACACTCTAACGAAGGTGCTAATATTGGATGATTCATAGCATCTCTTGCCCGACAAATATTTTCCATTGAGATATGTTTGACCTTTATGTCGATGCTCACTTGTCATTGAATTCAATCCTCTTTTTAATGATAAATTATTTTAAGTTGTAGGGAATATTTGTTTATCATTCACATCGCATACGTTTAACTTTCATCTCTTTCATGCATCATTCTACTATTATTTTATCTGCATATTTTATTTGCATCACATCTGCATAAAAGACCTAAGACAAGAAGCTACTCACACATTAATTAATCGATATGTTTTTATAAATAAACAAAGAGGCTCGTGTCCCTATGTTTGACCTTAGTAGACTTGCCAAGTAAAATAACTTCCACATATTCGAAGGTGTGGCTTTTTCATGATCAAATTTTGCCTCATGTACTATGATAATTCGACATTATTAAAGAGGCAGATTTTGTGCTCATCAAATGGCGCCGTTGTCGGGGACATGGCTCACCTTTATTTATTTGTCGAAATTTATTGGAAAAATTTTATGTGAATATTTTTCAATAAGTTTAGGTCTTTTCGTCGTGTTATTTTTGCATAATTTGTTGATTATTTTTCTTGATATTTTTCTAACATTATTCTTTTGTGGTAGGGCCGTGGAGATCGAGGATGCTTACATGGAGGTGTGGAGTTGGGAGCTTATGTTGCTAGGATCCACAAAAGAAAATCAAGAGAGATTCAAGGAGCAATAGTCACCATTTCATTCATGCACTTTCTTGTAAAAAAAGAAAAAAAGGAAAATTTTATCATGTGCATTTCTAGTGGTCCTCGTTTGAGGACTCACATGTGTAAAATAAAGAAAAAAAGTAGATCATTCAATGATCTACCCCCAACACTCCTCCACACACACATACAATTACATCTGTATATCCACTCATACCCCCTCCCCATCATCATCCTATATATTCACATATACACATCCCCTACCCCCACATCTTCATTTGTATAAATTCAAACCCTAACCCTCGAGTCCCCCAACCTAAATTTTAGATCCTTCACTTAGGCTATTTTCAACCTAAGTATAGGGGGGCCCGACTGAATCCATTCTCCCTCTTTATGTCTTCGTATACTTAGGTCATATTTGACCTAAGTATAAGGGTACTTTCCGACTCAGCTCCGCTATATCACCTTGTATTTAACCAGAGCCATGACTTCATATCACTTGTACTATGAGGACATCGCAAAAGTTAAGTATAGAGGGGTATATTGCATATTACTATATATATACTTTAGCCAAAGCTCGTGTTTTAAAATTTTTGAAAACTTTTTGGGCTTGGTTTAAGGTGACTGGTAAAATGATTCTTGTAAAAATTCTTGTGAAAATATTTTTTTAAAAAATGAGGGCTTAACTTTTTGTAAATAAAATCGACCTTTTTAAAAAATCCATAAAAATCTGAAAAATTGAAATTTTTTTTCTTTAGTGGAGGCTCTGACTACCAGGCATAAAAATGAGTAGCTACTCTTCAGTGAGGGAATTTCAGTCTCTCGTAGTAGAGTGGGTGGTTTAGAGGACACTATCTATGGCTCCGTCCTCAAGTAACATGGGTTCGTCTATCAGTCCATACTTATACCCATACTGGTTGGAAGTAGATGCAACTATTCATATGAGCATGGTCCGGTCAGTATATCTATCAAAGGAACTAAAAATAAAAAATAAAAATTCATAAAATTTTGCAAAAGATAAAAATCACAAAAATTCACTAACTGAGGAGTTGGTGTATTCCTTATACATTCATTATCACTCAAGGCTTGTTGAGAGTTTGAGCTAGCCAACCTTAGTCATTAGGGTTTTGAACTTAATTATCCACTTCCTTAGTTTGAAAGATTTGAGTGCTATATTGCCCTCTAAAGAATATGATCAGCATGTCACTTTCACAACTGCATGATTGGTGAGACGAGTTGAGTTATCACTTGAGGAACTAGGATTAGAGGCTTGAGTCTAGACACGATCTAATGATGCTCGAGGATGAGATAAAGTTAATGAAGGCTTTAAGGAACCTGAGTGTCAGTAAAACCCTAGCCAATATGTGAACAAGTTCGTGTGCTACTGTTTGATATCTACCTATGTGCCAGGGTGTAATGAAATCTTAATTAAATTATTGATCAATGTGTGCCAATGATGACCGAAAAATCACCAAGATCCGGGTAAAGGTAAAAACAAGGGTCGTTGCGACCCAGGTCTCGGAATTCGATCAATCAAGAAAAAGAGATCGCAAAATAAAAGTAATCAGAAATGAAATCCGAATAGCGGTCTTGCTATTTATTTAACCTAGTATAGCGACAAGGGGCGAACTCAAGGAGCACGGACTGGCTCAAAAGAGCCTACGAAGTAGTCAAAGAATGAAATAAAAAATATTTTTGGTGGATTTTATTTTTTAATTTTTTTACATTTTTAATTATGAAGAAAAGGTAAGAAAAGGCTAAAAAGAACACATTCAATAATTTATTCAACACATCAAAACAACTCAGAAAATTCAAATAAAATTGTTTTTGTGTTTTTTTTACATTTTTAAGTGTTTTTGGTGATTTTTTTCAGAATTTTGTAGTTTTTAATTGATTTTATAAAAATAGAAAAAGGTGAAAACAATGAACTAATGTGTAGCCAGATTCGAAAGGCTAATTAAAAATATATACTTAGCCTCTAAAAATCTGGAGACAATTTTTATGAATACTTGAAGTAAAAATTAAGCTACAGAAAAAGAAATTGCATTTTTTTAATTTTTTTAGATTTTTAAATGATTTTTATAAGATTTTTAAGATTTTGTGATTTTTAGGTGTTTTATAAATCCAAATTCAACCAAAATTGAACAGAAGCTAAAAGATACTAAAAAAATAGTACGTAATTTTCTGTAATTTTTAGATGAGTTTTTATATTTTAATTGATTTTTCAATTCAAACGGTAACAAAATGCATGTTTTTGAATTTTTAAAAATTCCAAGCAACTCAAAAATGTCCCAAAGTTTTAGTGAAATTTTGACACAGTGGCAGGAGCCACATGTCCAAATTTCACTTGATTTGGAATTAATTTGATATTTTATTCAACCAATACGAGACACAATACACAGGAACCAAAGTGCAAGAAAACATAGTTCAGGGGCCAAATAGTTAACACGTGTAAAAAGCTTGGGGCCAAAGTTACAAAAAGCCTAGAAAAGCATGAGGCATGCATGTGATTCACATTCACAGGGACTGTAATTCCTATTTATAAAAATGTAAACAGTAACAGCTCAAAGCTATAGGATAACAATGTAAAAGTTCCACAAATCATGTGTCGATGCACGTACACCACATACACATGGACTATAACGCAAATAAAACAAGCACAGGGTCCTACATGCAATTTACCCTACTTAAAAACAACTAGATAAAATATTTACAGGGCTACACTACAAATGCAGAAATAACAGGGGCGTAAGTGATATTACCCCATTATTTAGGTCCACGGCTGGAGGGGTGCCACGTGTAAGATCTGACGGTTGTAGTGCACGGGTACCTCTTCGACGATGGACGTCTCTGATTGAGCTCCTTAAATGATCGGACGACTGTTAGCTCCTCATAGATGAACGACTCGATGTAGACTTGGAGCGAGGAGCTCGATCTAACGACGATGGAGGGTCTTGGATGAACTGGACGTCGACGAACTTCGCCGGACTATCGTGCGCGCTATGGTCCTCCTCCGATGCTGCTCTGAGAGGGGAAACGAAGCTCGATGTCGTCCGCAGCTCCTGATGGTCTCCGATGAGGCCAAGGGCACCCGTGGCGCCTCGACGGTGTGAAGCTCCTGGAGCTTCTGTGCTCGAGCGTTCAGACCTTCAGATGAGGTCCTTAGGCCTTCATTCCTGCACAGAAAGAAAGAGGGGTCAAGGTCAAATTGCCTCGACCCGGTTACGGGCGGAGTGGGTGGTCGGGTGAGTCAGAGTGAAGGTCTCCAACGAGGCGACGATGGGAGAAACCTAGGACCTAGTTCCGGGGTGAACCAGGGTGATCGATGGGGCGTAGAAGGTGTAGATGGGACTCGCGGAGGTGATGCGATGATCGGATGGTCGAAAGGGTGATCGGAGCGGTGTAGGTCGGTCGGAATCGGCAGGCAGCGCAAAATACGAATCTGAGAATGGAAGCTAATCTAAGTGCTATCGAGGTTACCTGATGATCGCAAACGTCTGTGCTGGAGGTGGGTGACCTCCTGAGATCCTCGCCTCGATGGAGCGACGTCTCCAGAGGCTCGTGCTCACCGATGGCAGAGCTCGGCGGTGAAGATCACCGGACCAGGGGCTAGACCGCTCCTTTCCTCGCTGCAACACCTCCTAGGGCTTGTTGTCACTCAAGGCTAGAAGATGGAGGTCATGGGAGTTGAAGACGGAGGCCGAAGGTGCGTGAAATGGCAGAGGAAGGTGAGGTTTTATACAGGTAGGGTCCGATAAGATAGGAGTCGGGCACGCAAATCGATGCTCAGAAGAGGAAGATTGGGCAAGGATCGCGGATGTGCCCGCTGCAATCGGAGCTCGAAGTTTGGGCAAATGGGAGGCGGATCGAATTGGGAAAAAGTCGAGAAATCGGGTCAAAATCGAATATCCGCAGAGAAGAGGTCCGCGGGGGAGAGTTGATCGGGGGTCAACAATCTCCCGTGGACCAATCAGAAAATTTCTGAACCTAAATTATTTATAAATTCATTTAAAAATAGTAAAGGATTTTATTTAAAAATATTTACAACATGAAAAATATTTATTATTTTTCAAAGTATTTTTTAGTGATTTTTATTTATTTTTTTGAACAATAAATTATGTATATACATTGTATTATTATAATATGCAGGTATATTTACATATGTATTTTTATTTTTATTTTTAATTGTTTATTTTTTGTACAATTATCCCTATTTTATATTTTATTTATTTACAAAAAAATATGGGATTCAACATAATTTTTATTTGATTTTTATTAATTATTTACAAAGGTAAAATAAATATATATAGGTACATATATATGGTATATACAAGGGGAAGAGAGATAATTTATTTTTGTTTTATTTTTTTCTCATTTTTATTTTATTTTTATAAATATATACATATTGTGAGGGATACATAAATAATTTTATTTTATGAAAATAAAATATACACTAAAGGGGGTTTATGTACAAGGTTGAGTTACCCTATCTCTCTTTACTTGTTTTATTTTGCGGTCAGGCTCATATTGAGCCCTCCCTTGGGTTTGGGTCACTCGATATTTATTTTAAATATTTCCCTCTTTTTCTTTATTTCTTTATTCCTTTATTTTTACACAAAATCATGCTAATTATGGCTTTTTACATGGATCATGCATTGTGATATTTTATTGTATTGACAACTAATTACAAGGTATTTTGTCAAGATTTCTAGCTAAAATAAAGGAATAAAGAGTGATGAATGGGGATTCATCAGCCAGCTTTTGGTAAAAGCAGTGGAGCTAGATAAAAAGAAAAGAAAAGAATGAAATATTCAAAGAAAAGCTCTATCATTATACATCAACTTCAAAAATAGCTTTTATCGATGGCGAGCGCTCCCAACCATTTTCAAAGTATCCACTTGGACCAAACACAAGTAGGATCAAGGAGTCGAGCTAGCACCATAAATGGGCTCTACATTGTATAGTGATACAAGTCTGGGTGTCGAAGGTATCCTAGATACTCAAAAGAGACACACCTCTGTGTACTCCCAGAAAAACAAGTGCAGACGACTCCAAATTCTCTTAACGAACACATTGATCAACAAAATAAAAATATACATGTGTTAAGTAATAAGGCACTCAAGAGGCCCCTTATTCCAATGTGATGGAGAGAAAAATATATAAAATCCTATGCCCTCCATCATATGGTCGTCCATCTACACGTTCAAGTCTGACGAACAAATGAGATGGTTGATTGAAGCAAGAACCGATTTATTCCCTAATGTCTAGAGGAGAGTCTCTGGACTGGAACTTTGGGTGATGTCTCGACTCGACTCTCATGATTGCAGGACACTAATTTTTATATCCTACATTTTATGTACAAACAAAGAGTCTGATAGCTAGAGAAGTTGGATTCCTTTTGACTTGAGCATGGTTGGGACCACAATTTTAGAACCACTTAAATTAAGGGTCTTTGATGAATTGAGCCTTGAAATTTCACATGCACTGTCAGGAATTAATCTGACACCTTCATTCTTTTGATGCTCGAGTTCGAACATAGTTTAAGTATAGGGGTATGATGAATCTCAGATTCATCATGCTAAAATCCAATTATTAATCCCCAAGCTTAGACAATTCAGTAAAAATCACTAATAATTCATTAATATTAACTTGTATTATATTGTATATATTATGTGTATAATTAACCTATAAATAACACTAAAGGCTAACTCTAATATTATTGTATTTAATTACTAACTTTCTTCTTTATTTTCTATTTTATTACAACCTCTAAAAATTAGATTAATCATTGTATATATTTATTTTGTCCTTTAAAAGAAATTAAAAATACAAAAATATCAAAAACCCTTAAAAACAATGTTTTTATCTCTTAAAAATACTTTCAAAAATTCATCTTTGTATAAATGACCTCCTTTGACTTTTTGTTCAACATGAAACTTGTAGATCTCATTGAGATCTACAATTTCATGTTTTGACTTTTTCCTAATTCATCCTCCTTCTATTATTTATTTTTATTTATTTTACTAATTTTTGAATTTTCTGATTGGGCCACATGGTACCCTCTGGACCACCCACGTGGCCGCCTCCTCTCTTCGCCACCTAGCATCCCCCTCAACCGTTAGATCTTCTTCCCCTGCCTCCATCTGGTCGTTCACTGCCACCTCCTCTCTTTGCTATCTGATCAGATCTCTAGATCTCATCAGAGCCCTCCTTCCCCACCTTCTCCTTAGCCGTTGGATGGTTGTGCCATCGAATGGCTGACCGCTCACTATGTCACGCCTAAATCCCAGTCATCAGATGCCTCCTAATCCGACGACTCCCTCACTCCACGTCACCCCTTCATTCTCCTCCACTGGATCATTCCCTCACCTTCATCTCAACCACTCCCTTGCACGATGATCTTAGCCCTTGATCACCTCTCCTTGATTAGATCCAAGCCTCTTGCTCGTGCCCATATCTGGGTCATTGGGTTGTGAGATATAATGGCTCTGTCTCGTCTTCCACCCCAAGAATGTCCCCCCGTCTGTTACACCTCGCCAACACCTCACCCCCTTTCCATTTTTGCTCTGCCACCACCACCTCTCTCCGCTCCCTAAATGAATGCTCTGCGTTGCCCGCACATCCTCAGCCACACGTAACTCCCAAATGTCGCCCGCCATCACTCCCTGCCTTCATTCCATCAGTTCGAAAAATCCCCGCCACCATCTTAATCGCCACCTCCTCCACATATAAAACCACCTCTGCTACCTCTCATACACCTCGTCCACCATTCCACAAGAGAAGTCCCGGGTTCCCTTGCTCCTTCAGTCACAACGGAGGGGCTATTAGCCGATGCAACGTCGACCTCTGACCCGGTGTTGACCTATGATCATCCGGCCACATCGCGATGGCTCTGCCATCGATGAGTACCTTACCACACTGGGCGAGTCGTGCGAAGGTTGAATCTTCATCTAGAGCTCATTCCAAGCCACCTTCGATCGTCATTTCTCTCCTATTCTCACTGTACACGAGGATCCCAATTGCCACCTGACCACTCGATGACCTCTGCCACTCATCCCCCATCTTTGTTGAACCTTCTGATCAACCTCCACCCTTCTTCGCAACCTCTACCACATCCGTCCTCTGTTTCTTCCCCTCGTCGGAGAAGAACCCCACCAAGGGCTCCGCCTCTCGTCACCTACGACCCTCCAGTCCACCTCACAACTCTCACGCACGCAAGCTTAGGCTATGTTGTAACCTCTGTAGGTCTCGATTGTTTCGATGACCGGAATGCATGCCTCCTTTCTGGTCTCGACCTCCACCTCCGATGATGTGTTAGGGCCTGCCATCTATAGCTGCCCTAGTAGCTTCCTCTCCCGTCGATCATCATCGTCAGGCGATCACGAAGCTCTGTCGACCTTCTATGGCCATAGAGGAACACAAGGGGGGATCTGACGAGCTCGCCAAAGTCTCATTTTTGTCACCGCTCCCCCGACGGAGAAGAAGCGCAAGTGTCGTTGGATGGTGCCTCTCAGTGGCTATCCAAACGGCCCAGATGCAGCCACATCGCACAACTCGACATGGAGGCTCGTACGACCCGAACCACTGGCCAAAGCATCAGCAACCGCTGCATGTCACCAAGCCTCGTCTCCTCCCGAACCTCTCCCTGCGCACGTGCCTTGTGCGTGAGGGTGAGGTTATTTGCAAGACCACCCCGGGCTTCCTAGAAATTATAGCTAGGTCCAAGCACGCATGCCTCACGTGCGTGCCTGGACAATTTACAATAAAGCACCGTTGGTTGTTCATAATTACAAAAATACCCCCATACCTTAAAAGAATTTATAGAAGGGCCCCTACATTTTTACTATTTGCAAAGAGATCCCTCCAAGGATTAGTTTGCAATATTTATCTTTATTTTCTCATGCATTTTTACTACATTGATGCCCCTGCTTTATTTCTTTCATATCTTAAGCATTTTAGATTTAAATTGAGTGATTTACGTTTTCATTTTGATGCTCATTTTTTTCTCTATTTATGGCATAATTTAATAAATAATTTGACAATCTAATAAAGGTGCTAATATTGGAGGACTTGATTCATCAAAGATGTAACCATGTACTGTTTTTACTTGGTTTTTCTCAATTCATTTCCTTTTTCTAGTGACTTTTAGCGTTAGGAAATCTGCTGCATGGGTCGAATATGCACCTGCATATGCCCATATGACATGAAGGTTGCACCGATACCTGAATTAGTCCATTATGCACTCCTTCGCATATGTCAGCATATACAATTATGCATCCGAATTCCTATTGCTACTCGTTGATCGTATGAAAGCTAGGGTTTTGATTTTTTTTCTAAGTTTTGATGAGTAGAAGGATGCATGAGGGCCTTCTAAGGGATGTGTGATATTTTTAGAACTAGTGGATGCTATCCTATTAGGGTTTGGCAAAGGATAAATGTTTAATAAAGAGTTCAGGCAAGATTGATTTGACATAAATCCATCAAAAAGGGTGTATCATAAAAATTTATGCATGAAATAGGCAAGGCTAGGTGTCTTAATACGTGTCTTTTTTTTTCAAAAATAATAAAAAGTGTATCTCGATTTTCAAAATTTTGAGTAGAATGCCTAATTGATCGATTAATTCAGCAGACCGACCAACACTTGATCGATCAGGTTAACCTAAGTGGTCGATCAAAATTTTTTTGAGAAACCCAAAAAAGAGATATTTTTAGCAAATGCCACTCGAAAGACAACAATAACAAAGCCTTTGCCCGCATTAAGTAAGGTCGGCTAAAATTTCTCTCGAAAGACATAATCAGAAATCTCTTTTAATTTTCTCAAATTGAGGATACTTATTTACCAGTTCAAAAAAATTTGTGTGTGTTGTACTACTACTTAGTGGATTTCTATGTGCCAGTCTCTCTTAAAAGTGGTTTCTTTTTAAGTCAAAAGGGGAGGAACATGCTAAAGTGTCTTCCACAAATATATTAAAAGATGAAGAAAAATTACAAGAAGACTTAAAAAAGCCAAGACTCAAGAAGAGTTTTATCATGGAAAATTATATTCTCACAGTAAAAACACTAAAAAGAAAAGAGTACACCATTTCTAGATAGCCAAAATGTCCAGATAATTGCAACATGTCACAAAAGATCCTCTCTATAATGATGCTTGGCCTCAAATAACGACTCCCACAACATATTCAGATTCTGTAATTCAACCAGTCTGCATCAATCTCTGACCAAATAGCGGATGTATTCAAATAGTGGAAGAAAAGATGATCCACTATCTCAATATGTGATTCTCAAAGGGGACATCTATTAGAGATATCTGCGAATAATCATGCACAATGGTCCCTCATCATAATTTGCCTTATGCGCAAAAACCACATAATGGAACCAATTCTGTTCGATAGCTTTAATTCCTAAATAAAGTTACAGTCATGAATTATAGTTTTCTCCTTAGCGACGGTAGTATGATAATAGTTTTGTAGGCTCGCTTAAATGAGAAAGAGTTATCCAATGATGTCGCCCATTGGCCAACCAGTATAACTGCTTGAGAGACTCTAAAAGGATTAGGAAGTCCTCTATGCCATGATCAGAGAAATTTGTCAAGAATGAAGGAATTCGATTACCATCTAACCAACAATCCAACACTCCTGCATCATGGTTTGCAACTAATGCAAGAAGGCGAGGGAATTTGAAAGAAAAGGGGCCCTCACCAAGCCAATTGTTGGTACATAAGGTAAAAGATTTACCATCACCAAACATCGGATGAAAGAGATCCTAAAATGATGCATCGCTGAGTTGATCCCTTTACAAAAATCTGAAGGGTAAAATACATGTGGTGGAGTATACTGTCCTAGACCCCAATGTTATAAATGTTGCAAATGAGAAAACAATACAAATCTTCCCTTCTGCTCCAAATCCTACTAACCCATTTAAGCATAGAAGCCTCGTTCATGGTTTCCAAGCAAGATATCCCAAGGTTTCCAGTCAATTTTGTTAAAGTAAAAGTCTCCCCTTCAATCAGATGTTTTCTCGATCCATCTTGATGTGCTTTACCTCGAGAAACTTCCACACTATCATCTCTAATCAGTGTCTGATACCAAAATGGAGAAGATGCGATGACATGAAAAATCATGAATAGCTAAGAGAACTGCTTGTACAAGCACAAAGCACCAGCTGCACGATAATATAGCCACCTTCCAGCCAGTGAGTCTTTCCTCCATCTTTTATATGACATGCAACCAATCAGATATCTTTAGTCTTTAGTCTTCCACCAAATAGGGGAAGACCGAGGTAGTGAATTGGGAGAGAGAGTCACACTTTGTACCCTTCTCCTCACAACATTCCTATGCGTCTATGTCGGAATGACCGAAGGGGATAGCCAAATATTTCCCATAATTAAGAATTAGCCCAGAAAATTCATCAAAAATTTCTACAGTTATGCATTCCTCTAGCCTCCTCTTTGCCTCCCTCGGTGAAAAAGATGGTGTCATCCACATATTGCAATAGAGGAATAGAAATATCTTCAATACAAAAAGCATGGGGGCACCCCTACCTAACACCTCGTTGCGTTCGGAAGAATCCTCCCTCAAGACGATCATTAACAAGCATACACAATGCTTCATCCAAGAGATCTAAATTTTCGGGAAGCCTCATCGAGACATCGCTATCCATAGAAAACACCAGTCCACAGTGTCAAGCTTTAGTAAAGTTCACCTATCAAATAATACCTTTTGATTTTCGTCGCTTCCAAACTGATATAATCTTAGTTGCCATAGTCGAATTGTCTGCAATTTGTCTTTAAGGAATAAATGTCGGTTGGAGAGGTGAAATGGAGTGATCCAGAACCCCGTTCAATCTAATTGCAAAGACCTTGGCCTCTATCAAATGATATCATTGGAAAGAGCAATCCACCGGAAATCTTCTAGTCTTTAAGAAACCTCCTTTGGTAACAAGTAAATGAGGGCTTTGTTAAGTCTCTCAAACCCATCATTTTCTCTAGCAAACTCCTCTGCAACATCTACAATGTCTCTACTGACTACCGCCAAGAACTCTCGAAATAAAAAATAGGGATCCATTAGGACTGGGTGCACCATCAACATTAAAATTCCATACTGCTACTTTAACTTCCTTTGATGTAATTATTTGTACCAAATGATTTACATGTTGTTCAGATAGTTGAGAGGCCCATTGTCTAGACCATCTTCAAGGTCTAAAAACAATCCTTCTTGAGAAATCATGAAAGTGTCCAGCTTTTGCATGCCCCATCTCCGCCCCCTCCACCTTTCTAGCATTCACCTTCCACAAAGCAGAACAAGTTATGACGGTGCCTCCTATTGGAAAATCCATTGAAAATGCCATGTTTGCATCCCCTTTTTGAATCCAAGAGTGATGTGATTACTATTTCTATTCCTCAACGCATTTCTTATCTTCATCCAAGACGACCCACTGAGTTGCTGCTTTATTGGGGAGTTCATTTGCTAAAAGTTCTCTGGATTCTTCGAACCTGTTGATTACACACGTTTTTGCTTTTTCCTCAACTCAATGAACTTTTATAGACTCTCGTACCACCTTCTTGAATGAGCAAAGCTTTATGCGCAAGGATATTAACTTTTGGGCCATATGTGAAGATGCGAAACCCGAGACAACAACATAGGACCATTAGCTTGAGACCAAGTCTATGAAATTCTCCACCTGCAACCAAGCACGTGAAGAATCCCTGGATGGATGTGAGAGGTATCTCCATAATTCTAGACTAACGATGTGTGGTCAGACTTGGTATGAGGTCTGGAAGTAGAGCCGAAAGAGGGATGGCCTCAAGAAGCTTCACAGATGCTAGAAAACGATCAATGTGGGAACAAAAAATAGTATTCCTTTGGATGTATCTAGTATTTGTGGCATCATTAACTTCAAGATCTAATTTGTCAATCAAGTCAGCAAAATCGATTTATAGGGTATTGACCCCCTCTTATGCGAGGACGGTCTGAAGAGAACAAGGTGACGTTGAAGTCACCTGCGACCAACTAGAGCACCATAGAGAATGCATTTCTAGCAATATGGAGACCAGTCCACAAATCCAACCTAAGAGGCTACCTGTTAAGACCATATACATGAAAATGCAACCTGCACACCCAACACGACATTCTCCAACAAAACGGTAGGAACATGTCTCTCCTTCAATTCAAATATAGGCTGAAGACATAGTCTTTCCTCATAATGATCATTGTCCTTGCCATGCCAGTTGCGTCCAAAGTTGTGTAATCCGTCAGTGAGCTAGCCCCCATAGATCTCCAAAATAAAGGAGAACATGAGGGATTTATATTCCTATAACAAGAGGCTATATCACAAGCCCATTTTTCAAGATCACCCAGACTTCTCATGTTCATTTAGAAAACTTGGATGTGCCTCAAGTTCTGACCACACTCGTTTGCCACCGCCACTTGGGACTTATGGGCACGTTTTATGTTCTTGTATCTCTTCAACCTCCTCGCATGTTTACCCCCACTTTTATGAAGGTGACGTTTTCTTTAAAGTAATTTTCCATATAAAATCACTAACTTGTTCATGATCGATTCATGGATTTATTTGCTTGTGGCATGACAATACCCAACAGTACATCTTATAAAGTTTATGCAAATAATGGACTTCTCAAATTCATCTGTTTTACGTGTGACCTGTTGGTTCTCCCTTCCATATGTCAACATTCTAGCAATATTTGTCATGTATTCACTAAGCTAACACTTCAACTGTACACACACATGTTTAATTGATGTTACATGAATGCAAGTATGTCCCTTGGCAGTCCATAATAGCTTGTTGAGGTGCCTTGAATTCTAACCCTTCTGTTTAGCTCGATACTTTGTAGAGCCCATTGTATAACCTCCTCATCTCTGCATCTTGATGATAAGCTTGTCTTTTCGAGAAAAAATATGGATGTAGACTACAAATATGTTACAGTGGTTAAAAGAAGACGAGACTATTATTTAATAACTTGGGTTTAAATGTCTTGTGTTTTGTAATGTGTCCGATTGGGCAGAGAACAGAACCTATAAAATGTCTCTCCCCCGAGCGAAACCGCACCTTCACCCCCAAGCTCTTCCGCAGTCGCAGATCTCCTCCGCCCAAGCTTCTCTGTCGCGTGAAGCTCTTTCGTCGCGCGAAGCCCATCCGCATGAAGCTCCTTCTCCACGAAGCTCTATGTGAAGCTCCTCTGCACGAATCTCTCCTCCGTACGAAGCTCCTCCATCGCGTGGAACTCTTCCGCCTCTTGTAACCCTAAAGCTGGGAAGTTAGTTGGCCGCATTTTTTTAAAATTATATGTCTGAAGTATTCAACTTTATTAATTACCTGACTTACATTTGACTTAAACTCGGACAACTGCTTATAGCTTTATTAATTCCTTTATCTTCACAATAGATAGATTGCCAATCATTCTGATTATTGGATAATGATAAACTATTTTACTTAAACTAAGCCGTAGATAATCATTTTGAGCCTTTATGTATCATCTAAAAGCTACTAAGTTTTAATATTTATTAGTCAACTATAAGTCTTAATTTTCTTTTGGAATGTATTGAACTTGTCCCAATGTCAATACTTAATTAGGTACGTACTTCATATTCTGGAGCACATATTCTGTTACCCTATTTATTGAATGTTACCTATATTTGACGATTTTCTTTGATCGAATGTTAGGCAGTTATGGTCTCTAGACACCCATCTAACAATAATTCTTCTCCTACGCATGGAGGCTGCAAGGGATCCTCATGTTGAAGCTATTGGGCCACATTTATTCATAAATTTGATTCACATGTGGTAGCTTTTGTAGATATTTGTTTATTTTTTAATTAAAAATTTAAAAACCACATATACCCCGCATATTCCCCCATGTACCGCTTAATCACTATTCAGTGACATATCTGAACGCATATATGCACCGCTTTACTGAACCTTGCATGTAAGAGACCTAATGCCTTGCATTTAGAAAATAGGAATGTCGCACCACCTCTACAATAAGTAAGCAGGAATCACACTGCGATTATAAGTTGTGGATGCAGTAATTATAAGAACATAGGATTACATGGACTATCTTAAACAATGTGAGCGGGTAAGAGGCGCAAAGTTCTGCTTAATAATTGTCTTAAGCAATTTTTTTATGGTTGTCACCTTGTCCAATTAAGCTCAAACCAAATAAGTTGATGGTCCATTCTCCTTGATAATGACTTGGGCCTAGTCATAGGACATTTCAATTTTCTTAAACTTGTTTTTTAAGAAATAAATGAAGATAAATTAAATTTATAGAGATATAATTTAGCAATCATGTTTTATATACAAAAATCGGATGTTATCTTTTTTCTTACATAAGAACATGCCTCATTTATTCGATTACTTTATCTTGTGTTTTCCTGAAGATAAACAATCTATTCAACACTGTAAACTCTTAAAAATGGATTATATTCATCAAATGAACAAAAGAGTGCGAGGCAGTTGAGTGAACAAACATAAAATGATTGCGAGAATGGATGATTGGTTAATAACTATTAAATTACTTTAAGGATGAAAGGAGATGATGATTCAGAGTATATTTGATTCATAAAATTGGATCCTTCACATGAAAAAACATTCATCAATCACAACAAATTTTAGCAATCTCTGAGGAAGAGGTAGAGGGACAAAAAACTAAAAAACTTGAACTTCATGATGCCGTGACTGTAGATTTTGCCTTAACCAATGTCCTGCTTTAATTGGGATGGAGGCGATAAAGATGGTGAAGACACTGGTAGCTTTCTCTTCTGAAATCGAGGAGGAATCTGCTTCAAATATTTCTTAGAGGCCCCCATTGCCCATGGCAAGTAAACTCCAGTCCCATTACCTCCAAAAACATTTTGAATACTATCGGTCATTTGATCCTGTGTTGTCGTAACAGAGGTGTCTAGGAAGCCCATGGGAATGACAGGTTCCAGGGAAGGTGCAAGCATCAGGAAAGGAGCGGCCTGCATTGCTACTCCCCATGCAGATGGAATCAATCCAGAACACCCGTATGATCCACAAGAATCCTCTGACATGCAAAGAGATGCCATTTCTACTTTTGTTGGGGATACTGCAGAGTCTAGGTGATGGTTAAATGGGGAAGACCGAACCCTTGTGAATGTTATGGACACCCTGGCATTTGCAGATGGACAAACAACATGTCTTGCTTTATCTGCACTATTTCCTCGCATGACTAGGAATGATCTGTAAAGAAACAATGTTAAGATCAGTGCTTAACTTCAAATCCTAATAAAGGGTTGCCTTGTTTTGGATTGATGATGATTCTTTATTGGATTGAACATAAATAATTAACAAGATTGGAAACTAATACCCCTCTTTAAGTGAGAGTGAGAGAGAGCCTCTGTAGCTCCCACTATTATCACTTGTGAGAGCCCTACCGAAAGCCATTGTTGTTTCATGCAGGAATAAGGAGGAAATGGGATTGTCCAGATGTGGTGGTTTAAAATAAGGCTGTGAGTACTCTCCCTGTGACAGAACAATAGATTTTTATTATTTGAAAGGACCATATGGCTATAAAAAGAATTCTTCAGCATAAAAATTTCTCAAGACACTCAAGATAATTCATAAGCATGTGCGTACTTCATCAAAAAAGTTGATGATGCAACTGTTAGGCCGTTTGCTTTGTGGTAGGAGACGCCATTCCAACAAGTGATGGATGACGTCTTGAAGAATTGGTGGTATTGGTACAATAGAACCTGCAAGCAAATTGATTAACTGGAAAGAGTTAGAATGTTCGAAATAGTTGTACAGCACTTGAAGATAGCAGTCTGGTGTTGCAATGTATTTGTAGGTTTCAGTTGTTTATTCATGAGAATGTTTGCTAGGTTAAAAAATGACCTTTGCTTGGTTAGTATACCTTCATTTAATGGTTAATCAAGGGTGTATTACATAAGCTGTATGCCATACTAGAAGGGATAATTCTCTGATCATTGTGATGTATAGAAGAATTTTTACCACATTTATTTCCAGTATACTTTGTAGGATTAAATGCCCACCACTTCAAGCATTAGCATGGCAGAAGAAAGCTAGAACCAAGAATTTCATTTGAAGAGCAAAATAACTATGATAAAACTCTTAAATAAAGAATTATGTCACTCTAACAGTTAAACACAATCTGAAATATTCAGTAAGTTCGTTTCCCCTCTACTGAAAGTATGATATAGATACTTACTCGTTGCATCACTAGCTGGTTCATACAAGGGAACACCAAGTTGTATTATTTCCCTCTTGTTCCCTTTTAGTTCTTTGTTAAAGAAAACGTAAGTTTCTCCTGTATTAGAATGCAACATGCATTTAATGTTAGAGAAGGGAGTTTGTGCAATCGAATAAAATAAGTTGCTGATATTGGTTATGTGCAATCGAATAAAATAAGTTGCTGATAGAGTGGTTATCTCAATTTAGCAATTTTCTTTCTGGATTAGAATTTCTGCACGCAGCTTCACCAAAATGTTATTGAAGCATTCAGTTACTTGAGTCTAGTCAACAATACGAAGATTGTTTTATGAAGCAAATGGCTAGGTCTATGCTGAACTACCAGTGAAGCCAAATGTAGAAATATCGCATTTGGAATTTCTTGGAAGAAGATTCAATTCAAGTGCAGACAATGACTAATAGTATTAAGCTTATGGTGGGAAAAAGTGACCAATTTCATTTGATGTTGAGTTAATGCCTGATTGATAATCATAACGTATCGTTTTGTGTCGTTTCTCCTTCTTTTTCCCATTTTGAGATGCATAATTAAAGTGTTTTCTGCATGTGATTCCCAGGGAACTGATGAGGTGAGCATCGGGTACTAATAACAAATGCAATAAAAACATGGTGTCTACACCTCAACGGTGAAATACATGAATTTTCCGAGCTAGTGAAATTATAAAAAGATGTAAATTTGAGACCTGGCAGTTCTCCACGTCGACCAGCAGCACGGAGGTCTTTTATGTAATCTCCTAGCTTCAGGAGCTCTGGATCTGTAAGTACGCCTTCATAGATCTTCATTCCTTTCACAACATTTACCTGCACCAGTCAACAAGTACCAAGTTCACTTTTGTATATACAAAAAGAGCAGGCAGTGCCCTTCTCCCGTGTTCACTGTTGACTACCGAACCCACCATGTGCCCCCTGATCGCCTCCTTTGCAACAAAACCTTTGAGGATGTTGATTCTTTCACGGCGTGTCAGGCATTCCTCATGATCACTGCACATTATAAGATTTTCACCGCAGGTATCCTCTTGCATTGACCCTGCAAGGATATAATCAAACAAGCAAGCATTAACAGAAATGAGATCAAGGAAAAATTCTAAACCCTGTATCTAAGAAATATTGGTCTGTTTATCGTATTAAAAATTAAAAATAAATGGAAAAGTTTACATCGAAACAGGAGGCAAGCGGCCAACAAGCTGCGCTGCTAAAGTATGAATTTGGGGGGATGTCTTACACACGGTAATCACGGACTTATCTGCTTTCAGGTGGTCACATTTATTCTCGGTATAAAATGCAGTAAAGGAGAAAATGCGTGACAGAACTGTGACCCTCTGACTATGTTGTGATTCCATTAAATAAATATGAAGACAGACGAGGTGCTTGGGAAACTAGTGAATGAAGTTGCACTGGACCAGGATGGTGCCACATAGAAGTGGCCATTCCATCATCTGATATGAGATAGTGGGCTGGGGGACCGGGGAACAAAAAGAGGACAAACAGAAGAAGCACTACCCAAGGCTCCAAAGGCCAAACCTGCAACTGTAGAATCATGACCATTCAGTGGTACTGCAAAGGAGGCTGAGCTGGCTACTGTGACTCAGACGATCCTTTCCATGATGAGTGGCCTAGATCTATAATGGACCATTTCAAGCAATAAGTAATGAGTTTTTCTTTGAAAAAAAGTGATAGGTAAATAAGGATACCTTGTTTCGTGGGGGAGGAACTACTTCTGGAAACTTAAATTACTTTCCCATATGATATATCTTATGTGTGGAGATACGACAGAAGATATAGATCACTTATTCTTTAGGTGCCCAGACTCAGTTGACGTATGTTGAAATGCGGATATTATGGGTCTACGATGGAATGATAAAGAGCCTTTCTGGGAATCTGTTAGCTGAAAGTGGACTGGCTCAGAAGAAGGGAAGGCGGAGATCTGCACAACTATTTGATCCCTGTGGTTAGCTAGAAATGGTGTGGTTTTTGAGGAAGGGAGATTTTATTATGAGAATGTACTAGAGTTCTCTTTGAATCATGACAGATGTAATTATCTCTTTACTTCGTTGTACATTATTTGGATGGACCTCTATAGGTTTCTCAAAAAGAAAATCTATATGGAGGTGACAAGTCCCTTTGGTAATTTTTTTTCGTTTTTACAAAGAGACAAATGTATAATTGCAAGCAGTAAGTATCCTTGTGAACTTGGATTATTGTGACAAACTGACGTGGCAGTTTCTTTTTATGGAGCAACTACTCTACTAGATTCTCATATTTGAAGATTTTACTTGCATGTAAAGGGAAAGCTCTAATCTTGTTACTTTCTTTTTTTGGTTTGAGAGTATCTACTTTTGCAAAACCTATCTCATGGGAAAAAAGCAAACACAAAGGTTTACCTCTAACTAATGGGAAACCCTTAACGGGTTATAACGTGAGTAGATAAAAAGGCCTGCGTAAGTGGCAGACACATAAGCTTATGACATTGGTGATCCATGAGATCTAGGTGTCTGAGACAAGGCACATTCAATTGTGAGTTTCCAATGGACAAACTTGATTGAGAAGGTTTGCTACCACCTACAAGTAATATGACTATAGGAGGCTTCTTTTTTCTAGAATGTTTTTTTCAGGTAGTTATAGCAAACAAAAAAAGAGAAGCAAGTAGTTGTATGCATGATTTTCTCGTTGATAAACTGATTATTTATGGTCTAAACGATGGAGAGGAACAAATTGACTTGATTACTCACCTGCATTGTAGGTATCTGCTGCAGAATTGTTAGAAGAAGGCCTGTTGTATTCAGGTGGATTAGGTATAACAATATTGGTGGTGGTGGAGTTTTGATCTGGTGAATGTCCTTGCAATGGGCCATGATGCCGATTTTCTTCTAACAATACAGCCTTGTTGGGTTTCTCTTCCCTGTTCTTGTCCCCTTCCCCTTTGCCGCAGCTACAGCAACAGCAAGAACAACCAACACTCTGCTGCTGATGTTGATTTGGCTCACATTGTTGTTGGTCTATGGAGTTGATTCGAGGTTCCATAGTCCGTTTCTTCTTGTTTTCAAGGACATTCTGGAGCTGGATAGAGACATCAGCAATGGAGAAATACTTCTGCATATGGAGGACACGGATCCAGTTCATCCGTCTCTTGTATATTGCTGAGAATACCTCCTCGTACTCGTAGTTGCTGACGTGCTCGGCACACTGCTCCTGTTGCATTTTGGCGATCTGAGCAATGTGGCTGCAGAGGGCATCAATGATCGCATTTGCTGCAGCAAACTCCCCTTCAAACCATGCCAACATCATCGGATTCGACTCCCTCCCGAATGTGATTTCCTGCTGCTGCTGCTGCAATGCCTCTGGTCCTGCCACCGCTGCAGCCGGCATTGATGTTGGTGGTGTGCGAAATTCTACAGTGTTCTCTACTCAGAGTTGCAAGCTGGACATGATGGTTTAACTGTTTTAAATGGATCTTGCAGAGATTGAAAGAAAGGAGAGGGAGAGAGGTGAGGATAATCGAAACGGACGTGCACGGTCGATATAAGAAGAGGGGGAGATAGAGATGAGGGAATGAAGGGGATGTGTGGTGGATATAAATAGAGGGAGATGGAACAGGAGGTCAACATCCGAGATGATGACGTTCAGTGCAGGGTTGTTAGTTAATTAACTGGTAATTGGGATTATTTGATGCAACTCCATTCTTCTGCATTTCACTGCTATAGAAGCCTGCTATCTTCACTCCGATCCATCTACTTTTATCAGATAAGGAGATTTTCTGTGCTTGAGGAGGAAATCAGGCAGATGGGCGTGATTGGAACCATGTTAATTCTCGACACCGCCATGCTTTACAGTTTTATATTATGCTTCTCTTCTGATAATCATGCTCCAAGTTTTTATTTATGTTTTTAAATAGGCAGGTAGAGAGAGTAATAAAAGTGAGTTGCGATAGATTATTTTATGTCCCTCCAAGATTATGCAATTACAGTTATGCCCGTGCCTTTTTCGCAATAGCAGTTGTGTCCCTGTATCCATACAAAATTCACAGTACTGTAGCACCCTCCTGTTGTTACACTTATGCCCCTATATTACATCAACGGAAGGAAGGTACTGAGAAGTTTGTAAGAATATCAGTGGCACAAGGGTCACGAGTGTAAAAGAACCCTAGAAAAAGAGAGGAGAGGGGCACGAGGGGGATGGGGGTTTGCTGATCCATTGCGTCACTTTTCACGTTGGGTCTAAATGTGTGTGGAGTTGGCTGCACGCCCTCCTTTCCCCTCGTTACTTTTCTATATTTCCATGACCTACCTCTACCACGCCTCTCTTATTTATTGCCAATTCTCCCATCTGTTTTCTCTTTTTCTTTCTCTTTTTTAGAAACCAGTTCTTGAATCTTTGCTGTGACATTTTTCTATAAACCACCTGATTCTAAGCAACACGACAAGATCTGGAATTGACTTTAGATGATAACATTAGATTATTGCTTTTCATGAAGGAAGCACTATTATTTTTCAAGTACGTCTCAAGGGGATCGGTATGCTGGCCTTTTGCTTTCTTTAAAGTTGCAGACATCAAATCTGATTTTATATCAGTTTTTCCAATCGACCCCGCTCGTCAAATATCGCAGTGGATTGTTAATTATTTAGTGATGTCCTAAGTAAGTGATAGTTATAAGTTCCACTCTATAAGTTCCACTCACTAACTAGGATCATATGTTTGCGTGTTGATTTGCCTTGAATCCTATCTATTGTAGAAATGCTTGATCTTCGATATCTGTCTCCCATCTCAAAACATGGTGTCATTGAAGGGACTCAAAGTGGGAGCATGTATACCCCCTTGCCAGGGCTTGGAAGCATGCTCCCTGAGACACGTGTATAACTATATATTTTGATAATTTATCAGAGTTGTATTATATATGTAACCTTATGTATCGAGAGTGTGTGAATAAGTGTCACGAGGTTAGGGTTTTGGCATTTACGCTATATGTAATCCTCTGCACTCTCTCCCTTCTTTCCACATAGTGAAGATCGATATTTACCATCCAAGGATGTAATCCACCTAAGGGGAATCGTGTAAATCCATGTTTCGATGATGGTGCTTGTTATCGGCTATAATTTGATATCGCACCATTTGGTTTTGTCTGAGATCCATCAACACACATCAAGATCTCGTACAACATGAAGTTCAAGAAGTTCATTTCAAGTAACAATGTTGTCTTTGGGAGATAAAGACGCATGCACTTCTTAAGAAGCAATGCAGCTAGGCACTGCTTGCAAAGAGAATGAAGATTAGAAGCCAAAGCTGATAAAGATTGATTACGTCGACTTGATGTTGCAAAATGAGAAGGTGCATTCAATGCTGATGTTGTATTTGGGCGACAAGCTAATCACCAAAGCTGTAGATGATAGAAACTTAAAAGTGTGTATATGACAAAGAGCTTGACCAATAAGTTGCTCTTGAAGCGGTGTATGTTCTCACTTCACACACAACACAAAATACTTTATTGATCGAGTTGCAAAACATAGACGCAAAAAAAGAGAATGAAGTTGCAACCCTAATTTTATTAATGCCTCTCCCACTATCATATGCGAACTTTATTAGGTCCTTTGTTGATAGGATGGATAGTACTTGTTTTGAAAAAGTGAGGTCGAGTTTGCACACTTGAGAACTTCAACATAGGGCACATGGGGGCAACCTACTTAATGACAAAGGATGTCGTCGAATCCATTAAGGACTTGAAATTGTTTGAATGGAAAATAAAACACAAGAAGATAAAAGAATCTGCAGCTACTGCGAAGAACCAGGGCATTGGAAAAGTATACAAAACGAATGATCTCATAGAGAGCACCATGTAGGCGTACATCTTACTCATCTCTATACCATATATTGGGAATAAATGCAAAAGATATTATGGATCTACTATGATATGAAAAGTTGGAGCAGGGAGGGCTCGATCGGAGGACTCGTAATAACCACTACACCACAAATCATCAATAAACAAGAAAGATGTATATTAATATTATATATATAGGGGCTGCCAGCCATGACGGTTGGGACAAAAATGGAATATTTTGAAAAGAAAGTAAACTGTCCATAGTTGCAAATTAGAATGCCTTTCTATATAAAGAATCAGAAGAAGACATCTCGATTCGTCAACTAGAGGGTTTTGCTATTTAATGTAAGGAAGAAAAAGTTCGCCACCTTAAAAGTCCTTTAGGGTGGATATCAGAATTTGATTCGGAAGATCTTGGTATGGCACTAAAGATTTGGGGATAAAGATTTATAGGGACCATTAGCAAAATTACCTTTCTTATTATATATTAGTTATATTTAGAATGTATCATCAAGATTTAAGATGCTTGTAACGAAGCCCTTTAATGCTTTATTTTTTTTGACTGAAAAAAATCTATGTATTAGTAACAACAAAATTACAGCAAGGTCCAAAGGACATCATTGCACGGTAGAGTTGAGAGAAAGAAAAAAGAGAAGATAATAGGCTAAGGTTGGACCCGAGAAGCGCAAAACTCGAATACAATCTTAATTCCTTATAATCTACACAACATGCACAATGCAACGTGTAATAGTAGCGATTGTATAGGAACGAGAGGAAGCCCATAGGCGATTTTTCTCAAACCAGATTCCCCAGATAGTAGAAGCAACATCACAAGAAGTCCTTGACGAACACAACACCCATTAATCCATTCCAAAATATCTTCAAGAAAAGAGGCCAGAGGCAATGGTAAGGATAGCAAGGAGCAAGCAGCCTTCCAGATCCCGAGGGCGACTAGACAAGAAAGAAAAGATTGTCACACGATTTCAGCTGTTAGAGACAAAGATAGCAAGGGGAATGGCAATCGATCCATGCTTGGATAGCTTATCTGTGGTGGGAAACCAGTTAAGTATGGCCATGTAGAGTGTGCAGGAGTGCTTCGAGGCAAGTCTCTTAGCCCAAACCCTTGAGGACCAAGGGACTAGCGTAGCCCGAGGGTAGACTAGATCGAAGGTGGCTGAAAATGAGAACCCTCGTCCGGATGGAGGCCAAACATAATGGTGGGAGGCACCTCCCACAATATTACGAATAGTGGCCCAGCTCGAAAGAATTAGCTTCCACATGGGAGAGGCCGATGAAGTAGTTGACACCGTCCAAAAAGAAGTAGAGTGTAAGTACTTGGAGAGCATGAAGCCTGTCCAGATGGAAAAAGAAGAGGAGATAATCCTCCAGGCCCAAGAAATCATAATAGCTTTACGAATGGAGATCAAGAGCGGAGGCTCAATCCACCCTCCGCCTTAAGGAAGCAGAGAGTGTCCCTTCGAATATGTGGAAATTATTTTTACGGCAAGTCTACCAAGGTCGAACAGAGGGAACGATGATTTTTAGTTATGTTATTTTAATTAAATTAAATAATTAGTTAAATGCTAAGTTAATTCATGTGTTGGGAAAATATAATACAATGCAAAGATGAAGATGCAATATGAAGAAAACAAACAGAGAAGGCTATTAAGCGTAGAATCTATGACATTGATTTTTAGTTTAACCAATATTAATCAAATTCCTCAAAATAGGTTCACAGATCAAAAAGGATTGAGATCAAGAGATATTCAAATTAATTCCAATGCTTCGGGTAAATAGATCAATTGATACTCATAATAATTTCAAAGCAGAATATCGGTCCTAATAATTTATGTGATTTAATTTCTCAAATAATAGACAATAATATTAAAGAAATAAATCTTAATTAAGCCCCTGCAAAACTTAAATCCTCAAAGATATCCATAATTGCATAAGAGGATCAATTAAATTCCGATCCTCGCACGTAAATCTCTATAATTTAATCTCAGTAAATCGAGTTTAATCACATAAAATATAGAGAACTAACTTCATTTCAGATTAATGGAATCCCTTGCACAGATTAAATCACCAAATAATGATCCATAATAGTCAGAAGAGGACTGATGAATTAAAACCTTCATCAGAATCCTTGAAATACAAATCATTAATTTTCTTAATGAAAATATGGCTCAAACATGTCAAAATTTAGCATGCATTGATCATATGAGTCTCAAATAATAATCATCAATGAATATCCTCTAATAAGTTCACAAATTATATAATATGAGAGAGCGTGACAAAAGCTTCAATTCGACATACTGAATGCTAAAATCAAAGTCCGAACGAGAAAGTTATGCTAATAAAGATCTAGGGACTAAAATGTAAATAAAAAATAAAGCTTTTCCTTCAAAGTGGTCCCTAGATGGACTTATCTGGAAATAGTAGAAGACAGAGGGAGATTTATGCAATTTTCCCACGCATGCACGCACGAAGCACGCGACTATGTTGGCAGGGGATCTTTTCGTAATTGTCTGAAAGTCGAGGGGCGTGGTGCAAGTTTTCCCCCACACCGACGTGATGCGCACGTGATGGAGGGCATGCTTGGGCTACACACATGCAGATCGAGGGAGGTGGTATGTCGGGGTCGAGGCGAGCGGAGGGCCTCCACAGTGGTGGAGGGCTACTTCGGTCGTCTGGAGAGGAGCTCTGCCTCAAGCGACATACACTCGAGGCAGAGCTGCGGGCATCCAAGTTAGCTGAGTTGGGCGGTACGAGCTCCACAACAGAGGATCTGACATCATCGGGCAAAGGCAATGGGGCTGCGATCGAAGGATGGTTGGCGACCGCATGAAGCCGTGGTGCAACGTAGACAGGGAATGACAAAGATGATAAGTGACATGGAAAGTGCACAGAGCTGGGGGTGTTGATTCGCCTGGTAGTGGAGGAAGATGGATCTGGAATGGGTTATTTTCCATAGGACGAACGAGCTGGTGGAGCTCTGCTATGCTCTTCGCCTTCAGCGACAGACGATGGACACCGCGAAGCTTAACATATCCTAGATGGAGGAGCAGTAACATAGGGTAGAAGACTCTCTGTATCTCACCCACGAGATGGGACCCTGTCGTCACTCGACTCGTCGGGTCGTCTCTGTCACCGACGACTCGACAGGGACCTTAAAGTTTCTTGCAAGATCGGCGTATGGGTTGCTGGGAGATCGATGATGGACTTTTATAGAAGAGGTGGGTGGCAACCGTTGTTCACGCAAGGTTGTAACAGGCAGAGGGCGTTATATGATGGTGTTCGTAACGGCAAAGGCGGGGGAGGCGCGACCGTTATGGGTTACGCAAGAGGGGGAGGGGAATGATAGTGGGGGTGGCGCACGAAGGAAGTGGAGGGGGCATGGTCACGTGCACGCACATGACCTGGAGGAGGAGAGGTCATGTGCGTGGTACATGACTAGGTTAAAGGAGAGGAGAGAATAAGTGGGGTGTCACACAACACGCCTAGGGGCTGCTACGTGTCACCCAAAAAAATTCAATAAATAAAGAAAAGAAAAAGAGGAAAATAAATAGAAAGACACTTCAGATGAAAAAAATTCCTTGACAAAAGTTATTCGTCTCGACAAGATCTACAACTTTCATGAAGGATCCATGAACAAAAGAGATCATATGTACAAAGTGGTATTTTTGGTGATTCTCCAAGTATATAGGAAACCTGTTTTTTGGGGGTTTTCATTTTTTGTGTTTTTAAAAGGGGAAAAATCTAGAAATAGGGATTTTTAATGTGATACTTAATTACACAGTAATCTATTTTTAGGGATTTTTAATGAATAAGAAAGTAGGGAAATAAAATAGAAGCATGAAATAAGAGACTTTTGTACAGACTCATCTCAGACTTAGTCAGTTTCTTTGATTTCAATCTTGATCTAGATTTGTATTTTATGCCACATGATAAAACTTCCATCAAAGAACATAAATGAAGAAGAAATAAAATACAACAGGTTAATTATGTACATAAAAACTCAGGTCAAAAATCATAAAAAAGATAAAATGCGTAATAGAGGCCCAAAATCAAACTTTCACATATGAGCTCTGAATTTTATGAATTGGTCTTGTTTTGAAGGTATTTGAAAATGGAGTATTTTAAAAGTCAATAGACCAAAATCAGACACTGTATGAGGAAGATATGCGCATTTTAGTTCGTCTGATGTGAAATTAGGAAGTGGGTTTATTTGTCACCTATTTGAGTTAGCAAATTATTTATTTATTTATTCTTATTTGTAATATCTACACAATGGAGGTGATTTTAGGTCAATCGGAGTTAGGATGAATTAATTAAAAACAGGGAAAGTTAGCTGCTTTTTAGGTCAATTTACACTTGGATTTTGATTCCTTATTTATGCAGTTATGCATGATGAAATGCAAATATTGTTTACACATGTATGAATACTAATGATGATATATTAATAATTAAATGCATATGAATTATGGAGAACATAGCCTAATTGATCAAACTTCTTATATTTATGTATATACTGAGAGTCTAATGATTAGACATAATTAATTCCTTTTAATGAAGATCCAGTTCAACCTAGAGTCTTAGTACCTCTAAAACTAAGTGTTCTAGTTTAATCAAGCCTTTTCTCTTCACATGCACTTGTCAGGGAATCCAGAAACTTCTAACTCTCCAATTCATTCTTTATTTATTAGCTTGAGGATGAGCTTTGCTTAAGTATAGGGGTGATAAATCTATGATTTATCTATATTATTCATCTATATTATCTCTCTAGCTTAAGAAAATAACTAACATCCACTATCAATTAACATTAATTATTAATAACTATGTTGCATTGACACTAATTATTGTATATTAATATCACTATTATCGTGCTATTATTTTATGTGTTTATTTATTATTAAATATCAAATAAAAAACAGTTTAATAATGTACATGATAATAATTAAACATTAATCCTGAAATAAAAATCCAAAAAATAAGAAAAATAACACAAACAAGTATTTTTATTACTTTAAAAATACTTACGCAAATATTTTCAATGTGTATGTCTTATTTCTTTTGAGTTCTACATGAAAGTTGTAGATCTCATTGAGATCTACAACTTTCATGTTCATCATTTTTTCTAATTCATCTTTTAATTATTTCTTTTTGATTTTTTATTCATTTTCCGATTTCCTGATTGTACCACGTGGCCTAACAAGGTCCGTCCACCTAACCCGACCTTTCATTTATTAGCACTCATTTTCTTAACTGACTGATCATTTTAATCAGACAACCCCCCTTCAATCTAGAACATCCTCTTCCTGACCGCTTGATTGGACTAATTAGGTGCATCTTGGCTGATGGTGAGCACCTCTTTTCCATCCAATGGTGGAGATGCATCTTCAACCTCCAGCCGCCTATCTCTAAGCGATGCGAAGTCTTCAACTACCCATACTCTCTAAATTACTACAACCACTGCACACAACCTCCAACTTCAATTCAACCACCATTCTCTTCATCTAACTCCTATGAACCAAACCATCCTACTACCTTCCCGAAACCTTAACTTTGAAACCATTGATGAATTTCCATTTCATCACCTTTCTTTCATTTTGACCTTTAAAACCCTTGCTGAATGCATGTATATAACATTATTTTGCATAAAATAACATATACTATTTACACTATAAATAATGTATAAAATACTATATTAAATGTCAAAATAAAAGAATAAAGAAAAGAAACTCAAATCAATAAACTTTTTACATGAAACTTGGAGATAAAAATACATAGAAAAATATAAAATTTATTTCATGTAAAAACAATGCACAGTGTGATCTAAACACTCAGAATAAAAAGTCAAAATAAAAAATCCTAGACCTATTTAGTCTCTGTATGAACTAAAAAATCCACCAAACTCACCTTTATTGTCCCTAAAATTAAAGTATCTATTAAATGAAGGTGGTTTCATTCAATTTGGAGTAAAGATACAAAAGTTAGGTTTTGTGCCCCTTATTGTGCAATTTACCTAAATGAAATAATCAATTTATTTATTCTTTATATTTTTCCTGTATTTTATACTTTTATAATTTATAATACATGTACATAATTAAAATAAAATAAAACAATGAAAATCCCAATAAAATAAATAAGTATACTAATACATATATGAATTATATTTGAAATATACCTATATATCACACATACATATTTATTTAAGTATACATAGAACTTTCAGAAAAATACATCAAAAATATATCTGTCTACTTAAATAAGTTGTAAATATATAAATTAAGTTTATAAAATAATAAAATCTAAAATAAAAAATAAAATAAAATACATACTATATTGTAGACATACATATATTTATACATGTAAAAAGTCACATACAATAAATTAACTTCTAAAAATAAATAAAAATCATCATAAAATACTACATAAAATAATAAATATTTTCATGGTATTAAAATTTAATAAAAGAATTTATTATTTTAAATGGAATTAATAAAGGTTTTATTTTGTGTTGTCCTCTTTTGTCCTACGCGGACTAATGAGGAGCGGGTAAGAAGTGACCTCGGTCAACTCCCTGCCCCTCGTAGGTTTGCATCTGTCAGACATGTTCCCTTGACTTCCTCGATGTTAGATTATTTCGTTTTTTTAGCATGATTTTTTCACCGATTCTCTTCCTCGATCACTGATCTTTCACGTTAGAGATTTATATCGATCTAGGGATCAATCAATTGATTTGTCACCTCAATCCAAAACCCCCATACATATACCCTTCTCCATCCTCATTTGATTTTTGATCCCTCTTCAGTGGCTTTTCATTCCTCATATTGGCCCTAAATGCCTGCAGCTAATGACAGGAGCGTGAGGCGATCACTTTGGAACAAGGAGAAGATGCCTGGAGGTCGATCCACCATTTCCGATAAGCACTGCCCGATGGTCCACCTGACTCCTGCTTCGGATGGTCGAGCCACATTTTAAAGGTCACTTAGGAAGATGTTAGCCTTAGGTTCAGTTTTGTACCTTTAGATTAAGTTTTAACCCATTGTCCTAGCTTAGATTTTAGTATTCCTAGTTCGCTGGAGCTCTGCTCCAGCTAGTGTCTCCACCATGCTCTGACCATTTTTAGCCACCCATTTCACCCCCATTTCATTCTTTGTATGCTTCTCCATTCTCTGAACCACTCCATACAACCTGATCGACCATCGATCTGGAAATCGAAGTCCATCTCCATCACTTAATTGAGACCTCTCTGCCTCACTCCATTTCTCTTTATAAGAGGACCTTAAAGTTTCTTGCAAGATCGGTGTATGGGTTGCTGGGAGATCGATGCTGGACTTTTATAGGAGAGGTGGGTGGAAATCGTTATTCACGCAAGGTCGTAACAGGCAGAGGGAGTTACATGATGGTGGTCGTAACGACAAAGGCGGGGGAGGCACGACCGTTATGGGTTACGCAAGAGGGGCAGGGGGAATGATAGTGGGGGGTGGCGCACGAAGGAAGTGGAGGGGGCATGGTCACGTGCACGCACATTACCAGGAGGAGGAGAGGTCATGTGCGGGGTACATGACTAGGTTGAAGGAGAGGAGAGAATAAGTGGGGTGTCACACAACACACCTAGGGGTTGCTACGTGTCACCCAAAAAAATTCAAAAAATAAAGAAAATAAAAAAAGGAAAATAAATAGAAAGACACCTCAGATCAAAGAAATACCTTGACAAAAATTGTTCGTCTCGATAAGATCTACAACTCCGTGAACAAAAGAGGTCATATGTACAAAATGGTATTTTTGGTGATTCTCCAAGTATATAGAAAACATGTTTTTTGGGGGGTTTTCATTTTTTGTGATTTTAAAAGGGGAAAAATCTAGAAATAGGGATTTTTAATGTGATACTTAATTACACTTTAATCTATTTTTAGGGATTTTTAATGAATAAGAAAGTAGGGAAATAAAATAGAAGTATGAAACAAGAGACTTTTGTACAAACTCACAAGGGTTACTCAGACTTGATCAGTTTCTTTGATTTCAATCTTGATCTAGATTTGGATTTTTAGGCCACATGATAAAACTTGCATCAAAGGACATAAATGAAGAAGAAATAAAATACAACAGGTTAATTATGTACATAAAAACTCAGGTCAAAAATTGTAAAAAGATAAAATGCGTAATAAAGGCCCAAAATCAAACTTTCACATATGAGCTCTGAATTTTATGAATTAGTCTTGTTTTGAAGGTATTTTAAAATGGAGTATTATAAAAGTCAATAGACCAAAATCAGACATTGTATGAGGAAGATATGCACATTTTAGTTCGTCTGATGTGAAATTAGGAAGTGGGTTTATTTGTCACTTATTTGAGTTAGCAAAATTTTTATTTATTTATTATTATTAGTAATATCTACACAAAGGAGGTGATTTTAAGTCTATCGGAGTTAGGATGAATTAATTAAAAACTGAGGAAGTTAGCCGCTTTTTAGGTCAATTTACACTTGGATTTTGATTCCTTATTCATGACATTATGCAGATGAAATGGAAATATTATTTACACATGTATGAATGCTAATGATGATATATTAATAATTAAATGCATATGAATTATGGGGAACATAGCCTAATTGATCAAACTTCTTATATTTATGTATATACTGAGAGTCTAATGATTAGACGAAATGAATTCCTTTTAATGAATATCCAGTTCAGCTTAGAGTCTTAGTACCTCTAAAAAGTGTTCTAATTTAATCAAGCCTTGTCTCTTCACATGCACTTGTCAGGGAATCCAGAAACTTACTAACTCTCCAATTCATTCTTTATTTATTAGCTCGAGGATGAGCTTTGCTTAAGTATAGGGGGTGATAAATCTATGATTTATCTATATTATTCATCTATATTATCTCTCTAGCTTAAGAAAATAACTAACATCCACTATCAATTAACATTAATTATTAATAACTATGTTGCATTGAAACTAATTATTGTATATTAATAACCCTATTATCGTGCTATTATTTTATGTGATTATTTATTATTAAATATCAAATAAAAAATAGTGTAATAATTACATAATAATAATAATAATTAAACATTAATCCTGAAATAAAAATACAAAAAAATAAGAAAAATAACACAAACAAGTATTTGTATTACTTTAAAAATACTTACCCAAATATTTTCAATGTGTGTGCCTTATTTCTCTTGAGTTCTACATGAAAGTTGTAGATCTCATTGAGATCTACAACTTTCATGTTCATTATTTTTTCTAATTCATCTTTTAATTATTTCTTTTTGATTTTTTATTCATTTTCTGATTTCCGGATTGTACCACGTGGCCTAACAAGGTCCGTACACCTCACCCGGCCTTTCATTTATTAGCACTCATTTTCTTAACTGACTGATCATTTTAATTAGACAATCCCCCTTCAATCTAGAACACCCTCTTCCTGACTGCTTGATTGGACTAATCAGGTGCATCTTGGCTGATGGTGAGCACCTCTTTTCCATCCAATGGTGGAGATGCATCTTCAACCTCCAACCGCCTATCTCTAAGCGATGTGAAGTCTTCAACTACCCATCTTCTCTAAATTACTACAACCACTGCACACAACCTCCAATTTCAATTCAACCACCATTCTCTTCACCTAACTCCCATGAACCATACCATCCTACTACCTTCCCAAAACCTTAACTTCCCTGTTGTCAGGCAGTGGTTGAAACCATTGATGAATTTCCATTTCATCACCTTTCCTTCATTTTAACCTTTAAAACCCTTGTTGAATGCATGTATATAACATTATTTTGCATAAAATAACATATACTATTTACACTATAAATAATGTATAAAATACTATATTAAATGTCAAAATAAAAGAATAAAGAAAAGAAACTCAAATCAATAAACTTTTTACATGAAACTTGGAGATAAAAATACATAGAAAAACATAAAATTTATTTCATGTAAAAACAATACACAGTGTGATCTAAACACTTAGAATAAAAAGACAAAATAAAAAATCCTAGACCTATTTAATCTCTATATGAATTAAAAATCCACCATACTCACCTTTATTGTCCCTAAAATTAAAGTATCTATTAAATTAAGGTGGTTTCATTCAATTTGGAGTAAAGATACAAAAGTTAGTTTTGTGCCCTTTATTGTGCAATTTACCTAAATGAAATAATCAATTTATTTATTCTTTATATTTTCCAGTATTTTATATTTTATATAATTTATAATACATGTACATGATTAAAATAAAATAAAACAATGAAAATCCCAATAAAATAAATAAGTATACTAATACATACATAAATTATATTTGAAATATACCTATATATCACACATACATATTTATTTAAGTATACATAGAACTTTCAGAAAAATACATCAAAAATATATCTATGTCTACTTAAATAAGTTGTAAATATATAAATTAAGTTTATAAAATAATAAAATCTAAAAAAAATAAAATAAAATACATACTATATAGTAAATATACATATATTTATACATGTAAAAAGTCACATACAATAAATTAACTTCTAAAAATAAATAAAAATCATCATAAAATACTACATAAAATAATAAATATTTTCATGGTATTAAAATTTAATAAAAGAATTTATTATTTTAAATGGAATTAATAAAGGTTTTATTTTGTGTTGTCCTCTTTTGTCCTACGTGGACTAATGAGGAGCGGGTAAGAAGTGACCTCGGTCAACTCCCTACCCCTCGTAGGTTTGAATCTGTCAGACATGTTCCCTTGACTTCCTCGATTTTTTCTGTTAGATTATTTCGTTGTTTTAGCATGATTTTTTCACTGATTCTCTTCCTCGATCATTGATCTTTCACGTTAGAGATTTATATCGATCTGGGGATCAATCAATTGATCTGTCACCTCAATCCAAAACCCCCATACATATACCCTCCTCCATCCTCATTTGATTTTGATCCCTCTTCAATGGATTTTATTTCCGCATATTGGCCCTAAAGGCCTGCAGCTAATGACAGGAGCGTGAGGCGGTCACTTTGGAACAAGGAGAAGATGCCTGGAGGTCGATCCACCATCGCCGATGAGCTCTGCCCGATGGTCCACCTGGCTCCTGCTTCGGATGGTCGAGCCACATTTTTAAGGTCACTTAGGTAGATGTTAGCCTTAGGTTCAGTTTTATGCCTTTAGATTAAGTTTTAACCCATTGTCGTAGCTTAGATTTTAGTATTTGTAGTTCGCTGGAGCTCTGCTCCAGCCAGTGTCTCCACCATTCTCTGACCATTTTCAGCCACCCATTTCACCCCCATTTCATTCTTTGTATGCTTCTCCATTCTCCGAACCACTCCATCCAACCTGATCGACCATCGATCTGGAAATAGAAGTCCATCTCCATCGCTTAATTGAGACCTCTCTGCCTCACTCCATTTATCTTTATAACCACCGAATAAACCCCCTTGGTCCTTCATTTTTGTGTTTCTGCGCTAACTGTACATGTGAAGGGAGTTGAAGGCCCATGAGGAGGCATTTTGATCTAGGAGAAGACTCCTAGGTCATCGAATCTATTCGACCTACCAAAACTCCATCAATGGGTCCTACGTCTTTTTGAACGTCCAATAGCTCTGGAGCAACTCCAGGCACCTTTTGTACCAGTTGGAAACATCAAAGAACATCAGAGGAGGGAGATTTCGCTGGTGGAAGCTCGCGAAGGCGAAGCTTCTTCCCTGATCCTCTAGATCCCTACTCCACCATCAGATCAGGTTTTGTTCTTTGTGAGCAGCTAGCACCGTTGGATAGAGCTACACTCCACCATCGAATCAACCTCCAAGATTTAATCTCACACATTGATCTGCAAAATCATCGCGCAACGAGAAGGAAACACATGGATTAATGAAGATATCAACGTCGTCTACTCATGCATAGTAGGGGTAATTTTGCTACATACCCTCCGATTTTTGTATTTTCTTTCAGTCCAAAATCTTTTATCTGTAATTATCAACTTCTTGTAAAAGTTGTAGTAACGACGTATTAAGGCCCCTAGATTTCTACCATTTACAGATAAGACCCTTACCACGTCATCTCACATGTACATACATGAGAGGGGTGAGATTTTTGCAAGGGGACCCTTAGGTCTTTTGTATTTCCTTTTATTCTATAAAATTTAAAATCCAGTGTAATAATTTGGGTTAATTTGCATTGAGGACCTATCAATTTTTATTAATTGTAAAAATACACATGCCAGCATTTTTAATTAAACATATTCTGATTTTTTGCATGTATGCCCTTATATTTGTGTAGGGAGTTCTATATTGCATTTTTATTTTCTAAAGATTACGTTTAGGTTCCTGTTAGTGCAACTACTTTATTTCATTTCTTTGTATTATGAAGAATATCATTTTGCATCTAAAAATTCTAAAAAAATTATCTGAAGTGCCTGGACATGTTATAAATCACATACATTTTTATCAAGTCATTTAAAACTATTTTACTATTTTTAAAATATAAAACTTTGCATTTATTATTTGCATTTATTCCCTATTTGCATTTAAAAATAGAAAAATATAAGATCATCTTTAAAAAGTCCAACGAAATTATATATTATATATTATTTTTTTATTTTATAACTGCAGACTAAAAATCACTAAAAATAATAAAAGAAAAATACTGAAAATTAAAAAGCTCCAAAATCCTTATTAAATTCTCAAAATTATACAAGAAATCCTAAAATATTTATTTTTGCTTCTAAATTTTGTTTGTTATACTATTATATATAAAAAATAGTTTTGGAAAATTTTCATACTGTTATCTTTTTTTAAATTCCCAAACTATTCGAGCTATTATTATAAGTCATTGTTTTGACATTTTTATTCAATTTAAAATAAAAATTGAAAAATTACAAGAAATTTAACTAAACAACAACAACAAAGCCTTTTCCCACTTTAAGTAGGGGCGACTACATGGATTTTTTTGCCTCCATTCAGATCTATCATGGGTAGTTCTCGATTTTAGATCAAAAAACTAAGATCCCTTCATATAGTCTCATTCTAGCACTTTTTAGGCCTTCTACATCATCTTTTAGTCGGCTCAACATCCCAAAAATCACATCTCCTCATAGATGCATCAACTGACCTCCTTTGCACTTGGCCAAACCACCTTAAGTGGTTGTCTCGCATCTTATCTTCGATCGGAGCTACACCCATTTTCATTCTAATGGCATCATTCTGAATTCGATCTTTACATGTGTGTGTCCACATATCCACCTTAGCATTTTCATTTCTATTACTACCATTCTCTGCACATATTTATGGATCACATGCCAACATTCAAATCCATAGAGCATAGTAGGTCTTGCAGCTGCTTTGTAAAACTTTCCTTTGATTTTCAAAGGAATTTTCTTATCACATAGAACATTAAAGGATCCTCTCCACTTTAGCCAACCTGCATTTATTCTATTTGTAACATCTCCATCAATTTCTCTATCATGTTGCAAAATAGATCCCATGTATCTAAAAGAATCTCTCTTCTGAATGTTATCATCATTGATCTTAACAACGATTTCTTCACTATTGCTTCCATCAAAATTACACTCCATATACTCAGTATTAGCCCTACTTATAGGAAATCCATTAGTCTCCAAAGTATGTCTCCAGACCTCAAGATTCTCATTTACTCTATTTCTAGTCTCATCAATCAATACAATATCATCAGTAAATAACATACACCATGGTATGGTATCACATCTTGAATGTGACTTGTCAACTCATCCATAATCAATATAAAAAAGAACGGACTTAAAGTTGAACCTTGATGTAGACCAGTGTTGATGCCAAAATAGTCAGTATTCCCAGACTATATCCTTACACAAGATGAAGCCCTATCATACATATTTATTATGAGGTGAATGTATAGGATACGTACTTGTTTCTTCTCCAAAGCTCTCCACAATATCTCCCACGGGATAGAATTATAAGCATTTTCTAAATCAATAAAAATCATATGGAGGTTCTTCCTTTTAGCTCTGTAAATTCCATTGTTCTCCTAAGCAAGTCGATGGCTTCAAGAGTTAAGCGACCCGGCATTAATCCGAATTAGTTTTCTTTTACTTTGGAAACTTGTCTCAACTTTCTGTTGATCACACGTTCCCAAATTTTCATATTATGAGTCACCAACTTGATACCTCTATAATTTGAACAATTTTGAATGTCTCCTTTCTTCTTATAAAGAGGCATCATGATGTTTCTCCTCCATTCTTCATGTATTTTCTTGCTTCACCAAATAACATTTAATAAAATTTTAAGACAAGTCAAATCATGCTCACCTAAAACTCTCCAAACTTTTATAGGAATGTCACCAGGTCCTATACCATTCCCATGTCTCATAACCTTCAAATCCTCCTCTACTTCCTTTGTATTCGTTTGTAGCTTGCACAATTCAAATAACTTTCACTACTAGCTAGATTTCCCAAAGTGATCTCTCCATTTCCTTTTCCAATGAAAAGCTTATAGAAGTATTTCTTCCATCTGATCTCTATATCCTTCTAAGTAACAAGCATATGACCTTCCTCATCCTTAATGCATCTCACTTGAGAAAGAACTTTGATTTTTCTTTCTCTTGCTTTAGACAACTAGAATATATCCTTTTGACCCTCCTTAGAATCGAGATTTTTGAACAAAACTTCATAATCCTTTGATTTAGCTTTGCTAACCACCTTCTTTGCTTCCTTCATAGCTATTTTGCAGTTTGTAACATTTTCATCAGTTCTATCCTTAGACATAGCTTTAAAGCAAGCTCTTTTAATTTTGATATTCTCTTGCATCCCTCCACTCCACCATCAAGCCTCCTTTTTGCATGGAGCTCCTCCCTTTGACTCCCCTAGCATCTCTTTGACTACCTTTCAGATACAAGATGCTACCGCCTCCCTGATGAATCTCGTATTCATCATGCTAAAAACTCACTATTAAACCCCTGGCCTAAGCAATTCAATAAAAACCACCTGTAATTCTTTGTTTTTATCTTGTATTATATTGTATATATATTACCATTAAAATATTGCTTTTAATTCCCTTTATTCTTCTTGTAATTATTTTATTATTAAAAATCCCTAAAAATTAGGTAGATAAGTTGTCTATAAATCACTGACCTTTAAAACCACTAAAAAATACAAAAACAAATCAAAACCACAAACTTGGTATTTTTATCCCCTTGAAAATACCCCCAAAAATACATTTTGTAAAGATGAACTCTTTTGGCTTTTTGACCAACATGAAAGTTGTAGATCTCGTCGAGACGAGCAACTTTCATGTTTTGACTTTTCCAGATTCGGCCTCTAACTATTTCTTTCCTAATTTTCTTCTTATTTTTCTCTGAATTTTCTCATTGGGCCACGTGGCGCCCTCTGGGCCGCCCACGTGGCCAGCTTCATCTCACGCCACGCGGCGCCCTTCCTGGGCCATTGGATCAGCCCCGCCCCGCCTTAATCCCTACCGTCCATTGCCGCACCACTCCCAGCCACCCGATCTAACTCCAGGTCTAATCTGAGCTCTCCTTCCGCGCCATCATCCCAGCCGTTGGATCATAAGATCCAACGACCCTCACTCATCGTCTTCCTCCGGCCAGGTCTCCCTCCAGACGTTACGACATGCGAGCCTATCGCCCCCTTCCATTTCTAGTCGACGCTCCAACCACCACCCCCTCGACGTAACGTCACCAATACCTTCCCCGTTCTTCCGCCATCCTCGCGCGTCACCCACCATGCACAGCCATTATTCCCCTCACCATTAACGCCCCATTCAAAAATGGTCCTCCACCATTGTAACCGCCGGATGCCTTCGCCGATTTAAACCCTCGCCCACCACCGATCTACCTCGTCCACCAATTTGGGCCCTAGCCTAGCCTCCCCCGCCCCTCTGGTGACAGCGGAGAGGGCGGGACTTCGAGGCAAAGATGGCTTTCGCCTGGTGTTGACCCGCGTCGCCTCCGCCGCGTATCGGTGTGCCTCCGGCCACCTCTGAGCTCTCTGGTATGGCTGACCAGACTGGGCGAAGATCCCCGGACCTCCTCGAGGTCCAACACAAGCCTCTCCGCCACCGGGTCCCCGCTTCCAGCCACCCCACGGCCCTCAGCTCACTCACAACACCCTCACGTGCATGCTTCGGCTATTCCTTTGACATTTGCAGGTTCAATGGCCGGAGTTCAGACCGGAGCTGATTCGAGCTCCTCTCCGCCGGCGAGGCTCCATCGTTCCTCTCCTCCGACCCGCTTCGGAGCCTCGCAGCGCATCCCGGATCTTCGCCAGCCACCCAGCTGTCCTTCCCGACCTTCAGAAGCTCGAAGACATGGAGGTGGAGCGAATGGCAGGTCACCGGAGCCCCGCCTTCTCCAGTGACCTGCGGAGGAGGACGACATACAACCACCGTCCGATCAGATGGATCGGACGGTCGAGAGAAAGAAACGTGGAGGACCCGAGCCTCATCCCCGACCTACAGGCTCGGGTCATCCGAACCTCTTGCCGAAGCTTAAACCAAAGCTACAGGCTAGGATCATTCCAATCCTCGACCCGAGCCCCTCAGCTGCTGCCATGTGTGCCCGAGCCAAGAAGCTACCCCGAGCATGGCCCCTCACGTGCGGCGCACGTGAGGTATCGGGTAATTTGCATGAAAGACCCAGAAAGAAATGTGATTTACATTTTAGTCCTCCAGGCGCGTGTCTCACGGGCGTGCCTGGGTATTTACAGGGGAGCCCTCCGTAGTTTCGGAAATTACAAATAGGCCCTTTCGCGCAAATGGAGAAATTACAAAATGGCCCAAGCGGTTTTTGGTAATTACATTTAGGTCCTTCCAAGGACCTAAATGCAATATTTATCCCTTTATTTTATTGCATTTTTATTACAATTATGCCCTTGCACTGTTTTTAGCATAACTTGAGCATCGTAGGTCCAAATTGCATGATTTTAGTGTCGTTTTGATCCTTATTTTGTCCTCTACATTCTAGCATGCTTAATTGTCTTATTTGACACTGTTTTAATCTAAGTGAATTTTTATGTGTTAATTGAGACCTGCTCTTCTTGCCTTGCTGTGATGTGATGACCGCTTTTTAATGATAGATTAAAATTGCCTCTAATTTCATTTTTATCATATTGCTCATTATTTTTAGGGTATAATTGTGTTCTTGTATTCAGCATACATTTTCCTTGCATATTTGCTCATGCATCGCTTTATAATTGCATAAAAATATCTAAAAAAATGCATACATCCTAGCATCACTTTGTATTTTGTACGATTTGCATGAGGACCTGAAATTGAGATTAAATCACTCTGTGCTTCATGAATCAATATTCAATGCGCACTTTAGGCAGCCGTATCCCTGTGTTCGACCTTGGTACACTTGCCAAGTAAAAATATTCCACAACATTCAAAGATCGTGGCTTTTGCTGAACCAAATTCATCTCCTATACTACGACTTATTTATATATGTTAAAGAGGCAAATTTGACGTTCATCAAATGGCGTCATTGCCGGGGATGCGGCTTTGCTTAATTTTTGAATTTTGATTTTTTTTAAAATTATTTCAAAAATTTTTAGGTCCTCATCTCATGCATCATTTCTTTGCATATTATTTGCTGATTTAATTTCTCTGAGTTTCTAACTTTTCTCTTTTGTGACAGGGCCCATGAAAATCGGGGACGCCTGATCGTCATGGAGGCACGAAGTCAGGAACTTCCGCTGAAGAGGCCGCAAAAGAAGCCGTGAAGAAATTCTAGAATTTTTATCAGTCAAATTGCATTGCATGTTGTAAAAAAACAAAAAACAAAAAACAAAAAAAAACATCACATCTGCATATTTATTTTCAGTCTTGCATATTGTACTCAACCCCCCCCCCCCCCCTCACACACACACACCTACACTGCACATGCACATACTCACCCCCACCCTCCCCCTGTATATTTCATTCTCTCTCTCTCTATCTCTCTCTCTCTCTCTCTCTCTCTGTGTGTGTATCTATTCTTCACGAACCCCCTCCCCCTCACCCTTCTACCATAGACATCCCCCCTATCACAGACCTTACTTCGGCTATTTGTAGCCTAAGTATAGGGGGGACCTACCTATTCATCCCTCCCTCGTTCTGTCTTCTTGTGCTTAGGCCGATTTTGGCCTAAGTATAGGGGGACCCTCCTCCTCAATTCCGCTATATCACCCTGTACTTGAACCGAGCCTTGGCTTCATGGTACTTGTGCTATGAGGACATAGCAAATTTTAAGTATAGGGGGTATACCGTATATTATTGTATATTACTTTAGCCTTAGCTCACGTTTTTAAAACTTTTAAAAATTTTATTTTTCGGGCTAGGTTTTTGGTAACCTTGGGAACTGAGTAAAAACCTGTAAAAATTAAAAATTGAGGGATTAAATTTTGTAAATATTCCTAATTAAAAAAACAATTTAAAAACTCTTCTTGGAATTTTACTCTCACCACTAGGCTTAGTAGACATTTTCAGTGAGGGAACTTCGGTCTCCCTTAGCAGAGTGGGTGGTTTAAAGGACACCGCATATGGCACCGTCCTTAAGGATCACAGGTCTCGACCCGCACTTACACCCATACTGGCTGAGAGTGGATACTTTTATTTATTTGAGCATGGGTCAGTCATTGTCTCTCTGAGGAATAAATATATATATATATATATTTAAAACCCATAAAAATTTGCAAAAGCCAAAAATCACACAAAAATTCACTAACCTAAGGAGTTGGTGTATTCCTGACACATTCACATTCACTCAAGGCTTGAGGATTTTTGAGGACACTGGATTTCTGTGATCTTGAGAGTCTGAGTTAACATGCCTTAGCCATTAGGGTTTTTAAGACTTAAATATCCACACTTTCCTGGTTTGAAATATTTGAGTGCTATATTGCACTCTTCATCTCTACCTTCAAGAAAATATGATCAGCACAATCACCTCCACAACTACATGATTGATAAGATGAGTTGAGTTATCACTTGAGGAGCTAGGACTAGAGATTTGAGTTTAGATCCGATCTGATGATATTCGAGGATGGGATAAAGTTAATGAAGGCTTCAGAAAACCTGAGTGTTAGCAAAAACCCTAGCCAGTATGTGAACACGATTCATATGCTATCTCTTGATATTTACCTAAAAGTGTCAGGGTGTGATGAAACTTAATGATTATTGTTGACCAGTGTGCGCCAACTTTTGGTAAAAGCAATGGAGCTAGCCAACAAAAGCAATGAAATGACAAAAGAAATAGCTCAATCATCAAAGTTAAATTATAAATAAGCTTCCACCAATGGCGAGCGCTCCCAAACCTTATCAAAGTGTCCACTTGGACCAAGCGCTAATTAGGACCAAGGAGTCGGGCTGACACCAAAAAAGGGCTCTGCATCGTAAATGCTACAAGTCTGGGTGTCGAAGGTATCTTAGATACTCAAAAGAGACACACCCCGGTGTACTCCCAGAAAAACAAGTGCAGACGACTCCAACTCTCTTGACGGACGCATTGGTCAACAATTTAAAAATTTTATATGTGTTGAGTAAAAGGCACTCGAGAGGCCCCTCGTTCCAATGTGAGGGTGAGAAAAATTAGACACAATCCCAGTACCTCCATCATCTGGTCGTCCATCTACATTTTCAAGTCTGACAAACTATTGAGACGGTTGACTGAAGCAAGAGTAGACTTATTCCCTAGTATTGAGGATTAGGTCTAGAGGAGGATCTTTGGGACTGGAACTTTGAGTGATGCATCGACTCGGCTCTCATGAAATGCAGTACACTAAATGTCATATCCTTATATTATATGTACAAAAAGAGAGTCTGATAATCAGAGAAGTCGGATTCCTTCTGAATAAGGCTTGGATAAACCCGGAATTTTAGGATCACTTAGGTCAAGAGTCTTCGAAAGATCAAGCCTTGAAAATTTCACGCGCATTGTCAGGAATTAATCCGACTCCTTCATTCTTTAGATGCTCGAGGACGAGCATGGTTTAAGTATAGGGGTATGATGAATCTCGTATTCATCATGCTAAAAACTCACTATTAAACCCCTGGCCTAAACAATTCAATAAAAACCACCTGTATATCTTTGTTTTTATCTTGTATTATATTGTATATATTTTACCATTAAAATATTGCTTTTAATTCCCTTTATTCGTCTTGTAATTATTTTATTATTAAAAATCCCTAAAAATCAGGTAGATAAGTTGTCTATAAATCATTGATCTTTAAAACCACTAAAAAATACAAAAACAAATCAAAACCACAAACTTGGTATTTTTATCCCCTTGAAAATACCCCCAAAAATACGTTTTGTATAGATGACCTCTTTTGGTTTTTGACCAACACGAAAGTTGTAGATCTCGTCGAGACGAGCAACTTTCATGTTTTGACTTTTTCCAGATTCGGCCTCTAACTATTTATTTCCTAATTTTCTTCTTATTTTTCTCTGAATTTTCTCATTGGGCCACTGACAGTCGTCCCGCACCCTTAGTTAATTCGAGCAAATTAATGTCCAAACTAATTAGATGTCGTTCGTTGCAGTCGGATACAAGAGGGCTAATCAAAAACCACTTATCGATTAATTTGAAGTTAATTTCAAGCGGCAATTTTTTACTTGGTGAAGTCCAAGGTCGATCTCAGGGAGGCATCTGTCTCCTTAGGTAAATTAAAGCAATTATTCGAGTGTTGAGTTTCGAGGAATATCTTTATTTTTGGTCTTTTTAATTTTTATGCAGACGTATGCAGACAATGCAGGCCAATGTAATGTGCAATTTAATTAATGTATCAAATGAAGTCCAAAAATAATGAAAATTGGCCAGATGGTTATTTATAATGAAAATGACCTACACTAATTTTTTTGGAATTTTTCGACTCAAAATGAATTTACTGTGAATTAAATAAACAGACAGAGTGATTTTGAGAATTTAATTTTTAATAAATATCAAATCACAATTTTTCCAAGCAAACTTATCCTAGGTAGCTCTAATAATCAGGGACCTAGGAAAATTTACAGATCTTAATTTCACCGTGAAATGAATTTATTAAAATTAATTTAAGAAAATCACTAAACAATTTATTTAGGCCTCGATATGCGTGCAAATGCTGTGAAATTTTTATGGTATGTTAAAAATGATGTCCTTAAGCTACTGTGAATTTTTGATAATTTTTGAAGGCACAGATAATTAATTAAAAATCAAAAGGCATCACTGGGCAAAATATGTCAACAATGCACCGATTAATTCATTAATAATTCGAATAAGCCTACAAAAATCAGACACGTGTACTAATAGACAGAGGACAAAATTTCCAACAACATGCATTTTTTTAGAATTTCAAAATGATGTAAAATGCAATCTAGGGATGCGTGCAAACACAGGGGTGTAAATGCAATACAGGAAATTAAAATTACAATAAGCAAATATGCAGACAGGGACTCAAATGCAATTACCTATAATGAGGGGTAACTCTTGTGCAAATTCTCCACAGGGCACGTGCTCCTCACGTGGGGTCTGCTTCACAGGGACCTCTTTGCAAATATGGAAACCTCCAGGGGCCTCTGTGTAATTTACCCAGGCCGCACGTGCTCCTCACGTGGGTGGTCTAGGCTCGGAGGACTGCGGAGGCTCGGATCTAGGCTCGGTGTAGCTTCGGGTCGCCCGAGCCTAGATTTGGAGAAGAGGTTCGGGCGACTGGGCCACGTGGCGTAATGAAGGCCCTCGGATAGAGATTGATCCGAGGGGTGTCGGTGACGACGCGTGGCGTGAACTCGGACCTTTGGATCGATGATAATCCAACGGCCTCTGGGGCTCGATGAAGACGGAGACGTGGCTCGCTGCGGACCGCTGGATCAGAGGCGCGATCGACGGTGGAGAGCTGCTGCGATGAGAGGACACGTGGTGATGTGGGGGCCGCTCGATCGATGTGATCGAACGGTGGCTGCTCGTCTGCTCCGACGATCCTCCGCCGCCTGCGGAGGAGATGGCGGGGCTCCGGTGAAATGGCCTTTGCTCCGCCCGTCCTTCCTCGAGTCGATGAAGCTCTCCGACTTATCGGAGCTATCCCAGAAGACGCGTGGCGTGAAGGAGGAGATGCTGGTGGTCTCAGGAGCGTCGGGGAGCGTCCTGTCGTTGAGGGCGATGAAGCTCGAGAGTGTCTCCGGCGAGCTTCCGTTCAATGAGAAGCTGGGTACCTGCAAGTGCGAAAGATAGAGCCGGAGCTCGTGCGTGTGTTTGTGGAGATGTTATGGTGATCGGCAAGGCCTAAGGGTGACGGAGGTCGTCTGGAGATGGGGCTCCGGCCAAATGGCGGAGCTGGAAGTCGATGGAGGTTGCTGTGCGTCGTCGGAAGGTGCGGAGGGGTCAGCGGGGACGGGAGCTTCGACGCGAAGCTCGGCGAGATGGAAAAGAAGGGAGAAGGTGGTCGTGGATGCCGAATAAAATCGGAGAAAAAGAACAAGAAAATAAAGAAGAAGATCGGAGGAAATGAAGGAGGTTACCTGGGGATTGGAGCTCGGATTGGAGTTCCAGGGTCGTCGCTCGAGGGATCGGTAGGGTCCCGAGCTCGTGCAACTACTCGGAGGAGTGGCTGCAACACGGAGGAGCTGCCGTGGATCTCGCCGGAGCTGATGTCCTTCTTCGCTCGATGAATCACCAAATTGCTGTCACCAACTGGAAGATCAGAGCTCAGGGAAGCTCTCTGGAGTGGCGGATGGGGATGAATGTCGCCGGTGGTGGCGTATTTATAAGGTAAAGATGGTGGGTTGGCTGGTGGAGTAGCGAAGTTGGTGGTCGTCGTGGGGCGAGTATGGTGGAAGTGGTGGAGCGTGAGGAAGCTTGCGAGGGAGAGGGATGAGTGGGGCTCATCGTGGGAGTGTCAGCGATGAGAAAGAGTGGCTGACGTGCCGCCGGAAATAGCAAGGGGGCGCCCCTCCCGCAAGGCAAGGGACGTGGGAGAGAGGGGCGCCTGGAGGTAGGAGACGAGGTCTCCACCGTTGGATCTTGTGATCCAACGGTGGCGATCGAACCGTAGGGGACGAGTAGGATGAGATCCAGGCGCGCTGATGATGGGCCGAGAGCGCGCCACGTGACGGGCTACGGACAAAATGCGAGCGGACGGTTTAGATGAGGAGATGGAGATGATCGAAGGGACGAGACTCGCTGGGAGAGGGGCGGCCACGATGGAGCGATCAAGGGCCTGATCAAGCGGTGTGGATGCTGCCACGTGGAGGGCTCTGGTGAGGGCGCTAATGTGCGGCGTAGATCAGAGCAGGAGGTAATCGGATGGTCCAGGCAAGGGAGGTGCGTGGAAAGGGTTGAGCCGTTGGATATGAAGTGAGATCCGACGGCTGAGGACGCCGGCGGATGAGGCGAGGGGAAGCGGGCCACGTGGCGCAACCAGAGGGCGCCACGTGGCCTGCTGTGAGTGGCTGGAATAAGATGCACGTGTAGAGAGAAGAGGAAGTCGAATTTGGAAAAACTCAAAACATGAAAGTTGTAGATCTTGATGAGATCTACAAATTTCATGTTGACCAAAGACGGAGATGAGGTCAAAATATGATACATAAATACAAGAATACACAGATATACATATGTAGTATACAAAATGGTTCAAAAACCCAAGTTTCTCATACAAACTCCAATTTCAATGAAATTAGTCTCATTTTGAAGGTCTTTTAATATGTAGTATTCTAAGAGTGAGTAGACCTAATTCGGGGTTTGTATGAGGGCTTTATGTGTGTTTTAATGTACAAGGGTTCTCAGGCTATTCTGGCTATTTTACAAGGGTGATTTTTGGTATTCTTCCCTATATTATTAAGGAATATATGTATATTATAGAGAAGAGGTTATTTTGGTGACGAGGTATTTCTCAAGGGATTTTTGGCTTCTTATTTAAATGCAAATAAGCTGCTAAAATGCATGAACTATGGATGTGTGCATGAATGCTATTTGTGCAATTTAAAAGGAAATATGCCTCTATTTTCTCGGGAACAAGGCTCTATTTTTGACTTTTGAAGTGATGAATCACAGATTCATCAGCCACGTGACGCCCTCTGGGCCGCCCACGTGGCCCGCTTCATCTCACACCACGCTACGCCCTTCCTGGGCCATTGGATCAGCCCCGCCCCGCCTTAATCCCTACCATCCATTGCCGCACCACTCCCAGCCACCCGATCTGACTCCAGGTCTAATCTGAGCTCTCCTTCCGCGCCATCATCCCAGCCGTTGGATCATAAGATCCAACGGCCCTCACTCATCGTCTTCCTCCGGCCGGGTCTCCCTCCAGACGTTACGACATGCGAGCCTATCGCCCCCTTCCATTTCTAGCCGACGCTCCAGCCACCACCCCCTCGACGTAACGTCACCAATACCTTCCCCGTTCTTCTGCCATCCTCGCGCGTCACCTGCCATGCACAGCTATTATCCCCCTCACGATTAATGCCCCATTCAAAAATGGTCCTCCACCATTGTAACCGCTGGATGCCTTCATCGATTTAAACCCTCGACCACCACCGATCTACCTCGTCCACCAACTTGGGCCCTAGCCTAGCCTCCCCCGCCCCTCCGGTGACAGCAGAGAGGGCGGGACGTCGAGGCAAAGATGGCTTTCGCCTGGTGTTGACCCGCGTCGCCTCTGCCGCGTATTGGTGTGTCTCCGGCCACCTCTGTGCTCTCTGGTACAACTGACCAGACTGGGCGAAGATCCCTGGACCTCCTCGCGGTCCAGCACAAGCCTCTCCGCCACCGGGTCCCCCTCCCCGACGAGGTCCTCTCCCTCCTTGCTTTTTCCTTCATTTTCTCTAAATTATTACCCCTCCTACAGTCACCGTCCCCCTCCACCAATCACTCTACCACATCCGCCACACCTCCAGCACCCTCGTCGACCCCCTTCCTGTTCTCCAGAACCCCAAACACCCCGATCACCTCCTTTGCCGCCTCGCCGGAGAAGGAGACCGCGGGCCCCCGCTTCCAGCCACCCCACGACCCTCAGCTCACTCACAACACCCTCACACGCACGCTTCGGCTATTCCTTTGACATTTGCAGGTTCAATGGCCGTAGTTCAGACCGGAGCTGAATCGAGTTCCTCTCCGTCGGTGAGGCTCCATCGTTCCTCTCCTCCGACCCGCTTCGGAGCCTCGCAGCGCTTCCCGGATCTTCGCCAGCCACCCAACTGTCCTTCCCGACCTTCAAAAGCTCGAAGACATGGCGGTGGAGCGAATGGCAGGTCACCGGAGCCCCGCCTTCTCCGGTGACCTGCAAAGGAAAACGACATACAGCCACCGTCCGATCAGATGGATCGGACGGCCGAGAGAAAGACACGTGGAGGACCCGAGCCTCATCCCCGACCTACAGGCTCGGGTTATCCGAACCTCTTGCCGAAGCTCAAACCAAAGCTACAGGCTAGGATCATTCCGAGCCTCGACCCGAGCCCCTCAGCTGCTGCCACGTGTGCCCGAGCCAAGAAGTTGCCCCGAGCCTGGCCCCTCACGTGCAACGCACGTGAGGTGTCGGGTAATTTGCATGAAAGACCCGGAAAGAAATGCGATTTACATTCTGGTCCTCCAGGCACGTGCCTCACGTGCGCGCCTGGGGTATTTACAGGGGAGCCCTCCAAAGTTTCGGAAATTACAAATAGGCCCCTGCGCGCAAATGGAGAAATTACAAAATGGCCCAGGCGGTTTTTGGTAATTGCATTTAGGTCCTTCCGAGAACCTAAATGCAATATTTATCGCTTTATTTTATTGCATCTTTATTACAATTATGCCCTTGCACTGTTTTTAGCATAACTTGAGCATCGCAGGTCCAAATTGCATGATTTTAGTGTCATTTTGATCCTTGTTTTGTCCTCTACGTTCTAGCATGCTTAATTGTCTTATTTGACATTGTTTTAATCTAACTGAATTTTTATGTGTTAATTGAGACCTGCTCTTCTTGCCTTGCTGTGATGTGATGACCGCTTTTCAATGATAGATTGAAATTGCCTCTAGTTTCATTTTTATCATATTGCTCATTATTTTTAGGGTATAATTGTGTTCTTGTATTCAGCATACATTTTCCTTGCATATTTGCTCATGCATCGCTTTATAATTGCATAAAAATATCTAAGAAAATGCATACATCCTAGCATCACTTTGTATTTTGTAAAATTTGCATGAGGACCTGAAATTGAGATTAAATCACTCTGTGCTTCATGAATCAAAATTCAATGCGCACTTTAGGCAGCCGTATCCCTGTGTTCAACCTTGGTACACTTGCCAAGTAAAAATATTCCACAGCATTCAAAGATCGTGATTTTTGCTGAACCAAATTCGTCTCCTATACTACGACTTATTTATATATGTTAAAGAGGTAAATTTGACGTTCATCACTCCCACATCTCATTAGTACTTCTGTTACAATCCCAAGATAAGTCTTCTAAAATCTTCTCCCTGAAGCTTGACTGCTTCAACTGAAGATCCCACCATCTAGTTCTAGTGATCTTGGAAACCCTCCTTTTCTTTACTATCCTTTTATTTGCACATCCATGACTAACAAGTGATGGTGGGTGGTCAGGCTCTCTACTGGGACTACTTTGCGGTCTTTGCAACACAACCAATCTCTTCTTCTCAACGTAAAGTAGTCTATCCGTGCTCTAGTTGAGCCACTCTTATAAGTAATTAAATGCTCGTTCCTATTCTTGAAGAGAGTATTTGCAGTGAAGATCATAAACTGTTACAAAATCTGGAAAGATTTTTCCCTCTTCATTTCTATCCCCGAAGCCATGTCCTCCATGAACATTAGCATACCCTCTTCATTTCTATCCTTGCCTACATTTCCATTAAGATCTCTACCTAGGCAAATCATCTCTCTTTTGTGGGATTCCTTACGTAATCTTATACAAATCCTTCCAAAAAACTTGTTTAATTCTATCATCAAAACCAATTTCTGGTGAATAAACTGAGATGATATTCAAAATTTCTTCTTCAAGTACCAGTTTTAGCAATATAATCCGATATCCAGATCTTTGTACCTCAACCATACAATCTTTCAAATCCTTATGAACAACTACTCGAACGCCATTTCTACCCTTATCTTTACCTAGATACCAAAGTTTAAAGCATGTCTTCTCGTTCTCCCTTGATTTCTCTCCAATCCATTTTGTCTCTTGTAGACATAATATCTGAATCTTCCTTCTTTCCATTGTATCAAGTATCTCTATCGATTATCCAGTCAAAGAGCCAATATTCCAAATAACTTTCCGCAACTTTCTTTGCAATCTCTTTTGGACTAACTTATTTACCCGCATGCGTCCATCATACGAGAACCTTTGCAAATTTTGGACTGCATCTGGGCGACGATGTAACAGAACCAGTTTATTTACTCGCATGCTTTCCTCATACAATAACCTTTGAAAATTTTGAACTACATCCAGACAACGATGTAGAGGCCCTTGCCAACTTCTCATTGCATTTGGGTGATGAAACGTGTCGCAAGTAGGGAACACCCCAATGAAATCTAGATATTTGCTTAAATCCATGTTTAGAAGATTCAAACAAATTCGAGACAAAATTCTAAATAGTGTTCTTAGAAGTAACACTATTTAGGAATTTCTTTGAATGATTTCGAGAAAAATTCATAAATAGTGTCCTTAAAAGAACTTTAAGAGCACAATTTAGGAATTTATCTCTCTTGAGCTGGCTTGGTTACCTAACATGCACCCCTCCTCAATTTATCCGAGCTTGAGACCAGCCATGGTTGAGTTAAGAAATTTAAACAACCATTTCTTATTTTTTAATATTTATAGTTATATCTATAAATATAAAAGCCTACGTCTTTATATATATATATATATATACACTCATATTACTACTACTATTACTATTATTATTATTAAAATACTAAAAAATATTTTAAAACCTTAAAAACAAAAAGATTATATCTTAGGTTATTTTCTTGATTTTTCATATATATATATATCATATATAGTATTTACATTATACCTAGTATTATTTATATACATATATTATCTCTAAAAAGAAAAAGGTATTAAAAATCATAAAATATAAAAAATAAATATAAAATTATAAATTAAAAATAAATAAAAAATATAAAAAACAAAAAAATCAATAAAAATAAAAATAAAAATAAAAATAAAAAACCACATAAAAAATAAAAAGACAAGAAAGAGGGACAATTTTGGAATTCAATTCTCAATATATTATTTCTGCTCCTTGTGTTCGACACTTTACACATATTTGCACATATACACACATTCTATAGAGTTATAATAAATTTTAACTCCACATTTTATTTTGCATTACTTTTTCTATATTATGGGTTAATTGTTATCTGATTTGGATTTTGTGAGTGGTCTCCTCAGGGATAGTGTCGGGCTCGCCTTATGTAGACCACATTAGACCCTCACAAATCCATTTTAACAACCACCTATTGGGGTTAACTTCAGACAACCACCTCCTCCTTAAATACTCCTCCATTATTTTGCGCAATCTTCATCTTCCCCTTGTGCGAGCCACCTCCGAACCCTAACCTCCTCTTAGTGATTGTGAGGATGAGTGTTTGAGTGCAACGACAAAGATCTGATTCCGATGACATCCAAGGCAAGATCCGCCTTGCTATAACACCATCGATGACTATTTGAGCTTTTCTTCAGCCAAGAACTTGAAGCGACGACTACGAAGCTTCAAGCTTCGAATTTTGGCTAGGGTTCATCGCCATTTCCCTTTTCTATCTCTAGGTGAGATTCTCAATCTTAATTTCTTCATGTTGTCTTCATTTTATTCCATTGCTATTCCTTGATTAATATCTGATATGAAACATTGTATACCTTCACTATATATAATTCACTCACGCATATATTCTAGTGATTATGCTCCAGTTCTCCATGATTATGTCCATCTTGCCACTTTCTTCCTCTTGAAACATTGAAGGACCCATTAGGGTTCAGATCTTTCGCCCCCATAGAACCCTCTACTTCATTCCATCTTGCTAAAAATATCCTCGCAAATTCTTTGGCTATTGGACAAACATTGCAAGTATAGTTGATATGAGGAAGTTCAAGCACTCTGTTTACTTTCTTCTTCGATCTCACTACATAAATCATGTGAACCACACCTCTATAGAGCTCCGTTGCTTCATCATCACCTTCGCAAGACCATCACGAGGGTGTCTCTACCTTTAGATAGAGCAGAAGGAGGATGAGGAGCCGCCTGTATATCACTGGAGCCTAGGCCCACCTCCACGTACACATGGGGGAGTTTGTCGAGGAAGGAGAAGTAGTAGCCGTCGGATCACTCAATCCATTGGTCCACCTCACACAACTTCACCACCCAAAGCGACGCTTCAAACCTGCATTTCGGACCCCGAACCAACAGCTGAGGTGCCATCACTTACCACATAGCACGAGCCTACGACGTGTCAGAGCCTGGCACCCCACGTGAGCCATTGCACTTGACTGGAGATAATTTTCAAATCACAACACTCTGGTCCTATTGTCACGTGTTTTCTGCACGTGAGTTTAAAAAATTATAGCATCTCCCCCTCAGATTCCTTAAATTGTAGATAAGCCCCTTCATGCATAATTTATTTATATTTGTAGCGTAGAAGCTTTCTGTAATTGCATTTTAGTCCTTTTTAGAACTTTTTATTATAAAATTAAGTGTTTTATTTTAGTTTTTATTGCATTTATATTCATGTGATGTTTGTTTAATATCTTGTGAATCATATATCCAAATTGAATAAAATAAGTGTCCTTTGAATTTTTTTAATTCTCTTTTACATGGTGTACATAATTTATGGATTTGATTCATCGTAGATACATATTTATTTAGAGATCATATTTAGTATGTTCAGCCAAATATTCTTATAAAAAATTAATTAAATTGTAATTAACTTGCCTCATTGATTCCAAAAAACTATTAAATTGCACGCATTGCATCTTGCATCATTTTTTGACCTAATAATCAAGAGTATTGTTTTTGTTAGTACACTTATTACTTATTGCATCTTGCATCATTTTTTGTTCATCTAATATAAATGCATATTTTTTTTTGAAAATTGCACGCATTATGTTTATTGCATCTTGCTTGACTTAGATAACTTAAAATCACCTAAATAGATATTTGGCACTTTAGTTAAATTACATTGCTCATGTTCATGTGTTTGACTATGGACTTGCCCAAGTTATAAATCTAAGCTGATTAGCGGTTCACCAGGTCATCACTAACATCCTCACCATCATTTTAAAAGGTGACATTTTCACACCCTTCTAAATTTTTATTTTGTGAGGTGATGTGGCAAGGATTGTAAATGTGGCATAGTCAAGATGGTGCTTGCAGTGGTAACGCCCAAGCAAGATTGTCTTGGCTAGATGTGTTTTTCATGTGGTGTGCTAATTCCATACAACTCGATTCAATAGAGTTGGATATCGGTCAATGTAATTTGTTCGTGTTCAGATCTTTGGGTCATGATCCTAATAATATTTGAGGAATGCTCCTTACTCATGTAAACATTGGCCATGTTAATTTTCCGATAAAATACTCCAATAACACCCTATGCTACTACTTTCTTGGAATCCTCTTGCTTATAAGGTAAGCTTGTACTCGATTATCTATAGTTATGTATGAGCACGAAAAGATGATGATTGGCTTAATTATGATATTTCTGATGAAACTCTCAACATTTACCACTTGTAGATGATTTAAAAGATTAAGTAGCATAACCTTGATCGATGCAAAATTGAATCAGGAACATTGGAGTCAACTAGTGTTTCAAGAATGGTTTGATAATATCATGAGCTAATACGAATTGCTCCGAAAATAGGAAAGCATTAAATTGTGGTCGTTACATGCTATGAATTTGAAATTTTTTGTAGAATAAGTGAGTTTGAATAAGGATTACAAGTGGAATAAATAAAAAGTGAGTTTATTTCCTATTCATATTCTTTTGCATTGGTATCATAAATGTGTAATAAAAGGAGGATTTATGTGTTTCCCTTATTTGTTTGTTGTTCTTGAGAATGGTAGAATAGAAATAAATTATGGCAACGACATGATATTACTAGAAATATTTACATTAACGATCAAGATAATAAGTTACAAATCTTAACCATAATAGAGAATTAAAAACGGTTTGCAACAATCATGTACGAAATTTATAAATGAGATTATGAAGAATAAATCTTGAAATAAATGAGAATTCGAATCTGAAAGGGCGTTATGATTTGGGCAACGGGATGGTGAATGCCCCTATATAGCTCCATGGATTTGGAGAAGAATAGACCTTCTTACCGAAGCGCACAAATCTCGATCTCCTCTCTTCCTCTCCATCTTTCCTTGATATTGTAAGCAAACTGTGATCATTCATCATAGAATAGATATTTTTGAAATAGAGTCCATTTATTCGGAGAAACGAAGACGCTACCCCAGGTCCAAACAGACCAAGATTTGTTAAGATGCTAGCCAACTATTTTTTTCGATTATCTGAATTCCATATTCAGGATAATAAAACAGTCTAAGATTTGTTGAAATATCGGCAATCAAAATTCTTTTCCTAAAGATCAATCATCTCTTCAGTCATCTCATAATGTGCATTCCATAGACAAAAATCACCAAGAATTAGGCCGAGTGTTTCTCTCCTACCTCTCTAAGATCGCAGGGGCAGAAATAGTTAACTTGTCAGATCTAGAAGAAGAAATAGAATAAAAGATCTAGGAATGCGAGCAAATGGGATCAGAATTATCAATCGATTTATTTTCTGTCAAGAATTATGAGCGTCTGAAACCACATTTTCAAGCAGTAGATGACCATAATACCCCATGGTTAAGGGTTTCAGGTGACCAGATGATCAAGGAACGAACCCGTCACCCCATCCACAGATCGTGGATGATCTTCCTCCCGATCTGCAGGGGCAGGAAGGCGTCGACACACGCGTGCTTGATCTGGTCCAAGCTGAGCAGGGCGTCGTCCCACCTCCCCAGCCTCACGTGCTGCGGCTCTTCCACCGCGAACCCCAACACGGTGCTGGCGAGGGCCGAGAGCCCCGCCTGCCTCAGATCCGCCCTCCCTGATCTGTTGGCCGCATAGGTCCCGACGTCAACCATCCTACTCACCTTGAGGCCATACTGGCTGTTGAGCTTCTGTGCATCCTCCTCGATGCCGACGCCCAAGAAGGTGTAGCGGATGTCGTCAGAAAGAAAGAAGCGGAGGGCGTACGGGATGCAGCCTCCCGCCTGAAGGACTTGAAAGATCAGGCACTGGTGATCGACGCAGAGCTGGAGTAAGGCCACAGGGTTGATGAAGGGGCCGTCGGCGTGGCGCCACTCGACGCCGAGGCCGACGAAGGGGCCGTGGAGGCCGTGTAAGCGGTCGATGGAGTCGATCCAGCGGGACACCTCGTCGGGGTTGGCGGTGATGGTGGTGTGGATCTGGTGGAGGTCGTTGACGGTCACCGTGTAAGTGTGCTCACCGGTCTGGTATATGCCGGTGGCCATCGTCGATGGAATGGGAATGGAGAGGGGAGACCCCTTCTTCTTTAGATAGAGATAGAGATAGAGAGAGGGGAAGGTGTGTCAAAGTAGCAGTGGAGAATGGGCGGGAAAGAACTGACTTGTTAGTTAGTTAGTTAGTTAGTAGTTATTAATCCAGGTGGTATGCTTACTTGCGGAGGTATTGCTTATCGGATGGGTGTCTTGGATTGGAGAATTTTGAGGCGGTAATCGTACCTCCGTGAGCTGTGAAAATGGATGATTTCCTCCTGGTGTCGTTGGGGGAGGCGTTGCTTCCATATCAAATCCGATTTTAAAATAAATAAATAAAAATAGGAGTATCAATTTACATCTGCAAATATTTATTTATGTATTCATACATGGATTAAATGAGTATGTTCCTTGGAGCGTATAAGAGTATATTCTTACTTTTTTTTCACAATTTTCTTTGATTTTTGAAGTGAAATATGAGGGATTTACTTGATACAACTAAAATTTAATAGTCTTGATGGAGGAGATATAAATCTCGAATTAAGTTGAATTTTGAATAACACCATTGTATTATAATGTGATCTAAATCCACTAAGTTTCATTTTAGAAAAATAAAAAAATACGAAGAAAAAAGGTGGGAGAATGTAAGTTACATGCTTCTAGGGAGTGTACTCCTTTTCCCCTTCATGTATCCCTTTTTCATAAGTAATTATAATTGTAGATTTATTCTTTAATGATATGAAGCATAATTTAACATCCTTTATGCGCGTAATATATTTTATATATTCTTTCACCGTGTTTGTATAATTGTTATAAAATCAATGGTTTTTATAAGTTGTGCCCCTCTGAGATATTACAATATCAGTTATGTCCCTCTCTTTTTTGGAATATCAGTTGTGCCCCCGCCTTCTTGTCGTTCTATCACTTGTGCTCTTCGGGTTAGTTGTCGTCCATTCGCAACGAATGTTAACTTTAAGGATAAAAGCGGAAGTAAATTAAAATAAAAGGGCTCGGACATCTTTCCTCCCCCTCTCCTTCCTCTCCCTCTTCCTCCAACGAACCCAACCTCCTCCTCCAGTCCCTTTACCCGCTCCCATCCATGTGACCTCCAGCTGATGTTCATTCTCCACCCCCAAATTCCACCATTCTTCCTCTTTTGCTCCACTGTCGCATATCTTCCTTGTAGACTGACCCCATCGACTAATCCTAATCCGAGCTCCGAGGAGGAAGATCCACATTAGCTTGGAAGGCTTGATCTTTCCACCAGATTCCGACCTGGATCCTTCCAATAGCATCGATGCCGCGGGCGAGGTGGAGGAGTGAGTTGTCGAAGGCCTTCAAGCACTACCTGAATAGGTTGACACCGGACCCCATGGGGAGGTGGATAGGGATGTTTGGGGTGGCATCCGTGTACGTCCTCTCGCCAAGTGCTCTCCCTAGTTCACGCCTTTCATCCACTACCTCCCCGAGTTCTAGTTTGGTGCAGGTATGGGATCATGGTCGGCAACCTCCTCCACCTCCTCACCCTTTCTCTGCCCCTCGCCCCCACCCCCCCCCCCACCCCCAGCCTCCTCCTCCCCCTCCTCTCCTCTGCCCAACCTCCTCCTCCTCCTCCTCACCCTCCGCTCCTCCGCCCACATCCACTACCCTCCTCCACTCCTATCCTCCTCCCTCTACCACTTAATGTCTGTAAGGTTGTGCTCTAGATTGTATCTCAACCCTCTTGTTGATAGGAATTCGATGATGATGAATCTGTGGTGGTTGCTATAGCTTCTTGAAGAAGATATCAGACGGATCAAGAGTTTGAGAGCCTACGTAGGAGGAGAACAGAGGCCGTGTGCAACAGACGTGGATGGGATAGAGGAGGGTGTGTGGGGAATTATTTGGACAGTTATGTCCCTCTTAACCTCACCATGGTTTGAAAAATCATGGTTAAGTTTCACTTATACATGGTGAAAGTATTCGAATGGCACAAGTGATAGAACGACAAGAAGTCAGGGGCACAAATGGTATTCCAAAAAAGGGAGGGCATAACTGATATTGAAATATCTCAGAGGGGCACAACTAATAAAAACCCTAAAATCAAATATATTTTACATATTAATATCATGGACAATCCATCTAATACACGTGAACTTGAGTTAATTCATGGATTATTTATACGAATATATTTATTCAACTGCTGTCCATTTTACGTCACTCTATTTTTAAGGATATGGCAACATGGTTAACTGCTTCTCCTTTTTCTCCTTCCATATACAGTGTTAATTCTAAATATTATCATGGATTATTTATACGAATATATTTATTCAACTGCTGTCCATTTTACGTCACTCTATTTTTAAGGATATGGCAACATGGTTAACTGCTTCTCCTTTTTCTCCTTCCATATACAGTGTTAATTCTAAATATTATCTGTTTTCTTCTCCTTCTGTCTACTATGTTCCTCTCTAAATGGGAATATAATCATATATGTGTGGATAAGCATTAGCTTGTGTTGGGCTGACCCAGCCCGAATCTTGACACACATAGCTCGACCCGGCTCAAACCCAAAAATATGATGGGTTGAGCATGGGCCTATAATATAGGTCCATTTTATTGTGATGGGCTTGGTTCAAGGTTGGCCCAACCCACTAGTTTGCTAGCCCGACTCGAATTGAGGCCCCCAATTCCTTATTAGCCATTTATTATCTAGATGATAGATGTAGAATTCGGAAGCTACCAAGTTAACTCGTTATAACACTTGTTACTTTTTTTAAAAAAAAACAAGGATTCTTACTTTAAAAAAAAACAAGGAAATGAGATATAACAGTGTATCCCTAAATCCTTTGTTTTGTTTTAGGCATTTTGACTAAATATTAATTGCATTTCAGTTCGAGAAGATCAATAGAGAATTAGTCTTGTGAATTCAAGAGAAATCCGTTTAATTAATTTCATGTAAAAATGATCTCTTGAAATTCAAGCAAAGTCTGATCGACCAACACTGGCGATCACTTATGATGTTTCACCGTACATGTATGATCGATGAACAAGGGAGACCTGTAACATAGATATTGTGAATACATAAATGCATTAGGGAACTTAGACAAATAGATATTGTGAATACATAAATACATTAGACATAACGGTGTATAAAATTTATAACTTATGATTGTGTTGTATTACGGTTTGAAGAACTTCTATATGGTTATATAAGTTGAGCAGGTTAATGAAAAATAAAATTAAATCTGATCCAGGATTTCGAGTTCATTTTACAGGTTAAATGATAAATAATCATTGTATGATAAATTAATCGCAGTTAAAACCCTTTTCAAACATCTCTTTTATTTAGAGGTCTCATGGTTTCAAGATTTCATCGGATCAAAATTAGGGGATAATGTTGCTATGGTTATTTTGGCATTTAGATACAATTAATTATGTTCTGATACATTTCACATGCAATGATCATATATCAAATGTATCGAAAGAATAACTTCATTGCAAAAAATTCAAAGAATATAAAAGAGTGATGAAAAATGTATAAGACAAAAATGATCCATCAGGCCACAAAAGTAATCTATCATATTTGTCTATTGGCCTAGAATTCCGAAAGTGATCAATCAACTTGTTTCTGCGTTCGATCATTTTATGAATTTTCGGAAATCAAAACTTTGGACTTTCCATTTTTGCATACACCAACGATTATTTTGAGATAGAGGATGATTCTCTTGATTGTTTGTCTCAAACAATGAGCCATAGGGTCTCTTATATAGTGATTTTTCTCTTTGATGGATATAGAGCAATAAAATTGATGAATCTCCATTTCATCACATTTATTCTCATTTTTTACTTAAATCCCTAGTTAATGCATATAAATAACATTAAATTGCATAAATAACAGTCATTATTTATTCTATAAATATTACATAAAATAATATATTTAATACCAAACTAAAAGAATAAAGAAAAGAAAAAGAATGAAGTGTCAAAGACAATGAGTGACAAAAGACCCTGAGACTCAGTCATCGTGATGACTTGGATGACACGAAATAAAGTATGGGGAGATAAGGGCCAACAAATGCACGACAACCATAATTATGATTCTTCAATAAATAAGTTTTGGTAACTATTTTATTTTCCTATTTTTATACCACACATCAATAAACTTGAATATGAAAGTTATACATAAAAATACAATGAAAAACACAAAATTTATTTCATTAAAAAAGAATGCACAATGTGCACGGGACACATTTAATAAAAATCTACAAAGAAGACTTTACGTACATTTATCTTCTCCATACAAATTCAAAATTCACAACACACCTTTATTGTTCGTAAAATTAAATTACATATTTAATGAAGGTGGTTTCGATTAATTTGAAGATGCATAAGTTTGCTTTTGGGCCCTCATTGTGTAATATACTGTGTAAACTAATCGATATATTAATTATTTATATTTTTAACTTTCCAATATTTTTATAAATTTACAAGATAGTATGTATTGTAATTAAGTTTAGGGGTTGAACCACAAAGGAACAATGGGGATAGCCAGAAAAAATGACAATCAAAAGAAAAAATCAACAAATATTTTTGTGTGTTACATGGTTTTTAACTATTTTTGTGGGTTTCTAATATTTTTACATTTTTTATGGATTTTAATTTATACTTTTTTATTTTAAATTTTATAATTTTTATTTTCCATTTATGTTTTCTGAATTTTAATTTTATTTTTCTTTTTAATATATAAATGTATAAGTATATATAAGTATATATAGATAATATGTATAATCTAATTACTATATAGGATATAGATATATGATATATAGAAAAAGCAGAAAATAATGTTAAGTACATTTCTTTTTTAATGGTTTTTAAATATTTAAAGTATTTATAAATATTAATTATAAGTATAAGGAATATATAGTACTAAAGTATATATAAGCTCTATATATAGCATTCTATTTAGAAAAATAATTATATATAGTAAAAAATATAGACTAAATATATTTTTTACTATTTTCTCTATTTTTTAAAAAATATTTTTTATAATTTTTAGTATTTTAAATTGATTAAAAATGTCAAAATATGGAGTAATGATGGTTTTGTAATTTTAAAAAAGATAAATACCTTAAAATTTTCCGAAACTATCTTTAATATATAATATATAGTTAGATAAAATTCAGAAATAGAATTGATTATTTTTATATTTTTAATTTTTTTAATGATTCTTATAAGGTTTTTTGGGTTTTTCAATTCTAGTCTTTTTCTTTTAAAATTTTTACTGATTTTTGATCTGGAGTTGCAAAGTACAATAATAAATATACTTAAATTTTTGGAAATTTTCGAAACAATTTTATAGCTATTTTGTAGTTTAAAATGGAAGCTAGAGAAATACGAACTATTTTGTATTTCAGAAATAGGAAAATAGTTTTAATTTCCTCACAAAAATAGTATGTGATTTAATATTGTCCCATGCACTTGAAATATTTTTCCTAAAATTTGTAGATGCTATATATATTTTTTTAATAATGCAAAATACAAACATGAAATTACATGTACTAGTAGTGACCTAAATGACTTTCAATGTGTTTCAGAGCACTTCACAAAAGTCCAAAGACATACATTAAAAATTCCCTGAATATTCAATTTAATAGTACAGGTAGGGGTACAAAAGCAATATCCAAAAAGTTATAGGGTTTACTTGCAATTTTTTTCCAAAAGTTTAACACTGAAATACAAAATCCTTAGACTAAATAATAACACAAACACATAGGAAGGTCCTTGAAAAATGTTCTGCCCCCTCATGTGTATGCGCACATGATGTGACATGGACTAGACCTAAAAGCAAATAAAATAAAGGCAGGGCCTAATTGCAAATATTAAAAAAATAAATGAACTGTAGATAAATGTTTGTGGACTAAAAATAAACTATAAAAACTAGGGGTTAGTGAAGTTTGTGGGAAAAACCTTAAGCGCATCACGGAAGCGTGAAAATCGCATCATATGCGATCGGGAGTGACTAGTCGCACTAGTAGCTCGATGTGGCTTAATTTTAAAAAAAATCAATAAAATCACATAATCTAAGAACACTTCTCAGATCATTATATCTAAACCACAAAGTAGATATCAGAATACCTCTTGAAGCATGGTTGCGATTAAAGTCTCTAAACAAAGAGATCGCTTGTCTCAAGTCCGACCTGATGGAGGAGACGCTTGCGAGCACGTTAGTGAAACACATCCTTCTCGTAATCTAAGATGTTGATCCAAGTGATGAACATCCTGATTTTATTACATGAAATCCGAGGTCTTCTTAGCGTATTAGAAGCAAGAGGAAGTCGAAGATCCATGAGTGATCGAAGCAGTGGCATGACGTCATAGCGACGACGATGACGAACCTCTATAGGTCATAAAGTGGGCGGCCACTTAGGGAAAGGGAGAGGGTGTGTTTATGATCATGAGAAAGATAGAGAGCTTGTGAATTCTATGTTGTGAAAGAAGATCTAGGGTTGCCTCTTCTTTTATAATATTTTGGGAGTCCATGGATCTTAATCCATGAACAACACAAATACAATGGTTGAGATTGATTTGTTTTTCTTTCAATAGCCATGATTTTGTTGTATAAAATTACAACAATAATTATGTTGTCTTTAAAATAAATTAATATATTGAAATCAATCATTACAATTCAGTGTAAATCCAAACAACAAAGATGGAATTGATTGAAAGGAAAGCATGCAACTTACCTTACATAGGGTGGAGGGCCACCAAATTGAGAGAGCTCATGATGGTTGTCTTCCTTGTATGGTAAGGAGGCACATTCATTCCAATTTTGTTGAGATCTTAATTATCAACAAATCATTCAATTATGCAATAACTTTTATTGCATAATATCACAAAAATAATTTCAAATTTATTCATGGCAAATTCAATCATGTCGTTAGGAATTTGTAAATCATATTCACATCCTAAAATAAAATGTAAATTACGTTTTCAAATTGTGTAATGTGAATCCATTTCACATCAACATTTTAATTGTAAATGTTATTTACAAATATCTCTCTCTTATATATTTTAAGTCGCATTAAAATATATATTATTAATATGGATAGTACTATCCATATTATTCATATCTATGATAATTATCACACTCAACTATCTTGGATCTTTATTCTCATGCATCTAAATAATATGAATCACATTCATATTATTCGTGATAATTAAATCACATTTATTTATCCATTTCTCAATTCTTGGATATACATTACGTCAATGAATTATTCCTGAAATCTTTCAAGAATAATGTGCTTTCACCACGGATACTTGGAGATAAGGATAGGGTGATTGTACATTCCACGTATAGTGACTTGGATATTGAGATCATATCTCAAATCCAGATCCCAGAAACCTCTCATAGATGCATTATTAAATCAAGATCGTACATATAATCTTCTCATTACATCTAGATCACATTTAGATCAATGTCTAGCCTTTGGAATAAGATCAGATTACTTCTCTACTAAGAGGAGTCACTAAAATTCAGACTTGTTTCATCACTCCCTCAAAATGGAAGCACCATGGTTATACAATCATTTATGATCACATCATCCTCGAGTATTCCTAATACCCTTACATCCTGCATTCTGGAAGACCTAGATAAACCCAAAGATTTAGATCAATTTAATACTATCTTCTTCAAGGTTTTATCATTAAGTTTCTCATCAATCATTGGGAGTCAGTATCAATCGTATACTTTCCAAAAGCATATATCATACCAAGGTATTGATCATATACATTCCAAAAGCATATATCAAACCTACAAATTCAATCAAACTTCCAAAACACGACAAGTATGCACGGAATTTGATCCCAATATCTCATGAGTGAGCTCATGTCTTCTGGTTCAATAATAAGCATGTATGATCCCTTCGAGAGATCGTATTACGTATATGCCATCGTATGCACACTAGCTCACCGATGTATATACCTTGATTAGATTATCAACCTATTGGTCTGCCAAATGTACATACTCATACATATAGTAACACATCTGTCTCCAGTCAGAGGATGTGTGCCTATATCGTGATAGTATACGACATAGGTCTTGTTTATCTCGATCTTGTTAAGTCAACTCTTTGACCTAACTTATCTAACACCTCCAAATCTCCATTCCTATGTAGAGGATATGCATAAAGAGGTCAGTTAGATATCATCTTTTAGAGAAGAATTGCCATCTTCTTCTCAGGTTGGAGATCCTCTTTTAACAATCACTTGAAGGTGCTTGATGAGTCCTCAATCTAATTCTTTAGATATCATCAAGCACTAGCCTCTATGATTCAACATTTGTATCAACAATTGTATGATCATTAAGATGTCCATGGTACGTAACTCTAGTTGTACGAAGGAACCTACTATGCAAATTAGTTATTCTTCATTTCATATCAGGGAATGAATTATAATAATATTTATTGAATAATGTTTCTCCATGGGCTCGCATGTCCAATATGTAGATGATGCAAAATACACCCTAAGACGTTGATGGATGGTTGAGATGTGCCACTTAGACACGTGGACGACCCAGTTCACTTGATATTTGCACTAGATGGGTAAGATTAGATCTCAAACAGATATCGGATGTTTAATGGAATGTGGATCCAACAGTTGCAACTCGATCAAGCATTTTTCTTGATTGGACAGTGATGAAGCCTCCTAGAAGAACTAGGGAAGATCACGGCATGAGTGAACTTCGATCCGAGCTCCCAATTGGCTTCGACCTCCTCCCTCCTGGCTGATGGTCAGAGAAGGTTCCTAGGAGGTTGCTGGAGTTGTTGGAGTTGTCAAGGAGGATCCAAATCCCAACGATGGGGGCCCTGTAGGTTGAATAATAAGACAACCTCCTAGAGCTCGTTCTTGGAACAAAAATGCCTCAATAAAGACTTTTGAGTTTCGTAACCTGCACAAGAAGCTTACGTACACCAAAATAGTGTCTAGGGATGTTATTGAAAGGAGATAGAGTGGAATGGGGTCAAGGAGGAACTCTCTAGAGAGGGTTGCGGAGGAGATCAGGTCTTTTGATCGAGGGCCGATTAGAGTGGATGGAGATGCCGAAGCAGAAGCTCTAGCGAACTTCTCTTTGGAATTTTATGAAATAAACACATGAAACTAAAACATAAATTATGTTATCTCTAATGGTAGGAATGAAAAGAGTAAGAAAAAACAAGGGTTCTACCTTTGGAACAAGCAACCAAGGTGGAGCTTTGCCTGAGTTACTCTGACGAGCTCGGATCACCACCTTTGGATCTCTTCCTCCACGCAAAAGGCCTCTTTCAAGGTTGTTGTCACTAGCAAGCTTGAGAACAAGGAATCTTAAGGATTTCAAGGGTAGAGTGGGATCAAAATTCAAATGGAGGTCCGGCGGGGTATGTGTACAGGAGCTTGTTTGACTAAGAACGCATCTCGATGCATTGATCCATCTATTAAGGAACTATGGGTGTATGAAAGAATGATGATAGACAAATAAAATTCAAGCAGGGCTCAAGTGGATTTGGTAATGAATCAAAAGAGAAAAATGAGAAATAAAGGAGTACAACGCTTGGTAGACGCTTACCTAAGGAGGCCAGAAAGTTGACCGAGGTCAACCAGGACTGGTCTCCCATTGGTTCACGTAGGACATTAGGCGATAAAACAGGGAATCAATCCCTTATTAATTTTATTTAAAATAGTAAATGGTTTTATTATTTTTTGTTGAAAATTGAAAATATGTAATATGTAGAATTTTATGGTAATTTTTAATTTTTTTCAAGTTAATTTATTCCATGTTAATTTTTACATGTACAATTATAGGTATATTGACCTATATATTATGTATTTTATTTTAATTTGCATATCAGATTTTATTATTTTATAGACATAATTTATATATTTATACTTTATTAATGCACATTAAGGTATTTTTATTGTATTTTTTCTGATTTTAATGATGTACTTAATTAAATATGTATGTTTATTATACATGTACTTACATGTATATTTTACCTATGTATTAGGTAGCTTTATTTATTTTGATATATTTTTAACGATTTTATTTTAATTTTATTATATACTTGTATTTTAAATAGTATTTACAAATATATAAAATAAAAAAAATTGAAAAAATAAAGAATAAATAAATTGAATATTTTATACAAGTATTTTAAATAATGAGAGTCCAAAAGCCAACTTTAGCATCTTAACTCTAAATTGAATGAAACCACCTTCATTAATAAGATAATTTAAATGACCAATAAAGTCGAGCTTGATGAACTTTTATCTTGTATAGAGAATATACAGGTTTGGGAAGTTTTCTTTGTGGATTTTTATTCCGAGGTCTAGGGCACACTATGCATTAATTTTTAGTGAAATAAATTTTATATTTTTCCATATATTTTTATCTACAACTTTCATGTTTTAAGTTTGTTGATTTGACAGATAGAAGAAAATAAAATGGGTCCCAAAATATATTTATTGAAGACTTAAATTTAGGGTTTTGGCCCTTATCTTCTCAACTTTATTTTTTGTCGATGAATTCATCATCATGACTAGGACTCGGGGTCTAGGGTCATTCAATACCTTCAGCATTTCATTTATTTTTCTTTTGTTTCTTTTGATCTTCTATTTTAGAATTAAATCCATTAATTTGTGCAATATTTACAATATAAATAAATGAGTATTATGTATGTAATTTAATGTTATTCAGATGCATTTAACTAAGTATTTAAGGCTGAAATGAGAGAGTAAAGGAGATGAAATGGAGATTCATCAGACATCTAAAGACTACAGACTGATGGAGACAATGCTTCATATGAGGAATGGCATGTTGGTCCAACTTTTTCCAAGACCCAAAACAAGGCAGACCAAAAGACTCTACATCCATTTGGGAACAAACAAGAATGCAGAGCAATGCAAATCAAAGAAAAATCCAAAAAGAAGCCTACGCCAAAAATTCCACAAAAATATGGAGCTTCCAGAAAAATCATGCTTCTTGGTGAAGACTCGGTTACACTAACTGAGCTTCATGTGGGAATAAAGACTACACCGGTCCATTCCCACTTCTTTTCATATTCCTATAGCATACCATTTTCTCGGTTGTGAATTTAGTGGCATCTGACCTTAAAAGGAAATATCTGTCTTCACGAAGATGAGTTGCCATAGGAGCAAACTCTTTGATAGTTTAGTGATTTGTCTGGGAGGAGATGAGAATTTCACACCCATGGATCTGTCACTTCAAGGTTGCACGAGTATGCGAATGAGAGGATGGTCTTGAGCAGACGGTGGATTGAACCAGATAATAGTATTATGGAACCTAAGGGCTATTGTGGATAAGGGCTATTATGGAACCATATTTCCTAAACCCTTCGCTAGTCCCTAGAAAATACTTATGCCTATAAATGCAGAAAAAGAAAATAAGAAACGAAAAAGAAAGAACTTGGAACAATTTTCGACTCTTAAACTTGTCTTGTTAAAATCAAAGTTTGGAGCTCAGTTAGGACTATGGGATTCTTGATTTATTTGAAATCGCATCATGGGGTGATGAATCTTCATTTCATCACCTTTATTGTCTCATTTTGGCCCTAAATCCCTAGTTAAATGCATATAAATAGCATTAAATTGCATAAATAACACTCATTCTTTATTATGTTAATATTGTATAAAATATTGTATTAAATTCTAAAATAATAAAATAAAGAACAGAAAAGAAAAGAAAAATAACGATGTGTCAAAGATACTGAGTGACCCTAAACCCCGAGACCCGATCATCATGATGTCCTTGTCGACAAGGAATAAAGTAGGGAGAGATAAGGGCCAACAAATGCACACAAACCCTAATTATAATTATTCAATAAATAAGTTTTTGGACCTATTTTATTTTCCTATTTTTATAACTCAAATCAAATAATCTTTGAACATGAAAGTTGTACATAAAAATACAACGAAAATAAAAATTATTTCATTAAAAAATAATGCACAATGTGTTCGGGACACACAGAATAAAGGGCCGCAAATAAAACTTTACACATATGCATCTTCACCATACAAACTCAAAATTCATCAAACTCTCATTTATTGTTCATAAAATTAAATTATCTATTTAATTAAGGTGGTTTCTTTTAATTTGGAATTAAGATGCAGAAGTCGACTTTTGGGCCCTCATTGTGCAATATACCGGTATAAATAATCAATACATTTATTCTTTGTATTTTTTATTTTTTTTATGAATGTATAAATATTATTTAAATATATAATTAAAATAAAACAAAACCATAAAAAAGAAAATGATATACTTTCGTATATAGGTAAAGAATACATATATTATACATATATTATATATACACCTATTTATTTAAGTAAATAAATAACTCTAGATAAATAAATAAAAAAATGTACATGTATATGTAAGTAAGTTTTAAATATAAAAATTATGTATATAAAATAATAAAATATAAAATACGAAATAAAATACATCATATATAGGTAAATATACATATAATTATACATATAGAAAATCACCTAATAAATTAACTTGGAAAAATAAATAAAATTCATAATAAACTACTACATAAAATAATAAAAAAATGAGTTTTATTTGATTATTATTTTATTATTTTATTTAAAATTATTTATTCCTTTTGTTCTCAATCTGTCCTCTTACGGCTATTATGGCATAATCGGGGCCCAGGCTTGGTTGACTCACCGGTCAACTAGCCCCCTACGACTGTAGCCCCGTCAGATTCACTAACCATCCTTCTTCCTCGATTTTCTCTGCTCCTGGGATGATTCCTTCAGGAAAAATGTTCCTCGATCCATGCTCTTTCATGCCATAGTCATGTTCGATCGATGGAGCATTGGTCCTTAAGTAAACCCTAATTAAAGACTCGCATGTACATATACATGTGCCATTTGAAATTAATCTCGCTCTACCTTTTACAATACTGATATTTCTTGTGTTGGAGGTTGCCGGTGATAGCAGCAACTTCTTCGAAGCTTTTGCATGGAGGAAGAGACCCGAAGGCAGTGATCCGAGCTCACTGGAGTAGCTTTAGGAAGAGCTCCACCTTGGCTCCATGTTCTGTAGTTTAGGGACATAGATTTCTTTCTCTTTTAATTCCTAACACTAGCAGTGACCTTAGTTGGTCATTTATTTTGCTTAATTTCATTCCTTATTCCGTAAAATAACAAAAATGAAGTTTGTCGGAGCTAGTGCTCCGACCACTGTTCTCTGTTGTCTCAGCCTTCGTCTTGACCCACCGACCACATCATCTCCTTTCCCTCATCATATTCTTTCTCCCTAGCTCATTTCCACCTCAAATCTCACATAGATCTTAGAGATCCATGCTCTTCCTCCTCCACTTGTCGGAGAACCTCCGTTGCGCCTCATTCCCCCTCATTTTTGAACCAAATCAAGACCAGTTCCCTCCTTTTTCTTGTGTGACACGACCCTGTAGGTCTAGTGCTTGAAGACCCCCTTGGGTCAAATTTTGCTCGATCGAAGGCATTTCTAGAACTCTAGCTTCACAAACCATACAGGACCATATGGATGGGTGCTTGAACCTTCTGAGCTTCCTAGATGATGTATAGGACCATAAGCTTCATTGTACGACACCTGGGAGCTGTCTCGATGGTCGAAGTTGATATGAAGCTCGGATCGAAGCTCGCTCAGCCAGGAGTTCTTCCCTACTCTTCAGGGGTGCTCCCAGCCATCCGATCAAGATCAAACTCCAGGTCCTACGGATGTCGTTGGATTGAAACACTTGCCACTATCATATCCAACGATTGGATCTAATATTGCCAGTCCATTGCCAAACAGTCATCGTGCATCCAAGAAGCGACACATCGCAGTTAGAAACCCTCGACCATTAATCAACGTGCGAGGATAATTCTTCTATCTACCCCCAATTTTTGTATTTTCTTTTTAGTCCAAAATTTTAATTAGTAGTTCAAAATTTTTTACAATATTTACATTGCAAACCCTACCTTTACTTTATTTGCATTTAGGTCTAGTTTGCGTCGCCTCACGAGCGCATGCACATGAGGGTGTGGGGCATTTTAAACCTAAACCCCTTTGGATTTATGTCATCGTTTAGTCCAAGAAATATTTCAGTCTTATATTTTTGGGAAAAAATGCATTCAGAACCTGTGACTTTGTGGATATTGTAAATATACCCCTACTAGCACGTTTATTATTGCATTATGATGGATATATTTAAATTGCATTTAGGTCCCTATTGGTACATGTAATTTTATTTATTGTATTATCAAAAATAGCATTTTTCATCTAAAAATCTTAGGAAAATTATTTTAAGTGCCTAGAATAATTTTGAATCACATATTTTTCTTGAGATAATTAAAAGTATTTTCCAGTTTTTAAAATATAGAAACAATACTTTTTTCTCTTGTTTGCATTCAAAAATACATAAAAGTTATAAAAATGTTTTTAAATTTTACATAAAATGTTGTGTTTATTTATGCATATTTGATTTCCTGACATTTTATTTTTGTAAAATATTACAAAAACTCTTAAAAATTAAGAAACCCCAAAAAACGTGTAGAAATCAATAAAAAAATTTAAAATCCAAAAATATTTATTTCTTTTTCTAAATGTTGTCTGCATTTTATATTTTATAGTAAAAATAGTTTTGATAATTTTTGAGATATTTATCTGTCTTTAAATTCCAAAACAATCCGACCTATTATTAGTAGTCCAAGTTTTGACATTTTTAATAAACTAAAAATAAAAAATAGCAAAAATTATAAAAAAATTCAAAAAAACAAAGAAAATATTAAAAACTCAAAATATTTTATTTTATAATTTTGATTATGTATAGTTTCTTTTATAAATATAAGACCCTATATATAGTTTATATATAAACGATTACTATGTAGGACCTTAAATATTTAAAAATTATTAAAATTAAAATGGATTGTTCTTATTTTATATTTTCTTTATTTTTATGGATATTTATTACTTATATATAGCATATTTACATTTATATTTATTATACATTTATATATTAAAATGAAAATTAAAAATCAAAAAAATATAAAAAGGAAATAAAAAATTTATGAAATTTTAAAAAAATATAAATTAGAAAACTAAAAAATGTTAAATATTAAAAACCCACCAAAATTAGAAAAACATATAAAACACACAAAAACATTTGTTGATTTCCTTTCCGATTGTCACTTTTTGTGGCTATACCTGTAGCTCCTTTATGGTTCGACCCCTACACATGTGTACGATATATACTTATTTGTAGGGTATAATAAACTTTAGCTCATCTTATTTATTGCTTGATCATTATTGTGGGTTAATTGTTGATACACTTAATTGTTCATATCCAACAACTGAGAGAGTGGTCGACACAACGATTGTCGGACCCAAATTGTCAGGGACCATAGATCCTCAAAGATTGTATGTTAGGATCCCTCGACGATCTTGTGCTCATCGCCATGTATAATGATTACGTTTTTCAGATCTAGAAGTATGCTTTTTTAACTGTCATTAAATTTGAATTTACTAATTTTTATTATTGTATGTGAAAGACATGTATTGATTATTTGTGAAAGGCATGTATCCCTCAGAGATCATTATTTTTATTCATTATTTGTACTTAATTTTATAGATATAGTAATTATTTTTCATAAGATATAAATACTTTCAATACTATCTATTTATATAACTATCTTATATTTATATATATATATATATATATTACAAGATAGTTATATATGAGGAAAGGGAGCCTGCTTCATGAAGTAGGTAAGATACCTACTTCATGTACATTTTTCACCATTTTTTATTTTTTAGAAAATATTACCATCTTATTTCATCTTTATATCCTTCTAATATGTCATTACAATTTCATCTATAGCAGAGACTCTTACGCCATCTATCTAGAACATGTAATTTTAACCGTATTAGAATTGATGTAATCAACCTATTCTGGATGGAGGGTATAGGAGTCTCAATTTCAGACAAAATTGGAGTGACATATAGAGGGATATACTTACAAAAATCCATGGAAGCATTTTCTAAAAAAAATTTAAAAAAGTGGTGAAAATGGACATATTGTAGGTAGTGTACCAACTTCATGAAGTAGGCTCCCTTTCCTTGTTATATATTATTTATTTTATTAATGGAGTTTTGATTGGGTAAAAGCCTTCCCTGATAATCTTTTTTTATTTTTTATATATTGTATATTGAGTCAAATTATTCGCATATACTAGATCCATGCATATTTCAATCAAGCATTATTTTTGATATAATGATTATTTTTACTATACTATATTGCTATAAATTATCAAAATAGTACAATCATTAAAAAAATTATATATTCGATTTTGTGGGTTCCTGCACAATACCAAGTTGCAAATATGACAAAAATATTTTGGTAATGAAAAAATCATAACATTAGTACAAATAAGTTTCTGAATGAAAAATATTTTTTTGAAATTTTTTTTGTGTTTTTGGTATCATGTCAAAACAAAATATGTGGTACAAAAATAGATAATCTATTCTCTTTTGCCAAAAAAGGATCTTGGAGATTGTGTAATACTTAATCTAAAACTATTTTTTTCAAAGGCAACAGTGTAAAACACCAATATAGAAATATGAATACAACTTGAGAATACACCTAATAGTATTTTTGCTACGGTGTAACTCCATAACAAGGTAATGAAAAAAATCGACAAATAGAGTTAGTGATATAAATAAAACCTAATGGTTTCCTTAGATTCTAGTAGGAACTCTCCCATGCTTTAGATGCAATTAGATATCTCCGATAAAATTGTTTGAATCATATCAAAGTAAGCATTTAAGCTACACAAGAATTTGTCATCGAGTTAAAGAACATATAGGTGGTGTTCGGCTCCTGGGTTATCCAGGGGTGGATAACCCGGATTTGAGTTTGTGTGTTTGGTTGGTGGGTTAAGGGTTGGGAGGGTTTGTGTGATGTGATTGTATTGGAATTTGAAAAAGTTGGTAGTTATTATTGTATGATTGTATTGAAATTTGAAAAAAAGGGTAGTTGTTGTGATGTGATTGTATTGAAGTTTGGAATAGTGAGTAAAAATTGAGTATTTTATGATTTTTAGATGATGTGATGGTATAATATATGTTTTTTTGATGGGAAGGGAGTGGGCCCCACAAGTGGGTTGGAAGTGTGGGTTTTGGGGGCTACCCACCCAAAGTGGGGGGTAACCCCCCAACCGAACGGGGTCTTACGGATCAGCATAACCTCCGCAGGTAACCACACCGCCTCACCAACGGACAAACTAATTTTCCCGCCCATTTCTCACACACCGCACTTTCTATATAGAAGGGGACACGGCCCCTTCTCCACGCACACCAATAATTCCATCGACGATGAGCATCGACATACGCGACAATGCGGACCGGACCTAAACCGTCAGCATCAACAACCTCCACCACGTCCACACCACCGTCACCTCCTGCCCCGACGTGGTCGCTGCCTGGATCGACTCCGCCAGCCACTCCCTGCGCGACCTTCGTGACCCCTTAATCGGCCTCGCTGTCAAGTGGAGCCGCTCCTACAGGCGCTCGAACCGCAACTGCGCTGCCGTCCTCCAGCTCTGCTTCGGCCAGAAATGCATCTTGTACCAGATCTTCCACAACAGCCCCGTCCCTCCTCCGGACCCCCTCTGCCGCTTCCTCTCCAGCCGCTGCTACACCTTCGTAGGCTATAGTCTCTGGAAGAACAACAGGAAGCTCATCCATCACTTCGGCCTTCGGGTGACGTCAGGAATGAACCTCACGAATCAATTGGGGGTGAGGTCGGTGGGAATCGAGGACCTCGCAGACGAGGTGCTGGGGATCGCCGTCCAAAAGACACCGCCAGAGAGTCTTGGGAGATGGGACAGTTCCGTGCTCAGCAGGGATCAGATCAAATGCGCGTGCGTCGACGTCTTCCTGACCTTCGAGATCGGTACGATGCTCAGATTCGGGGAGTGGGCTCGAGCGAGAGGTCTGTTGCCCTGATCTCCGACCTTAACGCTTTCCTGATCGATCATCGACTTGAATCTGTGCTTTGGGTTTCTGGATCTTTTAGACTGTTTTCTGCTTGATAAAGATGCAATGCAATACGAGATCATTAGGGTTTGATAACAGTCCATATGCTCGCACTTTCGACGTCTGATTACTATTTTTCTTCTTCTGAACGATTATTTGTGCTGCTGCGATCGATCTCTTGTTTTTTAGATCCAACAGTAATAACAGATCTGCGTTCTTGTTCGCAAAAAAAAAGAGATTATATCACAGAGGAAGGTAGGAGGTCAGGAACGCTTAGGTGCAGCCGCTTCGATATATTTCTAACATACGATGAAGTAAGGAATAAAGATGCAATAGAAATCATATTAGACGATGTAATTAAGATGATCATTTTATCCTGATTTTGTTTCTGATCAGTGGAAGGTCCAACAAGTCAAATGATATTTCATAGTATTATAATTTGTCTAAAAACTAGACGTATTGTCTATTGAGAATAATCAACTTCTTGTAATATCTATGATAACTTAGTCCCTCCGCAATTTTAATTTCAAATCTTGTGAAATAATTACCTAAGTCATTGATGAATCTCAATTTTAGCACCTTGTATTCGTTAATTTTGACTTAAGTCTCTAGTAAAATGCATGTATATAGCATTAAATTACATGAAATAACACTCATTTTATTGTATAGATATAGGTATTTAATCCCAAAAGAAAATAATAAAGGAAAAGAAAAGAAAATGAAATGAAGTATGAAAGATGATGAATAACCCTAGACCTCAAGACAATTCAACATTGACTTGGTCAATCAGGAATAAAGTAGGAGAAGATAGGGCAATAAACTCTAAAGAAATACATATTAAAACCCTAAATATAGACATTTTTCACCTATCATATTTTCTATTCTACACACCTCAAATAAATATATGTTCAACATGAAACCCGTACATAATAATGTGTTGTAAATTACAAAAATATTTGTCGAAAAATAATGCACAGTGTGACTGGGATATTCAAATGAAAAAGTCCGAAAATTGAACTACAAAGACCAATATCTCCTCCATTTGAACTCAAAATTTACCAAACTCGCATTTACTATTCATAAAATTAAATTATATATCTAATGAATATGGTTTCATTAAAAATGGAGTTAAGATGTAAAAGTCGACTTTTTTGCACCATTACACTATGTATATGTATATAATATTCAAATAATTTATGCCTTTCATTTAAACTCTTATTTTATTTTTAAATGCTTGTATACATTATATTAAACATAATTAGAATAAATCATAAGTAAAATAATGTAAAAATGCCTAAATAAATAAGATATTAAAATACATGTATAATATACCTCGCTCGGATCCGGGACGGGGGGGTGAGGGGAATGGTCCTCGCTCGGACCCATCTCGAGGAAGCGTGCCCTCATGGGTATTCATGCAACCCAACATTAGTTCCCAGAACATTGAGGATGCAGAGATGCCTGCCCCAAAAACGCCTTGATGTTGGAGTTATCTCAAGTCCAGGGGAGGCGACGTGCATGCTAGTGGAGGAGGTCGGGTCGCAGGCCGACGGTCCGCAGTTGGGGGCATCGGCAACTTCGCTTGGGGGGTCAGGGTTGGCGTTGGAGGTGTGCTTGTTGTCTCAAGAGGAGGGTCGATCTCGACAGTTAGAGGAAGGTGGTCGAGGGGAGAAGCATGGCGGAGGTGGGCTGGCAGTTGTCCTAACGGAAGGAGTGGGTGTTGATGCTTCAACAGAAGGAACCTCACAGGGGTATACACGGGATGAAGGCAGTAAGGAGGACAGAGGTAGTCAGTGGGTCGGCTGGTTGTTTGAGAGGAAAGGGGTGGCTGCGAGAAGGAGGGGGAGGAGGGCGGTGGCGTCTTCAACTATGGGGAGCCTGGGGTTTCAGAATTTAACTGAGGAAATTGTACAAACGGCATCTCCTATCGGGCGTCCGAGCTACTTCAGCTTGCTTGACAGAAGGTTTGCAGAAAGTCGGGGGATTATACCTCCATTCAAGAGGAAAGGAGAAAGTGTTTAATGAAGATTCTATCTTGGAATGTGAGGGTCTAGACCGCCCCGAGAAACGGCTTGGAGTCAGGAATCTTGTGGCGAATGCGCAGGAAGATATTATGTTACTGCAAGAGACAAAAGTGTCAAGGGGAGGAGATGCCTTGTGGCGAGATCTGGGGGTTGGGGATGCTTTTGATTTTGCCGAGGTGGAGGTCCATGGTGCGACGGGTGAGCTGCTTACTAGCTGGAAGAGGGCGGTGTTTGAGTTGGTGGGAGAGCGACGCTCTCTTTTCTCGATTCCCTTTATGGTGACCAATGTGTATGGTCCGACCGGAAGGGATCGTGGTTCTCTTGCAGCCGACCTGGCCCAGGTGGGGTCAGATATGGAGGATGATGTGTGGCCCATCGGAGGAGATCTCAACCTAACTCTTTTTCCGGAGGATCGGCCTAGGCACGGGGGAGGTAGTGACCCTGGCTCTAAAGAATTTTCGAATTTTCTTCATTCCTGTGGGTTGTCGATCTGCTTGGGCATTACCTCGGTCTCATTCGGACCACACGCCTATTCTGTGGTCTTCTAAGGAGCAGGCAAAGACCAAATTTCATTTCAGATTTGAACGATCATGGCATTTGGAAGGTAGTTTCAAGGAGGAGGTAAAGTGGTGCTGGTCTGAATGGAGACCGGAGGGGACTGCTGTTGTTCGCTTGGCAAGTAAGTTGGCTTTGTTGAAAAAATTCCTGCTGACTTACGGGAAAGATGTGAAGGCAAGATGAAGATCTCAGAGGGTGGTTGCCCAGGAGGGGGTAGTGCAGCTGGACGGGTTGGATGACCAGAGAGGACTAGATCAGGGCGAGATAGCAGAGAGAGCTCGGTTCCTCGAAGATTTACGACTGGAAGATATAAAATAAGAGGTAGAATGGAGGCAGAGATCGAGGCAAAAATGGATTCGCCATCCAGACGTCATTTTTTTAACGGTCGCAGGATTTTTTAAATCGACCATGTTTGGATGGAGGCCGTAGGAGTCTCTGTTTCTGACGAAATTTTAACAGAATGTGAGAGGGATATAATGATGAATATACAAATTTTTATTTTCCAAAAAAAATAAAAAAATGAGGGAAAAATAGGGGTGGGAGTAGCCAAGTTGGCTACTCCCTGGGGGCAGCCCCATTTACCTCTCCCTCTCTCTCTCTCTCTCTCTCTCTCTCTCTCTCTCTCATATATATATATATATATATATATATATATATATATATATATATATATATGGGAGCTGGGAGCCTAAGCCGCGGGTGTAGGTACCTATACCCGACCTTTTTTTGCATGATTTTTAATTTTTTTGAATGAAACCTTAGGAGGATTTTCTTAATATATTGAGAGGAATATGTGTTTCGAGTTTCATGCAAAACAAACGTTCCTAACATATTCATCAAGAAGGGGTCAATTTCAGTAATTCTGAGACCGTTAAAATTTGATAGTCTTGATGAAGATGATAGGAGTATCGAATTAAGTTAAATTTTGAATGACACCATGGTGGCATATAGTGATCTAATTCCCCCAAGATTTCATTTAAAAAAAATAAAAAATCTATGAAAAATGAGTCGGGTGTAGGTAGTTACCTACACCCCCTGGTGTAGGCTCCCTTTTCTCTCTCTCTCTCTCTCTCTATATATATATATATATATATGAGGAGTGATCCTACGAGAGCAAAAAGTTGTGAGAGAATGAGAGGGATGATTCTGGACCAAATGATTCACCCAGGAGAGAGAAGACTATGAGAGAGAAGACACATGGTCAATTTAGACACCCAAACGGATAAACCACCTAATAGGCATATAATTCTCTTTAGAATATATGATAGGAGCAAAATGAGATGCTCTGGGCCAATTTCTATCACAATACTTCCTGCTGCCACAAATCTTGATTTCTTTAAAGCAATTTGGTGTCAGACAACGAATCATAGTGTCCTTTTTCGTTCACATATATACTAGCGCATGTGCTTAGAGATTTTCAGAGCAGAATAATCCAAATTGGTGAAAATGAACAGCTCCTGACATAGCAAGGCACCACTTGAATTAAATAAAAGACTGATCTCCTTTAAGGGAAAACAAAAAGATAGGAGGATTCATCCAAAAGCAATCAAATCGGCAAAAAATATGAATAGCTCCAGGAACATTGAGCTTCTAGTTGGACTAAATGAATAACCGAGCTTATGTAAGAAAAGATAAAAATGATCGAGGATCTAAATCGTAATTTACATTGTAAAAGCTTGTACACAATAAATAATGACGCACATTAGATTTCAAATGTAACTTCTTCTTGGTAACATGGAATCAAGCATTTTGGATGATTGCCATTGGACGTGATTCGATCTTGTGTTATTTATGCACTATGCACATACATCCTTACATATATTTAGATGCACGCATATAGATATACAAACACATACAAATGTATATGTATATTACATTTATATGTATCAATACATACATATGCATATATGTATTTATAGATACATATGCATGTATATGTTTGTTTGGATATCATGATAATTTTGAATGAGTGTGTATATAATGTATATACTATACTCGTGAATGTAATGTGTTTATATACCTTTACACACATAAATGCACATATATCTAGTTACATACATGTCTCATACATACATGATGTAATATTTTCCAAATTGGCATGTAAAGCCATATTAAAGTCATCACGGATTTGTGGATTTTGATAAATCAGGATTTTCTGTCCCTAATTAATCATTTTAAATTAATTTATTTAAATAAATTGAGAATGTAATCTCAACATTTCTGGTAGATAATTTTAGTTAGAGTCAAATTAGAAAGTCAGGTAGAGTCATTAGAATAGGTTAGGATTTTATTTAGTTGAATTTGATTCTCTTTCTAATTTTGTAATCCCACTCCTATATAAAGAGGATGATAGGCATTTCTTTCAAACATTTTAGAATATATGAAAAATTGAGACTTATCTCACTGTCTCTCTCTTTCTTAGTGTGGTCTTTGGGATTCATTTCCAAAATCCCGTGCAACTGATGTGTTCTTCTATTTTTTCTCTTCACCTCCAAATTCTTCCCCACCAAATATTTCCATTGTCACAATTATTTTCAACCACTGGATTTTATATATGCATCAATTGGTATCAAAGCATGGAACCAGATCATTCGTATGATTCAATGATCCTGTCGCATATTGGTGTTTGAAGTTTGATGTAAGCAATCTCTCCATGATTCGCGTGCACATCAACAAAAGTTTAAGCATTGTTTCCTAGAAACTTACAAAGTTCAAGGATGGTTGAGCATGTCAACCGAGGAAGAATCATTCATCAACAACAAAAATCAAATCGTCACATCTGCTGTGCAACCCAATTTTGATCAAGAAAATGAAGGTAGTTTTAGTCTAGAAGAAGATTTTATTGATACAAATGTTGTACAACATCACTATGAAGACATTGGTCCAATATTCGATGAAAGTGAGGAGGAATGCGAAGTTGTTGATTTTTTCTCATCAACCGTTGCTGTCTAGGAAAAAATGAAGTCTTCTATGATGATGAACTCGAAGATCTAGATCTAGTCACTTCCAAAGTGGCCATCCCAGATGCTCCAACATTGCCTCCATCCTCGCCACTTGTCGCTGATGCGCTACCAGCACAAACTTTGCCACTGACTGCGTAAAACATACCCCCTACAATATCTCTAGTTCATCATTGCGAGCCCCGCCCGAGCCTCCCTCATTGCCACTATAGCTGTACGAGCTCGGTCTCCCACCTTCGTCCTCACCTTCCTCACACGCGAGAGGGCTGCACCAACGGAGACCCCTGCCATCGGCACTATCCATGGGCTTCCTTTCCAAATCGCTACCATTGTCGCAGGTGGGAGAGGGGAAAAACCCTAGCAGTCATGCTCGAAAGTTTCTCTTTAGGGAGACATAAATAGCCTTAATTTAAGGGTATGGAATTGATTTGGGTCTCATCTGATTCGTTCTTCTCCAAGAAAAATGGACATAAATAGCCTTAATTTAAGGGTATGGAATTGATTTGGGTCTCATCTGATTCGTTCTTCTCCAAGAAAAATGGAAAGAACTGATTTGGGAATTTTGCAGAAAAGTACCTCCTTCCAAAACCTTTTGTCTAAAGGTTAAAGTGAGAGGTAACTTAAGAGGAGATATTTTAAGTGAAGGGATAGAACATTTGCAACCATGCCCCTTTGTGTAAAGAAATTATAAACCTAATATTGGAAAGAGGCTAAATTTGGGAGATCCAATCAACCATTCTAGATGGAAATATCCATCGAAGGATCGAATAAAGGGGATGGTAGGCATTTGTTTCAAACAGTTCAGAATATATGGAAAATTGAGATTTATCTCTCTCCGTCTCTCTCTCAGCGTGATCTTCGCGATTCGTTTCCGAAATCCCATGCAATCGACGTGTTCTTCTATTTCTTCTCTTCTCCACCCTCTAATTTCTTCTCCACCAAATATTCCACCATCACAATTATTTTCCACTGTTGGATTTTCTTATCTACATCAATATATATACATGTCAATGTAGGATTTGTATATATGGATCATTTCCTTGGTTCTTTATATATCATGGAAGGGGTTTCATCGGCATCAATTCACTGTTTGTATTGTTCACACTCAAACATGTTGGATTTCTAGGGAGGACTGTTGTCTGGGAAACATTCTTTGTTTTGGAGCATTCTTGGCTGCTGAAGGATGGTTTCTAGGGCCTTGTGATTCTCTATTGGTCTTCGGTTTGGGCTCAACATCTTGAGATATGGCAACACGTCTTGCGATCCTGCGATGCTGATGATCTTTAGGAGGGAGATCCGTGCCCACAAGGATGTATAAAATGGCTTAAACGATCGTTTAAAGGGTCGTTCACACGCATGCGGACCTGGACCACACCGACTATGCTCACTCAGGCACATATGAGACCAGCATGCTTAATTAGCATTAAACGACCATTTAAACGCTGTTTAAACCATGTTTCTTACATCAAAATTTAATACATCAACATTTAAAGATTGTGTTTGTGTTCTCCCTAACCTGGACCCCCCCAGCCCCCTGGCTGGCTGACTGATTGCATCAAGACCCTCGTTCTGGTAGGGTATGATGCGAGATGAGGGTGCATACAATGGGTCTTCAACTTGGGGAGCTTCACCTCCTTTGAATTTGTGGAGATGAAACAACTTTATAGATTCCAGATATCCAATATAACTTGTTCGTTTCATTCCTTTTGTTGTTTATCATTGTTGGAAAAATAAGCATCGTGTTTATTCTTTGAGCCCTAGGCTCTCTTATATAGGGAGAGGCCTATGGGCAAATTACATAAGGTAGACAAGCGAGAAGATAAATAGATAAAAGATACAAGAATTTAAATAAACTTCTACACTCCCCCTCAAGATGGAGCATAGATATCTATCATGCTCATCTTGGACAAGCACTTCTGAAAGAGACCCGAAGCAACGCTTTAGTAAGGATGTCTGCCGTCTGGTCTCCTGAGCTGACATGTGTTGTAGAAATAAAGCCCTTCTGGATCATATCACGGATATAATGGCAATCCACCTCAATGTGCTTCGTTCTCTCGTGAAAAACAGGGTTGTTGGCAATGAATAATGCAGCCTGATTGTCACATTCTAGTGATATGGGAAGTGGAACATCTATATGTAGATCTGTCAGAACTGCGCGAACCCACATCACTTCTGCACATGCTTGGGCCATAGCTCTATACTCTGATTCGGCACTGGATCTCGCAACTACTGTTTGCTTCTTGCTCTTCTGTGAAACAAGTGACTCCCCAATGAATAGAGCAAAACCTGATGTAGATTTCCTATCCTTTGGGCACCCCGCATAGTCTGCATCTGCACATGCCGAAATCGTTATAGTGCCCTTCTTCCTAAACATCAAGCCTGCGCCTGGAGATGACTTAAGATACCTTAGTATCATATGTATGGCGTCCATGTGTACTTGGAGAGGTTGTTCCATGAACTGACTCACTTTATTTACTTCAAATGTAATATCTGATCTAGTAATAGTAACATAAAGGAGCTTCCCTACCAGTTCTCTGTACCTTCTTTTATCAACCTCATCAGTGTCGTCATCATGCATCTTCATGCTTGGATCCATTGGTGTAGAAGCAGGTCGACATCCAAGCATTCCTGTGTCACTTAGTAAGTCAGTGACATATTTCCTCTGAGTTATCACGAGTCCTCCTTCATTTCTAGCGAACTCCAATCCAAGGAAATACCTCAGTACTCCTAGATCCTTGGTAACAAATTCACGGACCAAGAATTCTTTTGCTATTTTTATTCCCTGCATATCATCTCCTGTAATGAGTATATCGTCACACCATAATGACAGTCATACCTCTGGATGTCTTCTGTACAAAAAGCGAATGGTCTGCATTTGACCTTTTGAACCCTTGCTTCTCAAACAAATCTGAGAGCTTATGGAACTAAGCTCTTGGGCTCTATTTTAGGCCATAGATCGCCTTATGAAGTCTGCATACCTGTCCACACTTCCCCACAGCAGTAAACCCATGTGGCTGCTGCATGTAAACTTCTTCCTGAAGATCACCATATAAAAATGCATTTTTGATATCTAATTGAAACAAGGGCCAATCTCGAATCACAACAACAGATAAAAGAATCCGTAAAGTAGAGTGTCGAGCAACGGGAGAAAACGTGTCAAGATAATCTACCCCATACATTTGAGTAAAGCCCCGAGCAACCAGTCGAGCCTTGTACCTATCAATACTGCCATCGACATTATGCTTCACCGTAAACACCCACTTGCAACTCACAATAGATGCCCCAGTAGGAGCTGGAACAAGACTCCAAGTACCTCTCGACTGAAGGGCAGCCATCTCTTCCTCCATAGCCAATCGCCATCTACTATCAGCTAATGCTTCTTGGTGAGTCCTTGGAATATTCACAACAGATAAAGCATATACAAATCTCCGGAAATCTCCTGCCAGACGCTCAAATGTAACATGAGAAGCAATCGGATATGACACACATGACCTCTTTTGCTTCCTCAGTGCAATAGGCAAATCCAGGTTTGCATCAGTTGTACCAACATCCGTGTTATCCCCTGCCTGTTCCTGCTGAGAAATGTCGTCAATCCCATCATTAGAAATAATGTTATCAGAACAAACCTTGGGCATGTTTGATGATTGACCATGATCATGAGCAGGGACTGGCCGTCGACTGTAGTGGCGTGGTAGAGGAGGAACCAAAGATGTGAGAGGTGGTAAAGGTGGTGGCGATGGTGGAGATGGTGGTGGTGATGGGAATGGCGGTGGTGGAGATGTAGGAGCTTGTTGTGGCGCATACAAGGGTGGAAGAGGAATATAGATTTCATCACTTATATGTGATGGCACTAACCTATCACCAGTAGGAAAGAAAAAATAATAGACTAAAAAAACGTGACATCTGCACTGACATAATATTTCCGACGCAACGGATCATAGCAACGATACCCCTTTTGAGTTCTCGAATACCCGATAAAAACACATTTGACAGCCCTAGGAGAGAGCTTGTCAACCCCTGGAGACAACTGGTGAACGAATGCCACAGACCCAAAGACACGTGGAGTTAGGGAAAACAACTCCTTGTTAGGAAAAACGAGGGAGAAAGGTATCTTCTCCCCCAACACAGACGAGGGCATGCGGTTAATGAGATAACATGCAGTAAGAACCACATCGCCCCAGAACGAGTGTGAAGCACAACTTTGGACCAGAAGCGTGCGGGCGACATCAAGGAGGTGGCGGTGTTTTCTTTCTGCAACACCCTTTTGTTGGGACGTATAGGCACAAGACGTTTGATGAAGAATAACATGGAATGAAAGAAACTGAGATAATGTTCGAGTACAGAATTCAAGGGCATTATCAGTTCTTACAATCTTGATAGAAACAGAAAACACATTTTGCACTTCTTTACTAAAATTCATAATAGTGATGCCCGCTTCAGATTTATTCTTTAACAGAAAAACCCAAGACAAACGACTGAAATCATCCACATCAACTAAATAGAACCTGTGTCCCTGATGATCTGGAACACGACTTGGACCCCAAATATCAATATGAAAAAACTCAAAAGGAGAGCTACTGCTCCGACTCTGACGACTAGGGAAGACAGACCAATGATGCTTACCTAACTGACAAGCTTCACAATCGAATGACGAGCGGGGTGAGATCTGAGGAAGGACTTGACGTAGTTTCTGAAACGGAAGATGACCAAAGTGCAGATGCCATAAATAAGGAGAGACAGGTCCAATGGAATAGGATGATGCTCCAGCATAAGGTGTATGGACCAGTCGATACAACCTGCCTTGCTTACAGCCATGTCCAATCACGCTGCCCGTGAGAATGTCCTGAAACACAAGAGATGATGGGTCAAATATCGCTCGACAATGTAGATCCTTAGTAATCTGGTTAATTGACAGTAAGTTCATTGAGAAATTAGGAGCATGAAGCACATTCTGCAACTGCATGGAAGGTGTTAAGGCGATCTGTCCCTGTCCTATAATGGGAGAATGAGTCCCATCTGCTATGACGACGGTCCTTCCTGGGGAAACTTCCCTGTATGATGTGAGTTGGTGTCTATCTCCACACAAATGATGTGTGGCACATGAATCTACAATCCATTCTGAGGTACGTGACCCTTGGTAGAAAGCAGAATTATGAGCACTACCTGAGGAACTAGCTTCTGCAGTAGCAACAACGTCCAAGCTGCTTTCTGAAACTGGTGGAGTACTGGCTGGTGGCATGATACCACGTAGACGAGACACTAGGTCATCATATCGTGAATCCGAAACTGGAGGAGCACCCTGATGTTGTATCTGTTCTGCTGCACGAGCAGATGCTGGGAAACCATGCTTAAAATAACATGTGTCTTATGTATGACCAATCCGTCGGCAGTAAGTGCACTGTAATCCACGACCACGGCCAACTCTACCGCGTGGTCCTCGTCCACGGAAATGAGATGAATTACCTCTTCCTCTAGAGGCTGCCATAGCAGAGGAATTTGGCACAGTAGTAGAGCTTGAGATATTGATTCGGCTCAATCGTCGAAAGGCCTCCTCCATTGGAGGAATGGTAGCATCTGCCAGAATCTGAGAAGAAGCCGCCTCATACTGTGAATCAAGAGAGGCTAGAAAGACTCCCACCATCGTCGTATTCTGATATGTCTTCAATTGTTCTGGAGTAGCCGTGAGAGGCATGAAACTGTGAAGCCTCTCAAACATTCCCCTCAATGCAGTATAGTGAGCATGTAGGGGTCGACCATTCTGCTTTATCGTGAAGATGTCATGCTGGAGCTGTAGGATCTTTGTCTCATTCTTGGCTTGTGAATACGTGGCGGCAAGAATGTCCCACATGGCTTTGGCAGTAGGTTGATGCAAGACATCATTAGCAATATCTGGAATTAGGATACCAGACAACCAGACCTGAGCATATGCGTCATCAGCCTCCCATGAGGCATATATCCCTGTTTTCTCCTCTGGCTCATCCTCGGTAAGAATTTGTTTCTTACCTATCGATTTCATTAGGCTCATGAACTGCATGCCCTATAACTCATAGTTGGATCCATCCATCTTTACAATATGCGCTTTGAAGGCGCATGTAGTGGGGATCTCGATCTTGCTTTTCGACATTCTGACTGGAGAAAACTAGGGTTTTAGACAAGATAAGACTTGGTCTACACTGACATGACTAGGTTTAGTTGCACGTGTAGACCTCTATGCAACCAAACCCATCAACCTGGAGGCGAGAGGAGAGCCTCTTTATGAAGATGACAATGAACCCTAGGGACGGTTAAACCCTAGGGATAGCCGGTGGCACACGTGCAGATGGAGCACGTACGGTCGGCGCACGGGAAGACGACGCTTGGGCTCAGCCGCACAGCCGCACGGGCCCACACGTGGAGGCGACGCGTGAGGGGAGGGAGCATGCGAGGGGCGGCGCACGTGGGAGTAGGGGTGGCGTACAAAGGCTTGAAGGTGGAGGGCTAGGTTTAGGGTTCGGTACGAAAGCTTCGGTCTAGGACCGCCGCTCTGATACCATGTTGGGAAAAATAAGCATCGTGTTTATTCCTTGAGCCCTAGGCTCTCTTATATAGGGAGAGGCCTATGGGCAAATTACATAAGGTAGACAAGCGAGAAGATAAATAGATAAAAGATACAAGAATATAAATAAACTTCTACAATCATCATAAATCGAAATCGAGATTCCAAACTTTGACTAGGGATTCTACTTGCTTATGCTATATATTTTGACAATTGATAGGAAAAAATCCTTGAATATGATAATATTTGATATATATTGTGAATATGTGATTATACTTTATAATTTAGTTATGTTTCTTATTAATTATATATATGTAAATATTTTTTTATTAATTAAAAAAATACAAAATCGCATAACTCCTTTAATTTCCGTTTAAACTCTCGCATACCGTTTAAACAGTAATCAGTAACCCTAACAACTGAATACCACATACCATTTTTTGCAACCTTACGTGCCCATTGATGTGATTAAAGGGCTTTGTCCCAAGTTGAATCTTAGGTGGTTTGACAGGATGGCATTAAGGACTCTAGGCTGTTGATGTTGTGAGGGGAGAATAACATGGGGTTCTTCTGGAGGAGGATAAGAACATGGAAGTTAAGTAAAGGCAATATTTTTGACAGATGTGGTTTGAGGGGGGTGCGGACACTCACTTCTGTCGTGCGGTGATCTGTGACAAGTGGGATAAGGAGACACAACATGATTCATTTTTTGATTGAGAGGGGGCATGTGGAGGGAGCGCAAATTAAGGCCCTAAATGTTGGTTTCGGTCACCATTTCGATGACCGACCGAAATGGAATTTCGGTGGAAATTCGACCGAAATTTCGGTAATTTTGGTCATTTTTTTGTACTAGGGACCCCATATTTCGGTCATTTCGGCCATTTCGGCCGAATTTCAATTTCGACTGGATGTCGATATTCGACAGATATTCGACCGAATTTCGCTGAAATTTGAGGCCATGGCGCAAATCCTTAGGGTTACTGTGATCGATTAGTTCTACGTGGTGAGCAAAAGGGTTTGCTCTGATTATCCAAGATGGTTGGGCAAAAACATGCCCTGGTTGTTGAAGTATCAAGCATTTGGGATGATGTGAGCTTTAGACAGTGATAATATCGATATGTTTGTATTGTATGTAGATGGCTCTCTTGGGTCATATTGACTTTTGATTTTCTTCTCCTGGGAATAGTGGAAGATGGTTGAGGTGGATGTTGTGGTGGTTGTGGAGGAGCCACGAATGGGAGATTGCATCTTTTAGAGGTTGAATCATTATATAATAAATCTATTTTCTTAGAAGGACTTGGGTTGCTGTGTGGAGGATTTTCCATCCTATTGCCCTATCAAATGTTGTTTATCTTATTTTGATGAAGGTCCTTGCTTGGGTTTCCTTTCCAATCCGTCATCATCCATGGTATAGGGGGAGCAAAACCCCAGCAGACGTCAGACGTTATATCAAGAGATGAAGGTTTCTTTTAGATGGGAACTGAATCCCTACAAATTAGGGAGTGGGGGCAGTCAAGGGGTATTATCAAGGAGTCCTCTCCAAATCTGTTTTACCTAAATGTGAAAATGGGGGAGAGCTTATGTGGAGGATTTTCTGATCCCAATCTTGAAGCAACTCATCATGAGATGAGTTTTTCAAGCGAAGGAGAATTGATGCAAGCTTGGATTTAAAAATTAGGATTTTTTGTTAATCATCAATTTTATATTTCGTTCAAAATAGATTGTGATCAAATTTAGGATATAAAAATATTAGGGTTTTTGATTTGATTGGTTAAATTAGAATTATTTTAAGAGTCAATCAAGTTTTGATTTGATTTTAATTTTATTATATTTCTATCTTTCTAATCCCATCCCTATCTATATAAATGTGTTAGTAAACTTATACTATTGTTTTGAACATGTTATGAAGTTATGATTTATAAATTAAGTTGTTGATTTTGGAGTGCTCCTCCACCATTATTTTCTCCTCCCTTTATTTTCTAGGGTTTCTTTCCTCCGTCTCATTCCTCCCTCAATATGCGAGGCTCTTCACGTATTTTCTTCTCCTTCCTCCCTTTTGTCAATTTCTTCTCCAACACAATATTTGTTTGCATTAGAGATTCATTGTAGTATCATTAATTCTAATTGTTGCAAATACAAAGCACCACGATCCACTTGTCTATTCAGATTGCTCAAAAAATCATCATTTATACTCTATCACTCCTATTTATCTCCATTAGCATGACTTGAGAAGCATTATTGTCGGCAACAACCAACACAGTATGCGTTGAATGAAGGCTGTCTGTATTTTCAAGTATTCAATGTATGATTGAGTGTTTTTCTGTTTGTCCAAGTTGAGCATTACATGCTCTAGTGTAAGGGTAAGTGTTAGAGATGTAGTTAAATGAGCAATTGGATCTCTCCAAGATCCAGTTACACTGTTTTGAAATTTAGTCATACATTGTTTATTGATGGGATTTTGATGTGTAGGTGGGCCGTATACAGAGCCCCACACCTATTGTAATCTTTTGAGAAACTCAATAGAAGATACAACCCTTGTTGGCTTTCTCCATGGTTTCATCTCGCTTCTTTGAGAGTAGAGTTCTTTGTACAATCAATGTATTCTTATTTTTTCTCTTGTTGTTTTGATTTGCTTTTGCCAATTTTTTCTACACAAATCTTATGATTTTGTGGACTTGAGAGTCATTTAAATTTCTTTCTAACGCCAAGGTTTTCCTAGTGAGTGGATTACTTGAAAAAGAGGTGTATGACGACTACCTCTTGCTCGGTGTTGATGGATGGTCAATGTGAGGGAAGTTCTATTCAACCACAAAAGGGTATTAGATAAAGGAGATCACTCACGTTTCTTTTCATTATGGTGGATGATGCTCTTTCGAGCTTGTACGAAAGAGGGAGGGTTATGTGCTAGTTTTTGGCTTTACCACTGTCGGTTCTCCTCTTGCAGTATGTTGATGATCTTCCTAGAGGGGGGTGCTTGTGAGGCGAAGGGGATCACTACTATGTTTGAGCTCTTCGGTGTGGTCTCAGGCCTTTGAACAATGATGAGAAATCTATTTCTAGCCCTTTTGGGTTCGAGAGGTGGATGCCGAGACTTGTGAGGCCACTTTGCAATGTTAACGTGGGATCCTTCAACTATTATCTAGTTCTACCTTTGTTCAGTGACCGGTTGTGCTAGTTGACAATTTTTCTATGATGGAAAGCTGTAGTAGAGGCTTGCGAGTTGGTGGCATCATGTTTGTTGGGGAAGGGGGGGGGGTCTTGTCTTGCATGTTGTATTTTTTACAATTTATATCTTCTTATTGTTGTCGTGCTTGCTTCATAGGGTGCATGGAAGCTTTTGGGTTCATTGATGTAGACGTTTTTCTGGTTAAGTTCAGGGGATTCCCAGGGCATCCCACTAGTGATTTATAAGACGATAGTTCTTCTTAAGGATGCTGTTGGGTTGGTCATCCTAAGCTTGGAAGAGATGTACTCAACATTGCTTGCCAAATGGATTTCTCACATTTAGGGTAATGGTCTGAACATGCTATGTTCTTTGCTACGAAGGATTAATAGGGTTTCGATTGGTCTTTTATTGCATGTAGGTTGGGTGTCCATAGCCTGAAAGAGATGAACTAGGTGTTGGTTTCAAAATGGATTTCTCGAATTTAGGGTAGTGGTCCGAACCTGCTCTATTCTTTGATGTAAAGGATCAGTAGGGTTTCTGTTGGTCTTTCATTATAGGTTAGGATGGCTTGTACCTCATCGAATTTCCGAATAGGGGCATGCTTTGCTCTTTCGAAGGTATATCCTTTGTTAAGGCCTATCTTTGTGGATGGCAACACCTTCAGTTTTTGTCTAGATGATTGGACCATCATGGGATGTCGGCTGATCGGATCCCCCATTTGTTAGTGCCAGTTGCAAACTAGGATTTGAGAATTGGTGTTACATGTGACAATGGATTATGGTCACCATAGTTCGGCTCTAAACACTTGAACCATTTAAGGTTGCAAAAAGCGGTATGCGATATTCAGTCGGTCGGGTCACTGATTACTGATTAAACGGTATGTGGGAGTTTAAATGGAAATTAAATGAGTTATGCCGTTTTGCATTTTTAAATTAATAAAAAATTATAATATATATATATAATTAATAGAAAAGTATAAATGAATTATAAAAATATAATCACATATTCACAACTTTATTGCAGAAATTCAGGGTATTCTTTACAACTTTATTGCAGAAATAGGGCAAAAAAACCAAAAATCGATGTCAAAAGGACAATTATTGGATTACCTCCCGTCCTGACGGTGCACAAAAACCTCATGTGAAGGAGCTTCGCACGATGGACAACAAAGGCAACGAGGCTTCACGTGAAGGGGCCTCACGCGATGGAGGTTGGACAACATCAGCGACGACGAGGCTTGGCGAGGCTTCACACGATGGATGTTGGAGAGCAGAGGCGGCGAAGGAGTTCGCACGATGGTGGTTGTCGCCGACTCGCCGCCCTGAGGGGTGCTACCATGACGAAGAGGTTTTTCCTTTTTCGTGAGGCGGAGAGGGGGTGAGGGCTTAGGTTATGTACGCGAGGGGTTGGGAGTTGGGGCAAGGAGTGGGGTCGAAGGGAGTGGGGTCAAGGTTTTTTTTTCTTTCATTTTTTTAAAACCTAATTTGAAATGATGCCATTTAAACGACGTTTATACGGTCATTTACCTTCGTTTAAGCAGTCCAACTGCATATATACCTGACTATGAATAGTCATCGTAGTCGAGGATCGCTTGCCTGTAAACGACCGTTTAGACTGATTTTTGCATCCTTGGAACCATTGGTGGAGTTTTTGAGGCTGACCAAGCTTTTCCTTTATTGGAGGGTCCATTATTGGGTCTTTATCATTGGACATGGACGGATGATCCTTTTTCAGTGAGAAAGCCTATAAGATGTTCTATGTAGATGGTCTTTGATGCAAAGGTTGCTTCATCATGTTCTATGTAGAATTGTAGATTGTCTTTGATTCTAAGGTTGCTTGATCGGAGTACAAACATATTTGGACATGGAAGTTCCTCTGCAGGTCAGGGTTGGTCTGTGGCTTATATGGAGGGACTAGGTGATGTTGGGTGACTAGAGGTCGAGGTTTTCCCAGAGGTTTAATGGCTTCTGCTAGCATTATTCTGAAGGGGTGGAGAACGTTGATCACCTTTTCTTTTTCCCTGTCATGGTAAAGAGTTATGATCACCTTTTTTTTTCTTATATCGCGTGGACATTAATCACCTTCTATTTTCTTAAGCCATTTTGAAAGACATTTGGTTGATGTCCATTCTTGATGGGATGATTGTTAAGAGTGCCTTTGCTTTATTGAAGTCAAATGGATCATCTCGGACTAAACCCGATAAGATTTGGGCATTGGTCATTTTTTAGGCGAGCTTGCGAGAAATGGTCTGATCTTTCAGAATAAAAAATAGATTTTATGGGAAAAATGTATTGGAACATACTAGGATCCTATGTGATTCTTGGTCTTTTTATTTTTTTATTTAAAGAAAAAGTGCCTCCACCGTATAGGTTTGTGACCAAAAACTTCACTATTTAATCACCAAAAATTTACAGGGCTATTACAGGTAAGGTCTTTGTAACCGTGATAAATGAACTTGCGAATATAAAGTTTTTGAGTGACCATCTTTATGAGGTTGCACCCTTTTCCCTATTTTGAATAATATATGGACGTGAAATCTCGAGGGGTGTAAACTTCATGATTATCAGGTAGCTCAGTTTTGGAGAAGTTATTGGAACAACATTCTTCACTTCAGTCTTACCTTTGATGTCCAAATCAAATTCCCGCAGAAGAAGTAATGATATGAGAAGGTGTGCTTTGGCATTCTTCTTTTCCATTAAGTATCAAATATTTGAATGATATGTAAACACTTTGACTTTGGATCCAAGGTTATGAGATCTTAGTTTGTATGCATGTGCATCTAGTACTTTGAAGTATCATGTGTACACGTAAATACTCAAGTGTGTACTAAATTTGTGTATGCATTTGTGTGCTTATGCTGTAGTATAATAATAACCTCAAAACGCATAAAAAATTTTCTTTCAAAAAAGTGAATAAAAATTGCAAAATTTTGGAAAATACCCTTTTTGTTGCTTCCAGTGCCCGTCATGGGCATTGGATCCTCAGGTGAAGTGCTCTTGTAGGTGTGCCCGGGCCAAAATGCCTCATGCCAAGGTGAGGCAAGGCAATGGGGCCACACCTCGTGGGGATGCACCTTGCCTTGTCCAAGTGCCTAGGCGAGTGTTTAAAGTCCTTTTGACATCATTGATTAACACTGGACCCATCAAGTTGTCTAGATTAGGTTTCTTAAATAAGTTTCCATACCTTGGTCCAGAATGCAACAGTAGAAATATATTTTTCCATAGAAAAAAGAACAGCATCAAACTCAATCATGTTTTTTGAAAAGAAAAAGGGTGCGACGCCGTATAGATGAGCACCCAAAAAACTCAATCATGGTTCCAACTTCACATTTACCACATGCTCTTTGCAACAGTATGATGACATCAATTTTAGTTTTTTCCAATCTCCTTTGCTTCTTCTGTGGGTCCTGGGGCTTGGTAGGATCTTAGTGAGTTTCTTCCTCCATTGATGTCTGTGATAGCTATAAAGTGTTCCATTGGGAAACCTTTTTCTATTGTTTCAATGAAAGCTAATATTAATATAATCTCAATCATTCGTGTTCAAAATTTCCTCCTAAATATCTAAGGCATGCTATAATCGTTTCCCACTAGCCGTACATATTTTTATTCAACTAGATGTACACTGCAGTATAACTTAACTCATGATGCGTTTTTTACTCCTGTAAAGGCCATTGATTTGAGGAATCACAAGTGGGGCCATTACTTTCTTTGCGGGTATGTTGCCTAATCTGTTTTTTGTAAGCTAGTTTGCATTTGCAGCATTATATATTCTTAAAAAGCTAGTGCATGTACCCCTTTTTTCTTTCTTTTTTTTCTATTTTAATGTTTCACTAAATTTCAGCTTGTGATGTCTGCACTGTCAGTTCTCTATGTAGTCTCCTACAAAAATGGAGGATTCTGCAAAAAAATGATTGAGAATATGAGACTTATAAATTTAAACATCCAACCAAGACAAGCAGGGAGAGACTGTTGCACTTGACGCATACAAAAAGATTGCCATATTGGTGCAAACTGTGGAAACCAGGGATTCGTAGTTGGACATATGGGTGACACTTGTAACTATAACACACCAAATGGAGTTCATGATATGACGAAGTCTAATGTTCCCTCCAGTGCCCTCCCCATACATACCCACAAAAGTTTGCAAGCATTATCAGCAGCCATATTCGGTCCCATTTGTTGTTCAAGGTTGTAAAAAGACAGTTGGTAGGGTTATTGATTACTGATTAATGCGAGAGTTTAAGTAGAAATTAAATGGGTTATATGATTTTGCATTTTTAATTAATAAAAAATTATTATTGTTAGAAAATAGGAATGCATAAGCGTATCGGATAAAAAAAATAAAAAATATGGAATGCGGGAATTTAACGTGGAACCCTACTCCTTAAGAAGCGAGATGAAACCATAGGAGAACACCTCAAATGGCTGATAGTCTATTGCTTTTTTTTACTGGATACAAGGGGTGGGGGGCTTCTTATATAGCCCTTACCGAGTCTCCACATCCCACAACTGATAGATGTAGGACTAAACTCATGGATGTAGTAAATGGATCATGGATTGATCCATTTACCCATCTCCCACATAAGTGACACATATCCAACATACTCCAACACTCCCCCTCAAGCTGGAGCATGTAATGCTAACTTGGACAAACAGAAAGAAATCTCAAACTCACGCTACAAGACACTACGGATAATATCAACTCAATGCACACAACTGTCTGCTGTTGTCGAGGACGTTGCTTCTCATGTTATGCAGGTGAGGAGGAATGAACGGGCTGGAGTGTGAGTCAAACTGAATCTCCTCGTTGAAGAGCATGTGTTCTGTATTGTGCCTGCCAGAGTCACTGCAACTGGATGAGTCACAAACAATGATGGCAAACATGTGCACATTTGAAAAAGACCGCATACATGTACGCGTCTAAAACTGAAGACTCAGAACCAATCATCGAGTTTGAAAAATCAAACTGTAGAGTCTAAACATCTGGCTGGTCTTGAATCTGACATCTGAATCTGGAACAGACCTGTGACTCTACACAATACTCCCCTTTTCTCCCATAGTGGTTGGAGAGTCATCAACGACCAAGTTGGGAGAAGACAAGATAATTGGGGAAAACAAAACATCACAATTGATTTTTTTGAATCATTTTTTAATAATCCGTTCAATTTTTTATGGCTTTTCCTCTTTTTTTGCACAAAATTTCTTACGTACAACTTTTCTTTGTACGCGTCTCTTTTTTTTAAATCGGATTTTTTTGAACAAATTCACTCGGCCCACATAGGGCCCAATAATATGCAGCTCCCTTTTTTTTAAACGCTGGGCCTCCCTCCTTTTTTTCTCTCGTTAAGTAGCAACCCACTTGGGCTTATTCTCTCTTTTTTCTCAAAACAACAACCCATTGATTTTTTAAATAACCGCGGCCCCTTTGGGTCTAACCCTACTTCGGTTTCCCAGTTGAGAACCCTTCGCTTCATGCGCCACCCCATGACCCGCTTGCTGGAGATGCGACACTGCTGCCGCCGGTGCGTTCCGCCATTGAGGGCATCGCCTGGAAGAAGGATATGCGGTGGACGATGCGGCGTTACCGCTGGAGCGTGTGTTGCCTGTGCGCGAAGGGAGGCATCTCGCGCACCGTCGAGCACCATCACAAAATATGGGAGAAGCGGCTAGGGTTGCGCTCCTTCCGCCTGGAGATGGAGTATGCTTCCTGTAGATGTAGGTCGGAGGAGGTGGAGGAGGCTGCCGATCGAGTTCACTGCTCGATGTGGCTGGGAGAAGAGGCTCCTCGCCTGGGGTCTGGGGCTCACGTAGGCTGTGCATGTACGAGGAGGTGCGCGAGGGATTCACCGTCAAAAAGAGGAGCGCCGCCTGAAGATGTTCGCACCGCTGGAGGTGCTCTGTAGTAGGGTCTGGATCGGAAGGCAACACCATTCAGCAGGAAAAGGAGGAGACTTGCCACCTTTCGCTTGAAGATGCGACATGGAGGTGGAGCTCTGTGATTAGGGTTCACGGTTGGAGGCCCATGCCACTTGTTGGATCCATGGATCTTCACGTGTTCAGAATTGTAGATCTAGGGTTTCAGAAAACCCTAAATGCTCTATAACTTGATCTCCAAACATAGCAGAGAACCCAAGGAGTGGTCGGGTGGTAGAGCAGTGTGCCTCCACTTTAAACGACCCGGGTTCGAATCCCAGTGGGGACGCTCCGGACCCCCGAAATTACCGGGCCTACTATTAAAAAAACATAGCAGAGCATCAGATCTAGGGTTTCTCGAACCCCGTGATCAAAGATCAAACTTTCAGAACTTGAACGGATAATCTTCAAGAACATCACAAAAAATTGACTCGAACAAATAACTAATGAATATAAATTCCTCGAGAATCGAACCCGCTCTGATAACATGTTAGAAAATAGGAATGTGGAAGCATATCGGGTTAAAAAAAATGGAATGCGGGAATTTAACGTGGAACCCTATCCCTAAGGAGTGTGATGAAACCACGGGAGAACGCCTCAAAGGACTGATAGTCTATTGCTTTTCTCACTGGATACAAGGGGTGAGGGGCTTCTTATATGGCCCTCACCGAGTCTCCACATCCCACAATTGGTAGATGTGGGACTAAACTCATGGATGTGGTAAATGGATCATGGATTGATCCATTTACCCATCTCCCACATAAGTGACGCATACTCAACATACTTCAACAACTACATGTATATAATTAATAAGAAAAGTATAAATAAATTTTAAAAATATAATCATATATTCACAATATAGATCAAATATTGTCAAATTCGAGGAATTTTTCATCCAAATGTCAAAATAAATAGCATAAATAACTAGAATCCATATCCAAATGTCAAATTAGACAACATAAACAATTACAATTCATAGCATGAATCCAAAAAAGTCATGGATAACACAAAGTCTGCAACTGAACCTTTTAAAGGGCCGTTTAATGCTGTTTATTCGGCCCACCCGCATATGGGCCTGGTTTTGACTAGTCGGTGCGGTCGAAGGCCGCGTGCATTTAAGCGGCCGTTTAAGCCGTTTTTGCATCCCTGATCATGTTTCACCGATTAAAGCACATGGAGATTTTCTTATATTCCCTTGAAAATCCAGTGTTCTGTCGGAGAGCGTGCCCACTCTATCAAGTTACAAGTGGGGAAGTTTATGTATGTTAATTATAGCATGCAGTTGAAAATCTTTGGCAGGATCCTGTAGTAGAGATGTTTTGTGGTGGTTATCTATGCATCAAACTGTTACCACACACTAAATCTAGCTAAAAGATGCACAAAAATACAGTGCACTACCACTAGATCATTAAAGTGTCGTCCCGATTGAGGGAGGAGATGGCGAGAGAGGTTTTGCGGAGCGGGGTGCGAAGTAGGCGGGAGTGGGTTCCGAAGGTTCGAGGCGGTCTTCATCGAGCGGACGTCCGCGGTGGCACTAACACTGCCACTCGTCGTGTCCATCTCGACAGCGCAGCGGGCGGTACGTTTGAGGATGAGGGTCATCCGTGGATTAAGGTCTCGCGTTCTAAGCCCGGGCGGCGTTGCTTCCGCTGCAAGGGTCATGGTCATATTGCCTCTGCTTGTTCGGCTCCTCCACGCTGCTTCGGTTGCGGTAGGGTTGGTCATCGCATGCTTTCGTGCTGGGCTGGGCGCATGGGTGATCGCGCACGGAAGTCCTCCGTGTGCAGGGAGGTGCATCCTCGTGGTCGTGGCTCGTCTGCATTCTTGGATTCCCGCTCCTTTGCTCAAGTGGTTCGCGATGGCGGTGGCGGCACCTCTTCCGGAGGCCCGTTGGGGGAGAGAGCTCCCAATCTTCCCCCACGCGGTTCTTCGGTGGATGGTGGGTCGGGGGCTCTTCCGGTGGCGGTGGTGTCTGGGCAGCGCGGCGAGGTGGAGTCGCAGGAGCAGCGCGACTCTTCCGTAGGCGGTGGTTCTGATGCGGCGCGGAAAGGCGATCTCTTTCAAGATTATGGTTCTCCTGAGGCTGGCTTGCTACTGGGCGGTTCCTCCCAGGTGCCGTCGGCGTCGGGGGTCAAAGCGAATGCGTTGGATGCCAGGAGTGTGGTGGCGGTTGGTGTGGTGCAGCGACCGGGAGTGGGACATGACGAGATTCGCTCAGGTACTTTACTTCTTCTGGGAAATGCCTTCTCCAGGGATTTCTTCTTCTTCGACGATTTTCGTTGCTGTGTTCGAGGGTTATCCCCGGAGCAACGGGAGACTCTCCTCTCTCATGCTGATGACTCGGTTGTCAAGTGGCGATGTTTGCGTGTTGCGGATGGTGCGAACATCGTTTCCGAGACGTGCGTCGTTGAAGTTCGCGGCGTTCCCTTCCTTTCGCGCTCGGTGCATTGTTTATCTAAGGCTATTAGCAGCTGGGGTCAGGTGGTGGCGATTCTCGACGACGACCTTGCTCCAGGATCGGATTGGTCGTGCACGAGGGTACTGGTAGAGTGCTCTTCAACTATTTGCAGCTCTATGGCTGGTAAGGTCTTGTTCGAGAAGCTTTGCTTGGGACGCTGGTCGTTCAAGCTTGAATTCTTCTTCCCGGATTCGCATGGTCCGGTCCCGTCTTCACCGGCTGCTGCCGGCGGTTCGTCCTCCGGCGTGGGTTTCGCCGGTTCGCATTCGCCGGGCCACGTGTCATTTTGCAGGGATTCTTTCGAAGCGGTGCAAATGCATGGCGTCCGTTCGGGGACGTCGCCTGGTCCTCGAAGCGCGCGTGCGGCTGTTGGTATTCCTTCTCAGATGCCAGAGGTCTTTTCCGAGGGCGATTCGTTTCCTGCTGGTTCATCCACTTTGTCGGATTGTCAGGCCCACATGGCGGTCTCGGGCTTTGATATGGCGCTTCCACTTCCTCCCTCCGGCTCGGATCTTCATTCTTGGTCCCTGGCTCGGGCCGCGCCCGACCCGGTTCCTCTATCCGGGCCTCTTTTTGGATCCTCCGGTATTCTATGCCCTCAACCGCTATCCTCGGTGGCCCCTTCTCAGCTGCATTCTTTCGATGAGTACTTCTCCGCGCCATTTTTCTATCCACCTTTATTGCTGATGAATGGTTCGCGTTCCTCGGAGGGCGCTTCTGTGCTTCACTCCTCCTCGACAGACGTTGGTATGATTCCTCCTCATATTATCCAGGCCTCTTTTTATAATGTGATCTCTCGGGCCGGCAGCGGCTCGCTGGGAGCTTCTCCGGACGCTTCGTCGGGCTTTTCGAATCGCTCTTATCTTGCTTAGAATGCTGGGAATGCTGTGACTGCTTCCCCTTCCCGCTTTGGCAATGTTTACTCTCGTCGTCAGCAGCCTGTCTTCGAGGAGTCATCTCCTTCCCCTAATGAGCTTTTGCGCGAGGCGGTGGCGGAGGCGGCAGGTCTTCGACGCTTTGGTCAACGCTATTCTGCCTGATTGTCGCTTGGTCTGATCTTGTTTTTGGGGCCTTTTTGTGTTGTTTAATGAAAATACTATCCTGGAATGTGTGTGGCCTGGGCGATCATGCGCGTCGCCGTGCTTTGGGCTCTCGGTTGGTCGAATGGGGATGTGACATAGCGTTACTGCAGGAAACAAAGCTATCAAGGGTCGATGATGCTATGTGGAAGTCTTTTGGAGCAGGGGGCGTGGATGCCTTTTGTTCGTTGGACGCTATTGGCGCTTCTGGTGGTATTATCTTGGCTTGGCGATCGTCGAGATTCTCTTTGTCTTATTCTCATAATGGCCGTCTAACTATTACGGTGGTTTTGGTGCGTGCGGACTCTAATGCTTCTTTGGCTTTTACCTGCGTGTACGCACCTATATGTCATGTGGCACGTCGTGATTTATGGGAGGATCTGCTTAGTGATGCTGTGGCTGTGGGGGATACTCCCTGGCTCGTGGGGGGTGATTTTAACGTTACTCTGCTATCCATTGACCGTCCTCGTGGCCGTGGGGGCCGGGATCCGGGATCTTGCGAATTTTTTGATTTCATTCAGGAATCGGCTCTTGAAGATCTGGTGGCTAACGATATTATTTATACGTGGCGAAATAACTCGTCCAGGTCTCGGCTCGATAGGTTTTTGGCGAACAGTCGCATGATGGAGGCCTTCCCTCTTTGTTCGGTCACCTCCAGGCCGCGGTCTTTTTCTGATCATAGCCCCATAGTTTGGGATGATGGTGTTTCTTCTCGTCCGCGTGGAATATTTCGCTATGAACGAAGTTGGTTGCTGGAACCTCATTTCAGGGACATTGTGAGCAATTATTGGTCCCAGAGCTCTTTTAATGGCAGTGCTGCTCGTCGTTTTGATCATAAGCTTTCGTCCCTTCGCGGTGTTCTCGCGTCCTTTAAAATTTCCTCTCGTCGGTCACGGCTATTCTCTCGTATTGAGGCTGACGCAATTATTCTTCGCCTGGATCAATTAGAGAATGAACGGGAGTTAACTCCCGAGGAATTGGCCGAGCGTTCTTATGCTGTGCAGGTCGTTTCGGAGGAGGACAGGAAAAGAGCTATTGAATGGAGACATCGATCGCGTCTGAGGTTGATCAAACATGGGGATGCCAATACCGCCTTTTTTCATCGGGTCGCTAGTGCTCGTAAGCGTGCTAATACAATTTCCTCCATTGAGGTTGGTGGTGCCTTTTTTCAGGGGGAGCAGGAGTTGGGTGCGGCTTTGGGTAATTACTTCAAGAATTTTTTCGAGCGCCAGGCTCCTTGCTCGTGGCGGTGGATGGGCCGTGGGGCTCCTGTCATCGCCCCTTCGGATGCGGATCTATTATCTCGGCCTTTTTCGTTGGAAGAGCTGAAGGGGGCGGTCTGGGATCTTAACGTTGACGCCGCTCCCGGCCCTGATGGATTCCCTATTTCTTTCTACCGGGATTTTTGGGATGTTATCGCGCTTGACGTGTTGGACGTTGCTCTTGATTTTTGTGCGGGAAATAGAGGCTTCGACAAGATTAACCGGGCTAATTTGGTTCTTATCCCTAAGACCATTGGCGCTAGCCATATTGAGGATTTCCGGCCAATCTCTATTTCTAATGGCATATACTTAATTATTGCTAAAGCCCTGGCTCGGAGGCTAGCGCCTCTACTCGGCTCTCTCATCTCTCCCTCCCAGGCCGCTTTTGTCCAGGGGAGGCATATCTCTGATTGCTATGCGTTGGCCTCCACGATTGTTGATGGATGGCACCGAAATGCTAAGAAGGGGATGCTTTGGAAAATTGACTTTGCTAAGGCTTATGACTCTTTGGATTGGAGATTCCTTTGGTCGGTATTGAAGCGGCGAGGATTTCCGCCGATGTGGATTTCGTGGGTCCGCCGGTGTGTTACCACCGTATCTTTTTCCATCTCTATTAATGGCCGGCCGGTTGGGGGGTTGGTCCAGCCACGCAGGGGGGTTCGTCAGGGGTGCCCCCTTGCCCCGCTTCTCTTTGTTTTGGCGGTCGATGTGCTGCCGCGTATGATTCATGGTGTGGCCAATGCTGGTCTTACGCGCGGTTGTTCTCTGGGCGAGTTTCATATTCCTATCCTTCAATTCGCTGATGATACCCTCTGTTTTATTGAGGGGGATCGGCCTTCTGCCTTGGGGATGGCTACTTCGCTCCAACTATTTTGTGGGATGTCGGGGCTCCGCATCAATGGGACCAAGTCGAAGGTTGTGCCGTTTGCTTTGACGCCGTCGGAGGCTGAAGATTGCTCTTCTATTCTGGGCTCTTCCATTGGTGGCCTTCCGCTGGATTATCTCGGCTTGCCTCTCTCGGTGGGCCGTGCTCGCTTGCGGGACTGCTGGAGGGTGGTGGAGAAGGTGGAGGCTCGGTTGGCAGGCTGGCGTGCGTCTCTTCTCTCCAGGGGGGACGCTTGGTTCTTGTTAAATCTGTGATCTCTGCTATCCCAATTTATTTCTTGGCGGTGCGTGGATTGCCGAAGGGGGTTCGGGTGCGTTTAGAGAAATGCATGCGGGGCTTTCTTTGGGGTAAGAATGGCGGTGGGCGGGGGGGTCCACTTGGTGGGTTGGGAGGATGTTACGCGTCCCAAGCGCGAGGGAGGCCTGGGCGTTCGGCGGTTGGAGGTGGTACGCGAAGCTTTGCTTCTCAAATGGGCGGCTAAGCTGTTGGGGCGGGATGATGATTTCTTGTTGCGATGCCTTCGCGAGGCGGCTAGACGTGCTTTGGCTAGCGCTTTTGGAGGGCGTTCCCATGGGCATGCTCCCTCCTTTTGGCGCGAGGTGATGTCTGCCTTCGTTCGCAACCGATCTTTCTTCAAGCCTTCTCTCGGGGACTTCTTTCCGCTTCTGGTCGGATGATTGGTCCGGTAGGGGCGTCTTCCGGACTTTGTTTCCGCGATTATATGCGTTGGCGGGAGACAAGCTTGCCTTTGTGGCTGCATGCTGGGCCGATGGTTGCTGGAGCCCTTTTTTGGTGGGTAATCTTTCTGATCAACGGCTGCTCGACTTCGCTGCCTTGATGGCTATCCTTTCTGATGCTCCCACGCCTGCCGGGGGCCGTGATCATTTCGCCTGGAAGGAGGGGTCCTTCTCTACGCGGAAGGCGTACTTCTCTATTCTCCCCTCCGCCGAGGGGATGGATGCATCCCTCCGCAATCACTGCAAGCTCATTTGGAGTCTCAAGCTTCCGGAGCGGGTGGGTATTTTCATTTGGATTCTTAGGCGTAGAAGGCTTCTTACTCGAGATCGCTGTGCCTTGATGTTCCCTAATGTTTCTCGATTGTGCGGTCTGTGTGGTTCGGAGGAGGAATCTGCCGGTCATCTTTTCCTTCACTGTGACCGTGTTCGAGCCATTTGGGGCGACGTGGGGTGGTTGAATCTGGACGGTATTGTTTCGTTCTTTGAGAGCTTGTCTAACGCCGAGAGTAGGTCGCGGGTTGACAGGCTGGTTCCCATTGCGCGCCTTTGGAGTATTTGGTTGGGAAGAAACGAGTCTATTTTTTCTCAACAGAGGTTCTATTTGGAAAATATTTGTATCACAGCATCTCGATTTTGTATTGATTGGTCTGCCTTGTAGCGTTGTGCGGTTGCGGGGATGACTTCCCTATTGGAATCATCCCCCATTCTGTTTTGCTTTTCCTCTTCCGCATTGTAAGTACTCATCTCTTTACTTTTTAATATATTGGGGCGAACACCGCTGAGTGTTTCCCCTTTTTTGAGCGTCAAAAAGAAATACAGTTGCGACAATTTCTACATTATAGTCGCATCCCTCTTCAATCCATGCAAGCTTACATAATTAGCTCTAAACCATAATAAAACTTTTAAGTAAATTGTTACCGTTCTTAATGACAGAAGAAATTCTGATTTCATTAATTGTATTTGGAAACCAAAATACCCTATCCACCTCGATGGCATTCTTTAGCATCCAGCTTATTGAATAGGTACGTCACACAACCTTGATTAAGATACAAGAGCCTGCCACAATCCTGTAGCTTCCATTTGGACGCCACTTACCAAACCCCACGCCTCCTAAATTAATTACTGTAAGAGTCTTCATGCAGTATACACGCTTTTTTTAAACTAGTTTTCATGCTAATGTATCTGTTGACCTGTTTGATAGCCAGTTACGATGGCCATATACAAGAGCCTGCCACAATCCTGTAGCTTCCATTTGGACGCCACTTACCAAACCCCATGCCTCCTAAATTAATTACTGTAAGAGTCTTCATGCAGCATACACGCTTTTTTTAAACTAGTTTTCATGCTAATGTATCTGTTGACCTGTTTGATAGCCAGTTACAATGGCCATATATAACCTTAGGGTAGATATATTTAGGGATAGTCTGTTCAGATGACCCTATTTTGCCTTAGGAAAAGCATATACTACTAGGAACATGAAAGGTATGGTGCTTGTAAGGGTACCAATAAAAGCTATATTGTATTCCTGTGCTTGTGACAAGTTAACTTTTTCTTTGTAGATATAAAGGTTTCTATGAGTTCATCAAATCAAAGGGAGTTGATGTTGGTGTGCCGGTTGGACTCGATGTACTAATAGATGGGACTGTCCCTACTGGTATTCTGCCTTCATATTTGGTTATTCCATGACAAGCTTTGCCAGGAGAAACATTTGATTATATTTTCTTTTAGTGAGACTTGTTTTCTCACTTTGGTTTTCTTTTTTTTTCAAGGCTCTGGCTTGTCGAGCTCTGCAGCATTTGTGTGTTCATCTACTATAGCCATAATGGCGGTATTTGAAAAAAAATTCCCTAAGGTAGTTTTCTCCAGCTTGTGGCAGTAGAACTGAAATATGAACTATTTCTTAATTCAATGATAGTTGTTGGGATCTTGGAGCTTCATGTGATCGACATTTCTAATCTGGTTTCAGTTCATCACCTGCAAGCTGTCTGATGTTATTTTTCTTTGCCCGATAAATTCTTGTGGTCAGAAAAGCAAACTCAATTCCTGACATAGAAGATCTTTTGCAACATACTGTTTCAAACGTGAAAAAAGCACCCATCAAAGTGTAAAACCTTTATTGCCATACTGTTTTTCTTTGCCCGATAAATTCTTGTTGTCAGAAAAGCAAACTCAATTCCTGACATAGAAAATCTTTTGCAACATACTGTTTCAGTTCATCCCTTTTGTGCTGAATTTATTCCCGAAATTGTAAAACCTTTATTGCCATATAACATTTTTAAGAATCTTAGTATTCCGGTGCACTTGTGATATGATGCTGTATTTTCATTTAACCATTTTTTGAAAAAAAATGTTCAATACCACCCCCGTCAAAGTGTAGCTTTTATGGTGTTCCATTTTTTTATTTTTCTGTTCTTAGACTTGCCACCGATGAATTGCTTCCTGAAAAAGAACTAAATTTATATACTTCTGCAATGAACCCTTTGTTTTAGATCTGATGCGTGGCAATCGAGCAATAGCTGAACTGCTTCTGATTATTTGCTATTTTGTAGAAAGAGATTGCTCAGCTTACATGTGATTGTGAACGCCATATTGGAACTCAATCTGGTGGGATGGACCAGGTTATCCCAGCTACTTGAAACTGTTAATTTGCATCCAGTTGTGGTGTCCATTTTAATTATTTGTCTTTTCGTACGACAATGAAATCTTTAGTTCTGCCTCATATTTTCAGAGGACGATGACAATGCGCTTTCTTTTAGAAGAATTTGTTATGGTGCTGCATCGACTTTGAATCAACAAATGTTTCATATATTATCTTTACGTTGACAATTAGTTTTCTTTCTAAAATTTAAGGTTACCACATATTAAGGGCATAAACTTGATGGTGATCCAATTATTTTTGTAGCATCCTACAATATATTGAGCCAACTAGTGGCCTAATCACTTAGTCTGATGGATTTGTTTCTATAGCACGCCTCCTCAATGTAACCAAAGCAACATCCACAAAGGAGCGTCAAACTCAAGGAGTTTGGTGTGGTCGAGACCAAGGCAAATCTTCAAACACAACATGAGAATGATGGATGTTTCATTTGCTGAAGATTGGGCATTTTGCATATAATTGTCGATTAGGGCAGAAGTCAGTTAAAAGTAATGACATGACATCAAGTGGTATGTATGGCTATTTTTCAAATTGTGATGAGAAAACTTTTGGGGAAATTATTGAGGAATACGATTTGGATGGCCCTAGCAACAAAGAGCTTTATAAAAGTCAACCATGACAATGATTGGATTGTCAACAAGTAACTCAATTCACATGAATTGAGATAAAAGAGAAATGTAAGATCTAGCTACCTATATAGGCAGATGAGTTCTTGTAAAGTGTAATAACCAAGAATTCAAAGTTGAAAATCATTCATGTGGGCTTCAAAACTATCATTTCTCGATTTAGTTCTTAAAAGATGTAGCTTGATCATGCAAGGCCCTAAATTTCGGTTTCGGTCACCATTTCGGTATCGACCAAAACAGAATTTCGATGGAATTTCGGTGGAATTTCGATCGAAATTTTGGTCATTTCGGTATTTTTATACTAGGACCCCCATATTTCGGTCATTTCGGTCGAATTTCGATTTCGGTTGGATATCGATATTCGACAGAAATTCGACCGAATTTCGCTGAAATTTGAGGCCATGTGATCGTGTTTGTGTCAAGTATGACGAAGAATTTTCTTTTTGTATATTTGCTGATAAACACGTCATTACGTCATATACATATCAAAATTGAAAGATTCCTAGTATTGCAATCATGGAAGAAAGAAGAGTTGCATTTATCTAAGTATATTACTGAGGCTTGCATAGAAAAAACAAAGAAGATTGACACAACCGATCTTCGCCTTGCAAGGTTCATATGTGTAAGCTATCATAGACCAAAGATAGTGATGAAGTTTTTTATGTTAAAAAATCTTTAGATATTCGAGAAGATACCATATATGCTAAGATGCTAACATGGTAAGACTCATCAATATCCATACTAGGAGCTTTGATTTTGAGCCGGGATGCAGATATAGTTGATTGATTTGTATGTATAGAGACTAATTAAATACCCCTTCGAGATCACAATGGGTTACATATTCACTTTCACGTGTACAAGGAGTTTTGATCTCAAGCTAAGACGTCGGTGGAGATAATTCATTCGTGTGTATCTTGACCAATCAAGCACCCTTCTTTGAGTAGAATGATACACATGTTAACTTTCATTTATTATTTTTCAAGATGTCTGGGCCTTCGTTCTTAGGAAGAAGTCTGAGGTTCTCTCCAAGTTAAAGGAATTCCACTAAGAAGATGGAAAGAAAGTTTAGTGCATATATAACCGAGAAGAATAAACATTTATAGAGTTCTCCAATATACCAGAGAAGCTAGAATTTGGTGACAACTAACTTGTCCAAGCTATCACGACAACAAAATTGGGTTGTGGAAGCTGGGGACACGTCCTATTTAGATATGTCAAAATTCTTGCATGCACATTTGCTGTTTGGATTTTCAGTGGAGTGCATGGAGACAATAGCAGATATGATTGACCGCCTACCTCAACTGAAATTAAGCTTCATACTTCATTCTATAAATTATGAATTATCGAGCCAATTGAATTCGACTTTCATGTCCTTGAACAACTTGTTATGCATTTATACCTAAATAAGCTTGCAACAAGTTTGAGATAAAGGCAATCAGTGTTTTAATGTAGGATATGGCAATGAGAGAAAGGATTGGAGGTGCTGTAATTCAACAATCGGAAGATGTTATCCATCAAGGAATAATGTCCTTTACGAAGCATCTTCATGGTAGTCATCTCAAGAGGTTGTGTTACCTGATACAAAGATTCCATAAAATTAAAGGAAAACAAGGTTGTCCTCAACAAGATCCTTGGTTTCATACAAAGATTTCATACTAAAGACATTTTTTGTTGCATTAACCAGAGTTGAACATACTCTGAATATTTCTTGGTTTTGAAGTTGAATATACTTGAGAAGTTTTCTTGTTGCACCAACAAGAGTTTATGAGGATCTTCCAAGGAAACATGGTATGCTAGGCTAAAAGCCACTTTCAACATTGTTAGAGACTAGAGTATGTGTCGGTAGGTGGGTAATTAGATCCCTCCAAGGTCCAATTATCACACCCTCTTATGTTTAGTCCCACATTGATTATTCGTGGGACTTGGAGATTCAATGGGGGCTACATACGAAGTCCCCCCACCCATTATATCAGTTGAGAAAAGTTAATAAAAACATCAGCCCTTTGAGGCAGTTCTCTCGTGGTTTAATCCCGCTCCTCATGGAGTAGGGTTTCACGTTAAATCCATGTGTTCTTCCTTGTCTATTATTCTTTATCTTTGATTACGCTTCCACTTTCTAGTTTTCTACATGGTATTAGAGCTGTTAGATTCTCGAGGTTTTATTTTCGTGATTTGGTTCATGGCTATTGTTGACGATTCATTCTTGAAGATATATTATTATTGTTCATATATATGATTCGTTCTAGATCAAGAAGAGTTCTAGGCTTTGCTTGAAACCCTAATTCATCGCTGTTGATCTATTGAAAACTCTAAAGATCAAGTTCAAGTTCCAGTAAATCTAGGGTTTCTAAACCCTAGAAAATTCCGATCTGAAGGAGCAGGGCGATTTGCATCAGCAAGCGCGATTCTCAGACACATATTCTCCAAGAAAGCATAATCCAGGCGCATGATCTGATGATTCATGCTCAATCGAACTCCGGGTAGTGCTAGGCATAGCCCTAGTTGCATCATCCAAGTGCAACCCCGCTGAATACGGTCACCACCAACTACTAAGGGCCTCTCGCAGCAAAACCAGGCTCAAAGAAGAAGTTGAGAACTCTTCCAGGTGACGCCCATCAGGAACCCTAATTTTGGACAGTGGCGCCCTCGACTCGTATGATTCAAGTGATGCCAAGGGGGCTTCAGACCTTGGCTCAAGCGGTAGAGGCATCAATTGTCCCACAATGCCAGTACTTCAGACACGGTTATGCGTGCCTCCAAGCCACACCTCCTCTCCACATGTGAGGGATCCCAAGTTCAAGCCGCAACAACAGTAACCTCGTCGCTACAACACCTCCCTTCGCGCTTCGGTGACAAGTACAACCCAAATCGGTGCTCCAAGTTGATGCTCTAGGAGGCGATGCGCCTCTTCTTTCTCACTACAGCACCTCCTCCGTGCGCATACAGTAGTACACTTCCTCTCCAACTCCTGGGCGATGACGTATGAGAAAGGGTTCCCTTGATGGGAACCCTATTCGTACGAGAAGAGAAGGCTTCTTTGGGGGAGGAGGTTAAAGGTTCTGCTGGAAATTTAAAAAAATACAGGCGCAATTGGGCCGAAATGTGCAAAAAAAGGAAAAAAAAGGGAACACAACACGGTTTATAAAAAAAGGGAGGAAGGACCTGAGTTATGAAAAAAGGAGGCCTTGAGAAGTATTGGGCCCAATTGGGCCGTAGTGGTTTTGAAAAAAAGGAGGGATGCAAAAAAATGGAAGAAGAGAAAAAGTCGGAAAAAAATAACTTACTGTATTTTGTTTTCCTCATCTTCGTGCCTTCTCCCATCTTGGTCGACACCATGTATTCTGACTAGTATGGGAGAAAAGGAGGAGTATTATATGGAGTTTACATGTCAGATTCTCCTGTTCAGATTTCAGACTACAAGTTGTCAGATTCGGACTCGAAAGATTATTTCAGAGTTCAATTCGATTACAGATGTGCGATCATTATTTAAGAGGTCCCCATCTTCGATTTAAACTCAGAGTTTTCATGTAATCTATAGGGACTTCTGAGTAGAGATCTCATTCTCAAAGACATTGTGGGCTAGGGGTTTCACATGGTTTCAGAGGGAATCCATAACAGAGATCAAATTCTCTGAGCCAGTATGGGAGAGACCCAATTCTCAGACAAGGAGACTTTCAGACTCCATTCTCCAGCGACCATGGACTCTGATGAGGATGTTTCCATGGCTTTTCCAGTTTGGCCCTTCAGAGAGATGAAACAAGTTGCAACCCAGAGTTCTTCAGGTGGAGACTCATTCCAATTTCAATGGCTCTAACAGGCGCAATATAGAGCGCATGTTCTTTGACGAGGAGACCCAGTTTAGCTCACACTCCGACCCTTCAATTCACCCTCACCAGCACAACATGAGCAGCAACGTCCTCAACAGACAACTGGTAAAGTATGCGTTGAGTTGATATTATCCGTAGTATCTTGTATTGTGAGTGAGTGATTTCTTCTTTGTGTCCAAGCTGACCATTGCTTGCTCCAGCTTGAGGGGTAGTGTTAGAGTATGCATCGGTGGGTGGGTAATTGGATCCCTTATCCAAGGAAGGTCGTATCGATATCGATATTGTTTCGGTCTGTCCGAAAAAAGGAAATATCAAGATATATTGCTGATATATCGACGATATCGGTTGAAATGTCGGAAATGGCTCAAAAAACCAATTTTTACCATTTTTTCAGAAATTAAGATCATTCAAGATATTAAAACAACAAATAACCTACAAATACACACTTATATCACACATATCGGTCATTTATAGATCATATATCACACATATCAGTATCGCACATATCGGTCATATCAAACATATCGATGTTAATGTTGATTCTTGACTTATAAATGTTGGAAATGGATTTCATTCAAGTTCTTATAACATGAAATACTACAAATATATACTTAGATAACACATATAGATCATTTTATGAGGACTATGATCTTTATATTGCACATATCGGTCATATTGAACATATTGTTGATGTTGTTAGTTGTTGACCTACTATATATATTGAAAATGGGGTTCATCGAAGTTCTTAGATCACTAAATAACATGCAAATGTACTCTTACTCTCTTAGATCACACATATTGAAAAAAATTACACAAAAGTCAAAAGCCCAAATTACATAAACAAAAATCTCATTAAATTGTAGATCTATTTTTTTAGGATTTAATTAAGTGCACACCTTTTTTAAACAAAAATCACCATGAAATCATGTTTCCTAAGTCTAAAATACGAGATCCAACTCCATTCATCCATAACATCACTTAATAACTCAATAAAAAATCAAAAGCCCCAAATTACATGAACAAAAGCAATGAAAGGTCAAGTGATTTATTCCAAATTTTACATAAAAAAGGAGATTATGCATCAAATAACCACCATGAACGAAGCCTACCTAATTTCCTAATTTATACATCAAATAGGAGAAGATCTCACCTCAAAATGCAAAGGAAGAAGGTAATTGGGAACTCCTGCAGGCTGCACGGTCGAGATGCTCGACATGACGGCGATATGCATCGTTTATAGGCGAAATGGGAACCGAAACCTTAGATATTTAGCAAGGAATCTTCACTGTGTCGGCGATATATCACCGACAACTGATATATCGTCGATATAACGGCAATATATTGCTGACATAGGGGAAATAGATATACAATGGGATATCGAGATGGGAGGTCTTTCGAAACCGATATATCAGCGATACCACACCCTCTTATGTTTAGTCCCGTATCGATTATTCGTAGGGCTTGGAGATTCAGTGGGGGCTTTATAAGAAGCCCTACACCCATTGCATCTATTAGAAGAAAAGTGATTCATTCATTCCAAAGAACCCTAGGCTCTCTTATATAGAGACGGCCCATGCGTAATTTACATAAGGTGGAAACAAGAAAATAAAAATAACATTAACGGTACATAGACTATATAATTATTTCTATACCCCCCTCAAGATGGAGCATAGATATCAATCATGCTCAGCTTGGAAGAACACTTCTGCAGTGGTCCTCTGAGCAACGACTTGGTGATGATGTTAACAGTCAACTCCCCTGAACTGACATGTAAAGCATGGAAAGATATCGGGGCACCGGATTGGCTGAATGAAAGGAATTTAGGTGACAGGTGCTTCTGGTGGATTGTTGATAGCTTGGAATACAGATAGATTTGAGCTAGAGGGTGTTGAATGACGGGGAAGATATCACATAACAATTCTGCTAAGGCGGAAGGCAGACGGTTCAAAGATCTTGGCGACTAACGTGTATTGCCCGTGCAACAGGGTCAGCGTGGCCCGCTTGGTGGAGGATTTGGTTGTGGCCAGGGATGTGGTGACTAATGCCGCATGGATCATTGCAGGCGATTTTAATGTAACTTTGCAGTCGGAAGACCTCCTGGGGGGTCGTGGAGGTAGGGATTGTGGATTGGTGGAGCTAAGTGAAGGGTTGGATGCGCTTGGGCTTCTAGTGGTCAATGCAACTGGTTGTATGCACACTTGGAGGAATGCGAGGTCGAGATCTTGTATCGACAGAATTTTGCTGTCGACTAAAGCAATTGAGCCTTTTCCTTTGGCACGAGCGAGGACGTTGCCAAGGGCGCACTCGGATCATACTCCGCTGTTGTGGTCATCCGACGAAGGGGTACGCCCACGGACTTTCTTCCGTTTTGAGCTGGCATGGATTTTGGAGAACAACTTCTAGGAGAATGTGGTGAAGTTCTGCGAGGATTGCAAGCCCGAGGGTTCAACGACCTGTAGATTGGCTAGCAAGTTGGCCTTGCTGAGGAAGTACTTATGGGACTTCGGTAAACGAAATAAGGATCAACGATGTTGTAGAAGGACGGGGGCTCAGGAAGAGATATGCAGGCTGGACAAGATAGAAGATGAGAGGTGGCGGGATGGCGAGCGGTGCGAGTGCGAAGGCGAGCGGTGTGAGTGCGAAGGGCGCGGGGACTGCGAAGTGCGATCGCCACGAGAGGAGGGCGAGGGGAATGCGAAGGGCGATGCGCGAGAGGGGAGTGCGAACTTCGGTGGGCATGCGCAGGGCGCCGGGGGCTCGAAGTTCGGTGGGAGTTCATCGGATGCGAAGGGGAAGGGGGTGGTCTTTCAAGTCGAAGTTGTTGCTGGCCGTGGCGGTGGTGAAGCTAAGGGGGAGTGGACTCTTGTATCGCACAAGAAGGTGGCGAACCGTTGCTTCAGGTGTGGGGAGAGGGGACATCTCGCTTCTCGCTGTCCCCTTCCTCCGAGATGTTTTGCATGCGGGAAACCGGGGCATCGTCGCGCGTCCTGTTGGTTGCTCCGCGAACGCCGCCAGACGCAGTCCGGGTTGCCATCCTCTTCTCACAAGGTGCGTGCTTTGCATGGCTCTCGTTCCGGTCCTCTCGCTTGGCGGGACGTTCGCTCTTACGCTCAGGTGGTGGATCCCCATTTCTGCTCGTCGCGCGTGGGCCACTTTGATGCGGGTCTTTTGGTTGGTGGTACGGAGCTGCCTCGTCCCCCCACTGGTGGCGAGTGCGTTGCGATGGCGGCTGGTGGTTCGGCTGTCGGTGCAACTTCAGGTTCTCATGGGGTAGTATCGGCAAAGGAGGTCTTTTTCGGTGTTGAAGTGCATGGGAAGGTCTCGCTAACGCGGGGGAAGGAGGATTTGGACGTGACATGTCGCTCGGTGCGTATTGGGGTGGCACAGCGGTGCAACGTCGACTGGGAGGCTGCGAGGTCGCACATTCAAATTCTTCTGGGCCCCCTCTTTTCTGGGGATCTTTTCCTGTTGGACTCTTCTCATTGCCGCGTGCGTGGCCTATCCTCGGAGCAACGGGATAGGCTGCTGTCTGTTGGTTCTAACGACGACGTTCTTTGGAGGAGGACTCGCGTGGCTGATGGTGCATCTACTTCCACCGAGGTCTGCCTCGCGACTATATCTGGCGTTCCTTTCTTGTCAAGAACTGTCCCCGTTCTCTCTAAGGCGTTTCGCCGGTGGGGGGAGATTGTGTCCATCATTGATGATGGCCTTGCTCCGGAGGCTGACTGGAAGTCAACTAGGGTTCTCTTTGAGTGCAGCTCGAGCTTCCTCAAAGATGCGCCAGGAAAGACCTTCTTCGGGTCCCTCAAGATTGGACGTTGGCGGTTTAAGCCTGAGCTCTCCATTATCCTCCCTCCGCCGGAGGCTTCGAACTGGGCGGCGCTGGTGGAGGGTGCGGTTGTTTCGGCGATGGCGCTCGGTCCGGTGGCCGCGGGGCTGGAGCGTGACGCTTCGTCTCCGCCTTGCCACGTGGAGCGTGTTGCTGATTCTTCCGAAGAGTCCCTTTGCATGGCTGACGTGGAGGGAACCTTCGAGGCGACTCCTCGAGTCCCGCGTCAAATCTCCTCGTCTCCCTGACGTAGGGATACCCGAGGTCGATTCGCCTTTTCTCTCTCCTCAGATTGCGTCGGCTCCAGCCTTGTTAGTTGGATTATCGGGTACTTCCGCGGGTCTCCAGTGCTTGCGGGTAGGCGTACCCGTTCAGTTTGGATCTTGGCCGCGGGCCTTGCACCAGAATATCCGGGCAAACTCGCCCGACTCTTTGATGGTTCAATTCGAGGCCTTGCGTCTCAATGTTGGCTCAGATCAGGACTCTACGCGTTTTGATTCTCCTCGGACACCGGTGCAGACTTCCCCTGTGCTTCATGCGGACTTCTCTTCTGCTATTCTTCCATCGGGAACCCACCTCTCAGGCGATGGGGAGGGCCCTTCCTTCAGACGTTTTGGGACAACTTACAGGAGGCGCACCCTTGCTGGACATGGCGCTTTGGTGTTTCATTCTTGTGCCTTCTTGAGGGAGGCTATGGCAGAAGCAGTGGGCCTTCGCGGCCTGGGGGGAAACGAAGGAGGCCTTGGGGATGGAGGCCTTGGGGGGAACTCCGGAGGTTTTTAATGAAGGTTCTCTCTTGGAACGTCCGTGGACTCGGGGATTTGGTTAAGCGTCGATCCTTGGGTTCACGACTCTCAGAATGGTGTTGCGACGTTGCTTTCATTCAAGAAACAAAATTGCGAGATGTCGATGACTTTACGTGGCGTTCTTTTGGCGCTGGTCCCTTTGATGAATTTCGAGCGGTGAATGCGGTTGGTTTCGCCGGGGGTCTTCTTGTGACCTGGCGATCTCAATCGTTCTCCTTTAGTTCCATGCTTGTCGGTCGCCATATGATCTCTGTTGCTTTGAACCGGGTCGATTCCACTGATCCGATGGTTTTCTCGTGTATTTACGCACCTACGTGCCATATTTTGAGAAGGGAATTATGGGAGGATATGCGGGATGCGGCTACTTTATTTGGGGGACTCCCCTGGATCCTGGGGGGAGATTTCAACGTCACCATCCATTCTTCCGATCGGCCTCGCGGCAGGGGTGGGCACGACCCGGGATCACATGATTTTCTTGACGTTATTGATGCCCTGACGCTATTTAACTTGGTTCCAAGTGACATTTCTTACACTTGGAGGAACGGATCCTCTCGCTCTCGAATTGACCGGTTCTTGACTAATGGGAAGTGTATGGATTCCTTTCCCCTTTGCTCTGTTTCCTCTTGCCCCCGATCGTTCTCGGATCACTCTCCTATAATTTGAGATTCTGGCGATGGTATTCGTCCTCGGGGGCTATTTCGTTACGAGAAGTGTTGGTTGTTGGAACCTAATTTCAAACTGGTCGTTCAGGACCATTGGACCCATGTTCCCGTCTCCGGGTCCGCGGCGTCTAAACTTGATCAGAAGCTTGCTTCGCTTCGGAGGGTGCTTGCGGACTTCAAACGAAACTCCAGGCAGGCGCGGCTTGCTGTGCGCGCTGAGGCGAAGGATCTTATCTTGCAATTTGATTCGATGGAGAATGAGCGTGAGCTCTCACTTGACGAACTTCGGGAGCGCAATTCCGCTCACGCTCGGGTACAGGAGGAGGACAAGAAAAGATCAATTGAATGGCGCCAGCGCTCGAGGTTAAAATGGCTTAATGAGGGCGATGCGAATACTGCCTTCTTCCACCGGGTGGCGAGCAATCGGAAGCGTTATAACATGATGCGGTCCCTCTCTATCAATGATGTTCATTTCGTCGGGGAAAGGGAGATGGGGCGCGCCATTGTGGATCACCTCAGGCGTACCTCATCAAACTCTTCCCCGCGTAGGTGGCGTTGGCTGGGTTGTGGCGCTTCACCTATCTCGGATGCGGACTCCGCGACTCTTACTCGTTCCATCTCATTGGAGGAGACTAAAGCGACTGTGTGGGCTTTAAATAAAGATTCTTCCCCGGGGCCTGATGGGTTTTCCGTCGCTTTTTATCGCAACTTTTGGGAGACTGTTGCGGGGGATGTCATGCAAGTCATCTCAGAATTTTGTTCGGGTAACTTCGGCTTTGATCGCATCAATCGGGCGAATATTGTTCTAATTCCTACAAGAGAACCGGCGATACGTATTGAGGATTTTCGGCCTATTTCGGTCTCCAATGGAATCAACCTTATCGTGGCAGAAATTTTGGCCACGCGTCTGTCTCGGGTTCTGGATGGCCTTATCTCTCCGGTTCAAGCAGCGTTCATTAAAGGGAGGCACATCGCTGACTGCATTGTCGTGGCATCCGAAATGGTGGCAGATTGTAAAAAAGAAAAAAAAGAAGGGGGTGCTTTGGAAAATTGATTTTGCAAAGGCTTATGATTGCCTCGAGTGGAGCTTCCTGTGGTCTGTTTTGCGAAGACGATGTTTCCCAAACTTATGGATCTCTTGGATGCGTAGATGCGTCTCCACGGCTTCGCTCTCTCTGTTGATCAATGGACGGCCGGTTGGTGGCTCTTTCCAGCCTCGCAGGGGGGTGCATCAGGGCTGCCCTCTTGCGCCCCTCCTCTTCGTTTTGGCCTCTGATGTGCTGGCACGAATGGTGTACCGCGTAATTGACGCGGGGCTTACTAATGGGTTCCGCAAGGGGGATGTTTGCGTACCCTTGATCCAGTTCGCTGACGATACGATTTGCTTCATTGAGGGCGGTCCAGAGGAGGTATCCGGTATGGCTAATACTCTCGCTCTTTTCTGTGAATTATCGGGCTTGTCGATTAATGTCTCCAAATCCAACGTGGTGCCTTTTGGCTTGTCGCCTGCGGAGGCGGAGGAATGTGGCCGGCTGCTCGGCTCTTCGCCTGGGGAGCTTTCAATTGCTTATCTTGGTATTCCCTTATCGGTGGGGCAGGCCAGAACTAAGGATTGACGTGTTATCACTGAACGGGTGGAGTCGCGACTTGCCGGTTGGCGGGCGGCCTTGCTTTCCAGGGGAGGGCGTCTTATCCTTCTCAAATCGGTGCTCTCATCTATACCCGTATATTTCCTCTCTGTTCGAAGAATGCCTGCGGGGGTCCGCTTGCGCCTGGAGCGGTGTATGCAACGTTTCTTGTGGGGGCGGAAGGACGTGATGGTAGGGGCATGCATCTGGCCGCTTTGGATGTGGTGTCCATGCCTAAACATTTCGGTGGGCTTGGTGGCCGGAGATTGGATCTGGTAAATGACACCCTCTTACTCAAATGGGTGAGTAGACTCTGGGGAAAGGGTGATAACTTTTTCATCAATGTTCTAAGGGTGCTCTTGGGCAGCGACTGGTTCGGGCTGCAGCGGGGGGCCTTGCAATTACATTACTCCCCATTCTGGCGCAGCGTCTCGGCTGCACTGCAGAGGAACGCGGTGCTCTTCATCCCTGTGCTGGGGACGGGGGAATCCTTCAAATTTTGGCTGGATGACTGGTCGGGAGGATGCCCTCTTCAGGTGCGTTTCCCGCGATTGTTCGTCCTTGCGTCGAATAGGCTTGCGTCTGTCGCGGAGTGTTGGGCGGATGGCTGTTGGTGCCCTCGGTTCTCGGCGAACTTCTCTGAGCAGCGGGTGGATGATTACGTTTTGATGATGGCGGCTCTCAGTACTGTTGCTACGCCTAATTTGCAGGGGGATCATTGGCGCTGGAAGGACGGTTCCTTCTCCACTCGGAAGGCCTACCGGGTTCTGCTCCCTTCTCCTCCCCCTACGTCTTCTCTGTGCGTGACTGTGGTCTCATCTGGGGATTGCGCTTGCCGGAGCGCATTGGCATCTTCCTTTGGCTTCTTCGCCAAAGGAGACTGTTGACTCGCGATCGTTGCGCCAAGTTTTTTCCACTGACCAGTGCATCATGCCCTCTTTGTGGCGATGAGGACGAAGCCGCTGATCATCTTTTCTTTGGCTGCTCCTTGGTTGCGGGTGTTTGGGACGATTTGGCCTGGGCTCGAGCGGACAATCTCGAAGGCTTTTGCGAGACTCTTTGGACGAACAGGGACATGGACATGCATCATCTTTTGGCTCCTATCGCGCGGTTGTGGTGCATTTGGCTTGCCAGGAACGACGTTATTTTCTCGGGGCAGCGTTTCTATCGTGAAAACGTCATTATTTCGAGTACTCGATTCATTTCCGATTGGTGTACTCCATAGGTTAATGGCCAATCTGTGGCGGCTTTTCTTTTTGTATTCGCATTCGCCTTCTGCTCCATTCTACCCCACCTCCCCTATGTAAGTATCTCTCTTTTCTCTCTTATTTAGTTATATATATCTCTGGGGGGAGCACCAACGAGTGCATCCCCCTTCTTTTGAGCCTAAAAAAAAGATGAGAGGTGGCTAGCGATGGAGGAGCTTGCAGACATGGACGCCCACCTGGTGGAGATTCTGCTTGAAGACAAAAAAGCGGAAGTGATATGGAGGTAGAGATCTAGGTAGCGATGGTTAAAGGAGCGTGATGCGAATACAAAATTTTTCCATGCATTGGCCAGTGGGAGGATGCGCTGAAAATTGATACACTCGATTGTAGTAGGAGGGGAGATGGTGGCAGGCGATAAGGAGATGGGGGTGACCTTAAGATCTCATTGCCGAGCATTCGGCAGAAGACGAAACTGACCTAGGTGCAGGTGGAAAGGGAAGGGTGTATCGCATGTTTCAAGTTCAGAGGCTGGGGAGATGCTTAGGGGTTTCACGGAGGAGGCCAGGCGGGCACTCTTCCTGCTCAATGCGGATGATGCTCCGGGATCAAATGGTTTCCCGGTGTATTTCTACAAGGAGTTTTAGGATACGGTTAAGGGAGATGTTCTGGATGTGTTGGAGGAGTTTCGACATGGGAATAGAGGCTTCGAGAAGCTGAACACGACGCTCCCTTTTTTGCTGCCAAAAAAGGATGCGTCAGTCAGGGTGGAAGATTATAGACCTATCGCTTTATCTAATGTTATCTGTTTGTTAGTTTCGAAGATCTTGGCTAACCTGTTGAGGGGAGTTCTAAATTAGATCATCTCGCCTGAGCAGATGGCGTTTGTTCCTGGGATATCTACGAGGGATGGGTTGGTGTTGTCTTCGGAGATGGTTACGGAAGGGAAGAGAAGCAAGGCCAAAGGGGTGCTCTGGAAGGTGGATTTCTCCAAGGCATATGACTCTGTGGATTGGAGATTCCTGTGGGCATGCTTGAGAGAATGGGCTTCCTTGAGACATGGATTGCTTGGATGAAGCGATGTGTCACAACTGCATCTCATGCCGTGCTAGTTAACAGTAGATCGAAGGGTTGTTTCTTTCAAGTTTCAACCGCAGAGAGGGATCAAACAGGGGTGCCCGGTGGCCCCACTTCTATTTGTCATTGTGGTGGATGCTTTGGCGGTTATGATGAAGTTGAAGGTTAAAGAGGATTGGGTTTTGGGCTATTAGAGGGACGATATCTCCATCCTGCTTCTTCATTATGCGGATGATGTGATGCTTTTCCTGGGAGTTGAGGAGGAAAAAATTCGAAGAGCCTCATGCATCATGGATATATTTTGGGACATCTCTAGGTTTCAGATCAATAGGGACAAATCGGTGGTGGTGCCTTTCGATCTCGCGGAGGAGGGGGCATGCCACGCTTTGTTGGCACTGGGATGCCCCACGACGGCATTGACGGTTCCTTACCTCGGGCTTTCATTGGGAGCGGAGAAGTCGAAGGCGGAGGATTGGAGGCCGATGTTATAAAGATTGGAAGAAAAAATTAGCAGGATGGAAGGCGACCCAAAGGTGGGAACTTGATTCTACTGAATCATGTTTTATCAGCCATCTCGATTTTTTTGTTCCACAAAAGCACTCCCGATAGGTGTGGGTTATAAGGTTGAGGCGTTGATGAGGAAATTTTTCTGGTCGGATGGGCGGCATGGCAGAAAGGGGATTCACCTGGTTGAGTGGGGCACTCTGACGTCTGCAAAGTTGAATGATGGATTGGGAATGCTGTGGATAGGGAAGATGAATGAGGCTCTTTTTGCGAAGTGGGTTGTTCATATTTAGGAAAATTCAAATGAACTGGTATGCCGCTTGATCCGAAGGATTTATGGGATTACTATGTTGTTGGACGTTGCACCAGGGAGGCTTCCATCATCTCTGTGGAAGGGGATTACTGTTGTATTCCGAAGATTGCTTTTGGGATCAAGTCTGTGCTGAGTGATGGCACAAGATTTCATTTTTGGAGGGATGACTGGATGGGGACGGAAGTTTGGGGGATATGTTCTCGCGACTTTTGAGGCTAGCAGGCGACAAAGAGGTATTCGTGCAATAGGTGTTGGACCGTAGAGCTTGGTCTCCGACTTTTCGTTGCCTTTATCTGAGTAGAGAGTAAAGGAGTTCCTTTTGTTGCAGACTGAGCTCTTACAGGGCCGAGAGTCCGTCGACAGGCTGTGATTATTTCATTTGGGGTAACAGGAGGCTTACGGTGTGAAAGACATATCATTTTATTGCGGGCGGAAGGGAAGATGGTCAGGAGGATCTCCGTGTGGATATGAATTTGATATGGAGGCGTAAGGTTCCCAACAAAATCAAGGTTTTCCTGTGGTTATTCATACATGGAAGGCTGCTTACCAAGGAACGTCGTGGGTAGATTTTGTGGTGGAGGATATTACGTGCGATAGATGCGGCGGATTTAGGGAGGATACTAAACATTTGTTCTTCTCTTGCTAGTTTTCTGTGGAGATATGGAGGTAGGCTAACATCTCATGGATGGCAAGGGGCGGCTATGATGCTTTCTGGAGGGGGTTCCACTCGATCTGCGGCTATGGACATGAGGACAACGTGTACTCGATTGCATTGGTGTGAGCAATTTGGTGTGCTAGGAACAAGCATATTTTGAGGGGAATGGGTTTTAATCACATAAGCGTAATGAGGCACTGTAGGACATTGTGTAATTCTTGGAAAGCGTGAAGTGATGTAAAAATTTTCTTTATCTTTACTTTTATCTTCTTTATTAATACAAAGAGTTACGGTGGTGGGTCCCAATTGGGAGGTATCCTTTTTTCGTCAAAAAAAGTGGATAGTATGCGGTCTTGGTCCAGGTGAAACCTTACATTACGACTCTAAGGTAGAAAGAATGCCTTAGGATTGGGGTGTCTTCGTATGCATGCGATGTAGTGTGGTAGTTGTAAGATTTTACGTTCACCTAACTGTAGTAATATTCTTATTTTGATATAATTGATTTTACGTTCACTTCCATTGTTGTGAGACGTCGGATGTAATGCATCCTAACTAAGTTCCTAACACGTCTACTAGCTCAAGGGTTTAAATATATGTTTCGGATATCGTACCGATACCATGTCAATACGGTTTTTAGTCGAAATTTCGATGACATTTCACCCATATCGACCACCATTTGTGAAGAAATGATCGGGAACTGCCATCATATCGCCATTTCGTTCGAAATTTTGGTTCCTTGTCGAAACTGAAATTTTGACGAAATTTCACGAAATCTGAAACCATGCACTAGCTTCACCTAACTACCATAGTAATTATTTTTATTTTGGTATATAGATGATTTTACACTCACTTCCATTTGTTATGAGATGTCGGATGTGATGATGAATCTTAATAAATATTGATGATTGATGATTGAAAATTGATGATTTCCAAGATCTAATCTCTTTCATTTCCAGCACCTACTGGCGAAACAGTAACAAAAAAACTCAACTCCACCCGACAACGATCTTTTCATCGCCAGGACCAACTGACGAAACAATAATCAAAACTCAAGCGGTGAGAAAGCCTCCTAAGAGACTCTTCCGTCTCACCCTCTCAGAGGAATTGCGGTCCAAGAGAGGGCTAGGCACACTCCAGAACTACGCCCCTGAGACGGATGGGAGAGACTCTTTGGTCTGAGTCACTCCAAAACCAGTTCGATTGGTATTGACAAAATTTGCTCGAAAAGAAGACCATGCGTAAAAATAAGGTCAGCGGAACTGGTCGAACACTTGGATCCAACGGAAACGTAAAAACAGTGCTAGCTCGTGTAAACTTGTATAAAGGATTGGTATCCTAGACCCACGCACTAGGTGGCCGCTACCCTAACTGATCTTCCTATCTCCCGCCCAACTAACGGTTAACACACCCTCGCACAGTCAGGTGTAAGCTTCACCATGATTGGTACATATATCAATCATCAATGATTCATAACAACCAAGTTTCTCATAGCTTTCACAGTAATGTATGCCATTTAAGTTCCTTGATATGATAAAGCACTGAGATTCCTGGATTCTAATGATTGGTCTGGAACTTAGAGTCAATTTCATGCACCATCCTCAATGCTATCATTTTTAAAATGATGAGATTAGAAGTTGTTCATTAGATCTAGATTTGAGCTCAATTCTATACCAAATTACCGATTCTTCTCTTCTTTAAATCATGAGATTTAGAACTACTCATTAGATCTGTATTTAAGTTTAATTCTATACCAGATTACCCAACTCTTTTTTCTTTAACTTATGAGATTTAGATCTACTCATTAGATCTGGATTAAGTTCAATTCTATGCCAAATTACCAAACTCTTCATTTTTAAGACAAGATTTACAGGTAATTAGTGTTTAAATTTTGATCCAATTGCATGTAAAACACTCACAAATTCTTTCATTTTTAATGCATAAAATCTGTAACTAATTAGTTCTGAAAGTAGACTCAAATTCATACTAATTCATTCCCTAGATCTCTCATATTTCAAGCATGACTATATGTATCTAATTAGTCTAAAATTTAACTCAACTTGCATGCTAATTCATCCTTAGATCTCTCATATTTCAAGCATGAATATATGAAGCTAATTAGTCTAAAATTTGACTCAATTCGCATGCCAATCTATCCTTAAATCTCTCATATTCAAGCATAAGAATTTGTAACTAGTTATCTGGAGTTAAACTCAATTCATATACTAATTCATCCCTAATCTTTGAAATTTTAAGATATGAGCAACCAAGGATGCAAAAACGGTTTAAACAGTCGTTTAAACGCATGCGGTGCCCAGCCGCATCGTTTAGTGAAAAATAGTCTATAAACAGCTAGGCCGCTTAAACGGCCTTAAACGACCTTAAACGACCTTTTAAATGCATTGATCTATATTCTTCAAAAGATCACCATTATCCATGACTTTTATGTTGTCTTTTTCGACATTTGACTATGAATTCTTGCTGTTTATGTTATCTATTTTGAAATTTGGATGAAACATTCCTTGAATTTGATAATATTTGATCTATATTGTGAATCTATGATTATATTTCTTATTTATTTATACTTTTTTTATTAATTATATATATGTAATATTTTTTTATTAATTAAAAATGCAAAACCGCATAACCCGTTTAATTTCCGTTTAAACTCCCGCGTACCGTTTAATCAGTAATCAGTGACCCTATCGACTGAATACTGCATACCACTTTTTGCAACCTTGTGAACAATACATAAACAATGGTATGATTTTAACACTAAATGCTTGCAAATCACTTCAAACATCTAAATTTTAGCCTTGAAAACAATGGCTAATTATGGTATGATTTTTTAGTCATATTCATGCCAACTTAACCCTCAATTCTTCACATTTTCAAGGCATGAAAATAGTACACTAACAATGATATGAATTTATTTTTAATTTCATGCACATCTCTCTCAATACCACATCATTTAAGCATGCAAATCACCATACAAATGCACACCTCACATTTTATCATGAAATCAGTTCCTAAACAATGGTTTGAATCTAGTGCTAAATGCATGCAAAACACATCCAATTTCTCATCAAATCAGGAGCAAATTTTGTGATATGAATTTGGTTCTAAATGCATGCAAAACATCCCCAATTTCTTCCTCTTTCAAGCATGTTGAGATTCTTATATCTCTTGGTCTTTATTTATATTTGTTATTTCTCCAGTCTATCTTATGTAATTTTTCCATAAAGATTTTCTCCTATATACGAGAGCTCTAGGGCTTTGAGGAATACAACTTTTCATTTTCTCCTTACACATGGTATTAGAGCGACTGTCCTAGACTGGAGCCTGTGCCCTAGAGACCTAACCCTACCAAAGCAGTAGCCTGTGCGGGGCCTCCACCTATCCTCTCCACACACCGCCGCTCCACGCCGTCCGCTCCACGTGTCGCCTATTTGCGACGCTCCACCGCAGCTCCAGTCGAAGCCGCTGAAGCTGTCCCCGGGCCGCAGCCAGCCACTGGCCGTTGCTTGCTCGGGTCGTCCATGGGCCGCGACTTCAGTCGAAGCCGTTCACCCTAGCCCGTGAGGGCTGCGACTTCCTGCGCCTCATTGCTAACGTTGTGTTTTTGGGTTCTTAGGGTGTGACATCATTACCTAAAATACCCTAGGTACCCAAAGAAGTTTTCAGAAGAATGGAAGAGGTTGTGATATGAGTCTACACCCACAACCATCTTCCTGTATGTCAGTGTAGGCACTGGTCTTTCTTGTTGCTGATCCAGTCTTGGAAATCGATGTCATCATGTTTGACAACAAAGTCGACGTCCCATCCTTGGGTGCATTCAAAGGTTCATCACCCATCGTCAAAATGGATGGAACAAACTATGAACTGTGGGCCATGCGGTTCATGAGTTTAATGCAATGCCATGATAAGAAGCATATCCTCACGGCGGAGGAGCCACATGACAAGACTGGGAAAACACCTCATGTGAGGCAGATGATTCCTATGCACGTGTATGGCTATCCGGGACTGTGTCCACAGAGATAGCCAATGATATTTTGAGTTAGCCTACTGCGAGGCTATGTGGGATATTCTTGCTGCTACATATTCTCTAGCGAAGAATGAGTCGAAGATACCGCAGCTACAACACGATATCTTCACATCGAAGCAGAATGGTCGCCCCTTCATTCCCTCTATACTTCTTTAATGGGTATGTTTGAGAAGTTACATGGGTATATTCCCTTGACTGCTACTCCAGAGCAGCTCAGGCGTACAGAGACTCTGTGATTACTGGGGTTTTTCTAGCCGCTCTTGATCCTGAGTACGATGCAGCTTGAGCCCAGATTCTCACTGATGTCCGATCAAGGAAGGCTGTATCGATGTCGATATCGTTTCGATCTGCCCGGAAATGAATATATCGGGATATATCACTGATATATCAACGATATCAGTGAAAATATCGGAAAATGGCTCAAAAAAGCTATTTTTTTATCGTTTTTCAGAAATTAAGATCATTGAAGATATTAAAACAACAAATAACTTACAAATACACACTTTTGTCACACATATCGATCATCTATAGCCCATATATCACACATATCGGTAATATCGAACATATCGCTGTTATTGTTTATGGATTTCATTCAAGTTCTTATAAGCTATAACATTAAATAACTTACAAATATACACTTAGATGACACATATAGATCATTTGTGAAGACTATGATCCTTATGTTGCACATATCGGTTTATCGAACATATCAGTGGTACTGTTCGTTGTCGACCTATATATATTGAACATGGAGTTCATCCAAGTTCTTATATCACTAAATAACTTACAAATATACTCTTAGATCACACATATCGGTCATCTATGAAGCTTATATCGCATATATCAATCATTTTGAACATATCGATATTAATGTTGATTTTTAGCTTGTAGATATGTTTTTTTGAAGAATTGACTTATAGATTAGGAAATGGATTTCATTCAAGTTCTTTACAACATGAAATAACTTGCAAATATACTCCAAGTTGACGAACCATTGTATGCACCTCTTGTCGCACCATACCCTACCAGTATAGGGGTCTCGCTATTCTAAGAATAGATTTCCTCCTGTCGCACCATACTCTGCCACTCTGAGGAACGTGCTATTCTAAGCATGGATTTCCTGCTTCAGCTCAGGTTGCAGAGCAGACACAACAGGTTGGAGTCCTCACCTGTTTCCGATCAGAGGTTTGATGAACTTGTAGCTCGACTCGGGGAGATTATGCCTACTACTGGGTCAGCTAGCTCTCCTTCAGGGTCCTCAGAGGTGGCTGCCTCAGCATCAACGTCTACTTTAGGTATAACATATGCCTTTAATACTTGTTACTGAGCGGACTTGTCAGAATGGATCATGGATTCAGGAGCATCCTATCATCTAGGCAGTGACAGAGGCCAGTTTAGTGTTTTTCGTCTGACTCAGACTAGATGATCTGTTGTGATAGCAGATGGGACACACTCTCCCATAATCGGTCTGGGGGAGGTGCAGTTGATCCCTACAATGAGGCTTCAGAATGTTCTTTACGCCCCTGAATTTTCTATGAATCTACTTTCAATTAGTCAAATCACCAAGGATTTACATTGTTGTGCCACATTTTATCCATCTACTCTTGTGTTTCAGGATATACTAATGGGCATGGCGATTGGAACTGGTCGTGAGTAAGGGAGTCTCTACAGACTAGTGCAATCTCCTTATGCTGGTGTCTCTTCTCTTCGTACTGGATTTGTTTCTCCCTATACGTGTCACCTTCGATTTGGTCATCTTCCTATGTAAAAGCTGTGTCACATTCTTTCACAGATTTCTCCTCGCTCTACCTTTCAATACGAGGCCTGCCAACTTGGGAAGCATCATCACTTTACTTTTCAGTCGTCAGGGTCAGAGTAGTCATAGTTTGTTTGAGTTAATTCATTTTGAGATTTGGGGTCCCAGTCGTGTCCCAGATCATCAGGGACATAGGCTTTATCCTGCTGCAGTTGATGAGTTTTCAAGGTAGTCTTGGGTTTTTCTTCTTAAGAACAAGTCCGATGCTAGTCTTGTTATCCAGTCTTTCATTAATGAAATAAAGAATATTTTTCAGCAGAAGTCAAATTTATCCAGTCATATAATGCACTTGAATTTTGCAGTACTCAACTTTCTCAGTTCCTTAGTTCTCATGGTATTATTCATCCGACATCCTGTGCATTTACTTCTCAGAATGGGGTGGCTGAACGAAAACACCGCCATCTTTTGGATGTTACCATAACTCATTTGAATCTGAGTCATGCCCCTCATTCATATTGGGGGGATGCGGTCCTAACCGCTTGCGACCTATTAAATCCTATGCCTTCTTCGATTTTGGGGGAGAAGATTTTGTTCTTGATTACGTTTCCCGAGACGAATCTTTTCTCACTTACGTCTCGTGTTTTTGGTTTGGTAGCTTTTGTTCATCAGATGTCTTCTGGTCTTGACAAGCTCTCTCCCAGAGCTGTCAAATGTGTGGTTGTTGGGTATTCCAAAACCCAAAAGGGATATCGGTGCTTCGACCCGGTTCGACGAAGGTACTATGTTAGTGCAGATGTCATCTTCTTTGAGTCCATTGTGTATTTTTCTCCCACAGGTAACAAGCTTATTCAACTCAGCCATAGCAGGTTCCAAGCCCGGGTAAATGAGGAGGGTTGCGTTAGGTAGCCGACAGCCAGCGTAAAACAGTCAGAAACAATTTCCTAAATAGTACTATTTAAGAAGTTGCCTCATGACAGTCGGATCTTTTCAACATGGATTTAAGCAAACATATAGATTTCGTTGGGGTGTTCCCTACTTGCGACGCGTTGCATCGCCAGAATGCAATGAAAAATTGGCAAGGGCCGCTACATCGCAGCTTGGATGTACTTCAAGATTTGCAAGGGTTCTCGCATGTGGAACGCATGCGGGTAATTAAGCTAATTTCGCTGAATCACCGCCTGGATGCAGTCCAAAATTTACAAGGTTTCTCGCATAATCGACGCATGCGAGTAAAGAAGTTAGTCCAAAAGAGATTACATGGAAGTTGCGATTGGTAGTTGGAATATTGGCACTTTAATTGGAAAGTTGATGGAGATAGTGGATACGATGGAAAGAAGGAAGGTTCATATACTATGTCTTCAAGAGACTAAATGGGTTGGAGAGAAAGCAAAGGAGATTGAGAAAACAGGCTTTAAATTTTGGTATTCAGGTAAAGATAAGAGTAGAAACGGTGTTGGAGTGGTTGTTCGTAAGGATTTGAAGGGTTGTGTGGTTAAGGTGAAAAGATTCGGGGATCGAATTATTTTGCTAAAATTGGTGCTTGAAGAAGAAATTCTGAATATCATCTCAGTTTATGCACCGCAAATTGGTTTAGATGAAAGGACTAAACAAGCTTTTTGGGAGGATTTGGATAAGAGTCTACAAGGAATCCCCCAAAGAGAGATGATTTGCCTCGATGGAGATCTTAATGGACATGTGGGAAAAGATGCTTCAGTGTATGCTATTGTTCATGGAGGACATGGTTTTGGGGATAGAAATGAAGAGGGAAAAGCCATCCTGGATTTTGCAACGGCATATGATCTTTTCATAGCAAACACTCTCTTCAAGAAGAGGGAGGACCATTTAATTACTTATAAGAGTGGGCCAACTAGAACACAAATAGATTACTTTGCGTTGAGGAGGAGAGATAGGCTATGTTGTAAAGACTGCAAAGTAATCCCAGGAGAGAGTTTAACAACCCAACATCGTTTGTTAGTCTTGGATGTACAAATGAAAGGGTTGGTAAAGAAAAGGAGGGTTTCTAAGATAACTAGAACTAGATGGTGGAATCTTCCATTGAGGCAAACGAGCTTCAGGGAGAAGGTTTTAGAAGACTTATCTTGGGATTGTAGCGGTAGTGCAAACGAGATGCGGGAGGCAGTAACATCTTGTATCCGAAAGGTAGCCAAAGAGATGCTAGGCGAGTCAAAGGGAGAAGCTCCATGTCAAAAGGAGGCTTGGTGGTGGAGTGAAGGGGTGCAAGAGAAGCTAAAAATAAAAAGAGCTTGCTTTAAAGCTATGTCTAAGGATAGAACCGAGGAAACTGTCACAAATTACAAAATAGCGAAGAAGGAAGCAAAGAAGGTCGTAAGCGAAGCTAAGTCAAAAGCTTATGAAGTTTTGTATAAAAATCTCGACTCTAAGGAGGGACAGAAGGATATATTCAGGTTGGCTAAAGCAAGAGAAAGAAAAACCAAAGACCTTTCTCAAGTGAGATACATTAAGGACGAGGAAGGTCATATGCTTGTTACTCAGAAGGATATAAAGACTAGATGGGAGCAGTACTTCCATAAACTTTTCATTGGGGAAGGAAATAGAGATATCACTTTGGATGATCTAGCTTGTAGTGAAAGTTACTTGAATCGTGCATGCTATAGACGGATACAAAGAAAGGAAGTAGAGGAGGGTTTGAAGGTTATGAGACCTGGAATAGGTGTAGGACCGGATGACATCCCTGTAGAAGTATGGAGAGTTTTAGGTGAGCGTGGTTTGACTTGGCTTACGAATCTATTCAATGTTATTTGGCGAAGCAAGAAAATGCATGAAGATTGGAGGAGTATCGCGGTGCCTCTTTATAAGAATAAAGGAGACATTCAAAAATGTTCAAATTATAGAGGTATCAAGCTGATGTGTCACACTATGAAAATTTGGGAACGTGCGATCGAAAGAAGGTTGAGGCAAATTTCCAATGTAAAAGAAAACTAATTCGGATTCATGCCAGGTTGCTCAACGATTGAAGCCATCCATTTGCTGAGGAGAACAATGGAGATTTATAGAGCTAAAAGGAAGAACCTCCACATGATCTTTATTGATTTGGAGAAGGCTTATGATTCTGTCCCACGAGAGATATTGGGGATAGTTTTAGAGAAGAGACAAATACCTGTCCTATACAGTAACCTCGTAAAGGACATGTATGATAGGGCTTTATCTTGTGTAAGGACCCCGTCTGGGAAGACTGGATATTTTGACATTAACATTGGTTTACATCAAGGTTCTGCTTTGAGTCCATTTCTTTTTACTTTGATTATAAACGAGTTGACCAGTCACATTCAGGATGAGTTACCTTGGTGTATGTTATTTGTTGATGATATTGTGTTAATTGACGAGACTAGAGATGGAGTAAATGAGAAGCTTGAGGTCAGGAGACATGAGTTGGAGACTAAAGGATTTCGTATAAGTAGGGCTAAGACGGAATATATGGAGTGCACCTTTGATGGAAGCAATGGTAAATGAACCGAGGTGAAGATCGGTAACAATAACATTCAGAAGAGAGATTCCTTTAGATATCTGGGATCTATTTTGCAACATGATGGGGAAATTGATGGAGATGTTACTAATAGAATAAATGCAGGCTGGCTAAAGTGGAGAGGAGCCTCTGCTGTTCTCTGTGATAAGAAAATACCTTTAAAGATTAAAGGAAAGTTTTACAAAGCAGCCGTGAGACCTGCTATGCTTTATGGATCTGAATGTTGGCCTGTGAACCATAGACATGTGCAGAGAATGAATGTAGCGGAAATGAAAAATGCTAAGGTGGATGTAGACATACACGTAAAGATCGGATTCGAAATGATGCAATCAGAAAGAAAGTTGGCGTAGCTTCGATCGAGGATAAGATGCGAGAAAACCGCTTAAGATTGGTTTGGACATTTGCAAAGAAGATCAGCTGATGCACCAGTTAGGAGATGCGAGTGTTGGGATGTTGAGCCGACTAAGATAGGGCGAGGACGGCCCAAGAAGTGTTGGAAAGAGACCATACGAAGGGATCTTAGTTTTTTGGATATAAGCCTGGGATTGGCCCAAGATAGATCTAAATGGAGGCGAAGAATCCATGTAGCCGACCCTACTTAATTGTGGGAAAAGGCTTTGTTATTGTTGTAGGTAACAAGCTTATTCCTTGAGAGGATGGAGAAGAGGTCTATATACCTCTACCTCCGATCTCCATTCCACCATCACCTCCTCCACCACCTCCATCACTGCCGCCTCCGCCACCACCTCCTCCACCCCCCCCATTTTCTATCCGCAGGTTTACCAGCGACAGTCCGAAGCTCACGTGCCTCCTCCATCATCCAGCATGTGTAAGGTATTGTTTCGAACATATGAGTTCTTTTATTGGTACTGGTGATTTGAATGAACATACTGTGGTACAAGAGGGCTAGGATGATTCACTTTCTGCACGTTCTGACGATCTGGATGTACCTATTGCTCTTCAGAGGTAGAAGAGGGCATGTACTATGCACCCACTTGCTTCACATGTTTCATTGGGACCATCTTTCCAAGGACTTTCAGAAGTTTGTTGTGGGATTGTCTGCTGTGGAAATACCACGAACCTACCAAGATGCGTTGCATGATAGCCAGTGGTGTCTAGCTATGGAGGAGGAAATGACAGCTCTATAGTCTCATGGCACATGGAGTGTTGTACAAGCTCCACCAGGTATGTCTGTTGTTGGTAACAAGTGGGTTGTTACTGTGAAACATCGTGCTGATGGTACTGTGGATAGATATACGACCATATTGGTTGCTCGTGGGTTCACCCAAACATATGGGGTGGATTAGTAAGACACCTTCTCTGCAGTTGCACGCCACTCTACACTAAGGATTCTTATTGTTGTTGATGTGGTTAGTGACTGATTGTTATTTCAACTAGATGTAAAGAATGCCTTCTATATGGTGATCTGCAGGAGGAAGTACACATGCAACAGCTACCGGGGTTTGCTGATGAGGAGGAGTCTAGTATGGTGCCGACTTCACAAGGCTATATATGTCTTTAAGCAAAGTCCGAGGACTTGGTTTCAGAAACTCTTAGAGTTGATTGAACATAATCATTCTCTTTTTATTAAGAGAACTCAGAAAGGTACCATTGTTATTCTAGTTTATGTTGATGATATCATTGTTAATGGGAGCGATGAACATGATATTCAGGTAGCCAAAGATTTCCTTGGACAACAATTTGCATCCAAGGACCTTGGCACACTACGTTACTTCCTTGGCTTAGAGTTTGCACAAAATCAGAAGGGCATGGCTATGACGCAAAGGAAGTATGTTACTGATTTGTTATCTGAGACATGCATGACAGGATGCAGACATGCCACTACACCAATGAATCCTAAAGGCTTTATGATGATGACGCTGAAGAGGTGGATAAAAGAAGATACAGAGAGCTGGTAGGGAAGTTGTTATATGTTACTATCAACAAGCCTGATATATCATTTGCTGTGAGCAGAGTCAACCAATTTATGGAGCAGCCCAGACAGGTTCACATGGTTGCAGTTTTTAAGATTTTGAGATAATTGAAGTCTTCTCCAGGTGCAGGTTTGTTGTTCAGAAGAGATAAATCTCTTACCGTTTCTGGATGTGCAGATGCGGATTATGCTGGGTGTCCCAATGACAGGAAGTCCACCTCGGGCTTCATTGTATTTGTTGGTAGTTTGCTGGTCTCATGGAAAAGTAAGAAACAAACAATTGTTGCTCGGTCCAGCGCTGAATCCGAATTTAGAGCCATGACACAAGGGAGTACAGAGATGATGTGGGTCAAGTCTGTTCTGACTAACCTAACCATTGAGGTGCCTCTTCCTATGCACCTTAAATGTGATAATCAGACAACACTATTCATAGCTAATAATCCAGCCTTCATGAGAGAACAAAACACATTGAAGTCGATTGCCACTACACTCGTGATTTGATCTAGGAGGGGTTGATTTCCACTTCTCATGTTGCTTCAGGCGATCAGATTGCATACATGTTTACCAAGCTGTTGCGAGGGGCCCATTTCACCGTTGTCGTTTCAAGCTGAGCATGATAGATATATATGCTCTAGCTTGAGGGGGATTGTTGAAATTTTGTATCTCTCGGTCCTTGTTTATATTTGTTATTTCTCCAGTCTTTCTTATGTAATTTTCCCGTAGAGCTTTTCTCCTATATAAGAGAGCTCTAGGGCTTTGAGGAATACAACTTTTCATTTTCTCCTTCCACAAAGCCTAAATTTGTAGCTAACAAATGGTATGAAATTAGACCAAAATGCATGCATATCACCACCCAATTCCCATTTTTAAGCATGAAAACTGTAGCAATTAATGTAGTAATTAAAGGTCTGAAATTATATCTAATCCATGTCAAATTATCCCAAAATCTTTTAAATTTTAAATCATGAAATCAATGGGCTGAATTTAGATCTAAATGCATGCAACCACCACCAAAATTCTCATCTTTTAAGCATGCAAACTGAAGCGTGTTTAGTGATCTAAAATCATGATCAATTAATTTGTTTCTTATTTTACGTGGAATGCAACAAGAGGGGGGGATTGTACCATTGAAAATCTCCAAATTTTTGGAGAAAACTAACATGCAGGAGCATGTATAACTGCTGGCTTCTTGGGACAACAGTTCTATGGGATTGAAACAACACAACTAGCCTCAAGAGCTACTGGACAACAGCTCCAATAGGCAGCAATTTGTTGCTGAAATCCAACAGTAGCTACTGCTTTGGATGGCTGGGGCTGCAGCTTCAGAACTGTCGGTTGACTGCTTTGACAGCAACAAGTCTTGCTGCTCGGAGGAGGCAGTAGCCAAGGCTGCTGGAACTTGGAAGCTCTGTAGCAGCATCTATGGCTGCTTGGACAACTGCTACAACAACAAGAGGAGGGGCTGGGGATTCCTCATAGGAGTAATTCGAGAGAAAAAGAGAAAAATAGGGGAGGGGTTTGGGTTTGTATAAACAAGGAGAGTGGATGGGCTTGGTGTTGCCAAGTGAAAAGGAGGACAAGGCCACTTGGGTTGGCTGCGAGAAATTGCTATTTTTTTAAAATCCTTTATCTCTCTCTCTCTCTCTTATATCAAAGTCATCCGTATTTGCACCTTGAATCTTCGATTCCGATGAACAATAGCTCATTTCGATCGTTTCTGAATGGCAATCAAAATGAGTATAGTATTCATATACTTCTGATCTGAGATGAATTCAGAGATTGTCGAGATACAATTTTGATTTGTGATTAAATTTTACGATTTTAAATTGTCAAACGACCTCCGATTGACGAGCAATCAATTTCATTGGTATTATTTTGTTGATACGAAATTTATGGTGCTCTCAGATTATATTTCCGATTTCCAATTGTGTCGGCTTTTTTCCGATAGCACGTTTTACGATGCAATCGATTTTTGATCAATTGATCCCCAATGAGTTTCAATTTACAAAATATGGATCGATTCAGATCATTTAATATCAGTCGATGGTTTTATTGGATCATATGGACCCTAATCGGGCTGGGTCTCAATTTTGAATTTGGGTGATTCGGATTCGGATGTCACAAATATAAAAACCTCAAAGGGAGTCTCATCCTCGAGACTCGGGTCAATGTTATTATGTGTTTCATCTTGCTATAAAATTGTCAAAGGGTTCCCACAAAAAACTCAAAGGAAAAACAAGCCATGTTCTTTCAACTTGTATATAATAAAATAGGCTTGTTTTGACGATTACCTGAAAAGAGTTGTGGGTATCATGCCGGATGTCTGCTTCAGTCTCTCATGTCGCCTCTTCGATACCATGTCGGTGCCATTACACCTTGACTATGTGAATCTCTTTGCTACGAAGCTTCTTCACAGAAATATCGTGTATCTGCACTGGCTTCTCCTCGCATGTCAAGTCGGGCTCCACGTTAAGATTCTCGTAGCTGATGATGTGTCAAGGGTCGTGTACATACTTCCTTAGGTTGGACGTGTGGAAGACATCGTGTATGGCTGATAGGTGTAGAGGATGGGCTACTCGATAGCCACCTTCTCTACACGAGCAATGATCTCAAATTGTCAACTCCCGAGGATCCGGGTACCACTGCTCTGTTGGTCTTGTCTCGTCGAATCGGATCTAATGATGGTCTCGGTTTGTTTCAATGTTTCTGAATTTGCGTCGTGACTTTTCACGGCACACATTACGATGCGACTGATTTTTGGTCAATTTTGCCCGATCGACTTTTGATTTATGATCAATTGATCGATTTAGGTTGTTTGACATTGACAAACAACTTTATTGGATTAATCAGACGATAATCGGGTCGGTTTCGGATTTGGCGGATTTCGGATGTTACACAAATGGTCGAATATATCGTGGTGCCAACATGCCACGAACACCAAATCTTTGTACTCCATTCATGAGAGATACATGTAGAAACACCCAATCTCCCACATGTATTTACAGAAATTTCATCACTATGAAATATTAGATTGAATATTGATGAGTCATAATTGAAAATGGATTAAGATAAGAGGATCAGATTATCTGAAACTTCAAATCTCTTCTCCGTCGATCTGCATAGCTCTTCTCGTGGCTATGTGCCGTCAGAAGCTTCTGTCTCACAAGATCAACAACCTTCGCGGTCTCCTCCAAGAGGTCTACAAAGTAAAGAGCACGGTTACCTACCTCACGCCAACTGAGAGGTGTGCGACATCTCCACCTATAGTGATCTTTTAATGGTGCCATTCCAATACTGGAATGATGGCTATTGTTGTACGTGAATTCTATCAACGGTAGGTGGTCCTTTTGGGACCCTTTACACTCAATGGTATATGCACACAACAAATCATCAAGTGTCTGAATGGTGCGCTCGTTTTGTTCGTCGGTCTGTGGATGGTATGCAGAACTCATCTTTAGCTCTATCTGTGCTGACATGAACTGGTGCCAATGGTGAGATGTGAAGTTCGAGTCTCTGTCAGGCACTACCTCATGCGGTATACCATTGAGCTTGATAATGTTTTTGCACATATAATCTGTCCAATCTAGATAGAGTGTAGATCATGCTGACAAGTGTGAAATGGGCTGACTGGGTCAACCTGTCAATAATGACCCAAATAGCATCATGGCCACATGGTGTCCTCGACAGTCTAGTGATAAAATCCATAGAGATACTCTTCCACTTCCACTCGGGAATGGGGGAGAGACTGTAATAACCTTGACGGTCTCCTATGCCCAGCCTTGATCATCTGACAAGTCAAGCATCTGCTAGCATGTTGTACCAAATCGTGCTTCATCTCGTCCCACCAGAAATGTTTACGTAGATCACGATACATCTTTGTGCTACCTTGATGAATAAACAATCATGAACTTTATACCTCATCAAGAATGTCTCTGTGTAATTTCTCATCATCGGGCACAACGACCCAACCAACTTTCCACAAAATGGATTTTGCTACCACAAAATCATCACATTCGTCCTTGATAACAAACATGTATCTGTCTTTGATACAAGGATCGGTCTTCTGACCTTTGACTATGTGATCCCATAGATTGTTGAATCATGGAGGCATGATAGTAGTTATGGATGCACTCTCATGAGGGTGCCAATCAGTCAATGCTGCGAGCATGGTATTAAAAGGCTAACCTCGAGGCGGTCGAGGCGGAACGAGGCGTACGCCTCATATGGAATGGATGAGGCGTATGCCTCAGAAGGTCGAGGTGGTCTGAGGCAGTGAGGTGGTCGAGGCGGTCTGTGAGGTGTTTTCTGGAATTTAAAGTATTTTTTAAGGATTTAAATTGTCTTATTGGTAGTTTTAGATGCTTATAAATGTATAGTTGTCTAGGATATATATTTACAAGATGAATGCTTGAAATTTTAAGTTTGTTCATATTCAAGCATTAAACTTGTTTGATTTTTCCAAGAAATTCTTAATATTACACTTTTAAATATACAATCAATAAAGTTTAAAGAAAAGCTAGTGTTAAGTGAGGTGACATAATGAGAAACGTAATATACCAGCTAGAAAAAACAAGATTAGATTCAAGGCATGTCAATGTTGTCATCTTTTATATATTAGTCATGTAACAAATACATCTAATCATAGTTTTTTATGCACCACAATATTTTTTAGTGAAAAATATGTTGTCTTTGATATTTTAATAACAGTTATAGCTAATGATTATATTTTTGATTAGGTAGAAATTAGTAAATAGGTTTATGGAATTTACATATCCTTTCTTTCACGTTCTTATCTTCATAATTTCATCATATTACAATGTTATCTATTATATGTTTGTCAATTAAGATAATTTCATCATAAATATATTTATTATACTTTTTATAAGTATTGTTCTATACAAACTGAGGCTTACGCCTCGACCGCCTCGAGGTTACGCCTCGCCTCGCTTCCAGGGAAAACACCTCGTTCCGCCTTTCGTTTTTTAAAACCTTGGCTGCGAGCATATCCCATGTGTATAATTAGTTTGTCGTGCCTTCTGCATGAGCTCTCGTACTAAGTGCATCGGCCACCATGTTTTCCTTACCAGGATGGTAAGAGATCACACAATCTTAATCTTTTAGTAGCTCAAGCCACCTACGTTGTCTCATGTTCAGCTCCTTCTGATCGAAGATGTATTTTCGACTTTTATGGTCTGTGAAAATCTCAAAGTTCACCACTATAGAGATAGTGGCACCAGATCTTCAAGATGAAGACAACTATCGCCAACTCCAAGTCATGGTGGTCATGAGGCCTCAGCTGAGGTGATGCATATGCAATCATTTGACATCGCTCCATCAGAACCTCCATAAACCTTCTTATAAGGCATATGTGTATACTGCATAATACTAAGTTCCTGAAGGAAGTGCAAGAATGTGCGTGGTAGTCAATCTTTCCTTCAATATCCTTAAGGCATGCTCACATGAATCATCCCAAATGAAAGGAAACTCCCTTCTATGTCAATCGTGTCAAGGGAAGTGTTACGAAAAAATCACTAACAAAGCATCTGTAATAATCTGCTAGTCCAAGGAAGCTACGAATCTGAGTGACTGTCTTGGGTTGCTCCTAAGACATAACTGCCTCTATCTTTGCAGGATCAATTGCGATACCTGCTCCTGAAAGAAATACTCAAGAAATGAGACTTGTGATATCTAGAACTCACACTTGCTCAGCTTGGCATACAACTTGTGTTCTCGAGTGTGTACATGACTATCTTCAGATCATTTACGCGATCTCATTCATTTCAAAAATATACAGCATATAGTCAATGAACACAACCGCAATTTGTCCAAGTATGGATGAAAATTCCTGTTCATCATATCCATGAATGTTGTAGGGGCATTTGTGAGCCCAAACACTATCACAACAAACTCGTAGCGCCCATATCGAGTCCTGAGAGCTGTCTTTGGAATATCTGATTCTCGAATACTCAGCTGATGGTAGCCTGATCTAATATCGTTCTTCGAAAACATCGAAGATCCCTGTAGCTGATTGAACAAGTCATCAATACTTGGCAGGGGATAATGGTTCTTCACCGATCTTTGTTCAGTTGTCGGTAATCAATGCATAATCTCATCGATCCATCATTCTTCTTGACAAAAAGGATGGGAGCACCCCAAGGTGAAGTGCTCTGCCTCACAAAACCCAAGTTAAGTAACTCCTCTAACTGCTACTTTAGCTCTCTCAACTCAGTTGGTGCCATGTAGTAGGGAACCATTGAGATCGACTGTGTACCTGGCAGTAACATAATCTCTAACTCAATCTCTCTCTCTCTCTCAAGCGACAAACCTGGCAAATCATCAGGAAATGCATCAAGGTAATATGACACTACCCTGATGTCCTGAGTTATCGGCTCTCTATTAGATGTCTCTCGAACAAATGCTAAAAATGTGTCACATTCCCGATCAACAAGTCTCTGAGCTCTCAACACTGAGATGTACTCCATTTTGGAGTCATGTATGGTACCCTCAAAAGTAAACTCTGGTAAGTCTGGAATCTTGAAGACAACTACCTTCCTAAAACAATCAACCAAGGCATGATGAGCTGACAACCAATTTATGCCCAAAATTAGGTCAAACTCGTCAAGTTGTAGTAGTAGACAATTTGTGATCATCTCGTGTCTGCCAATCAACACTAGCAGATCTCTGCCTATCAGTCTAATAATGAACAACTGGCCACCTGGCCCATGAATGTGATATGGAGGATCTAGGACTTCTGCAACTCTACCTATTGAAGCTAGTAATCTCGAAGCAATGAAGGAATGGGTCGCTCTGGAATCAAATAAAACATGGAAAGGTCAGCTCAAAATTGAAACCATACCTTTCACCATCGTAGCCATTGATCGTGTCTGCTCCTGAGTTATTGCATGTGAGTAACTCTGTCTAGTTGGTACAATACTCGAACCTGTCTTGGTGGCCTCCTGAAGTTGGAGTTCATGTCATGGGAACTCCATGTATGTTGTGCCTTTGGTCGTGATCGAGGCGCACTAGAGGTCTGAGGGCAATGAGATCAGTAGTGACCCCATTGGTTACACAAGTAACATCATACTGACTGGGTAGGTGGAGTGGTCATATCCACGCTTTGAGTCAATCGTAATGTGGGCCTCTTCACTCTCTGCAACCCAGATGTTCGTGTTGAACTGATGCCGCGTTCGGCAAGTGCTCCTCCTAAAGTAGTCGCTGGAGATGAGCAAGCGCTACCAGAGAATGCTGAACCTGAAGGATGAAACCACATGACTGATCTCTGCTGCTGAAACGGTCACCGAATCGATCTAAATGACCGTTGTGGTATGGGTATCACTCCAGATGAACTCCCAAACGTCTCTATCTGATGTCCTCAAACTTCTCCGCTGCATCATTAGCCTTGGAGATAGATGAAAGATGTAGTCTGGCCAGCTTCTTCTGCACCTCTTCTCCCATCCCTCTGATATATTTCTCCAAATTCTCCTTAGGGAATGCAACTGATGCTGGTGTGTGGTGAGACAGCTCGGTGTATCGCACAAAGTATTGTCTAGCTATCATCTGCCCCTATTGGAGCTCTGTAAATAATCAGCGTTGGGACTCCTTCCACTTCCCAGAGAAGTGAAATCTGAAGCTTGTCTCGAAATTGTTATTGGCCTATGTGGGCTCGCGCCCCATATCAAAAATTGTTGCCTCCCACCATCTCAGCGAACTTTGTCAATGATACTCCGCAAAAGGTAATCATACATCTCGTGGTGTACGAATCATCCAGAGTACCTTCATCACTTTCTTCAACCACTGTTATGCCTCATCCGATGTTCTGGTATCCTCGAACTCGGGCACATTGGCTTGCTGGTATGAAGTGAAAACTAATTGATGCCTGTGAATGGAAAAGTAATCGGTGGCAACCTCGTCGAAAAAAGGTACAAGGTCTTGCTCCCTGACTTGATCTCCATCCTCTGCTCCATGTACTGGTATCTCCTCATGTAAGTCATTAAACTGAAGCTGTTGAACATCTACAGACTGAGACTGGTCATGTCACGTTCCATCCTGAGATGGATGGTAGGTGAAATCAAACAGCTCCTTGAACCTTATCTCGATGTCGGTCTATTTATTTGCCATCTCTGTTTGTTTGGCGAAGATCTGGTCATGCTGACCTCTCATAGCAGTCTGCTGCTGGAGGTCTGTGAGGGCGGTCAAGATGCGCTCCAAACAATCCGTCATCCCTTGACCAGCTCAAGACACCATGGTTCTGCACGAGAACCATCTTTAGTCATAAAAAATGATGTTCGCAAATACCATCAACTGTGTTTTTCTCTTTTTGGGATACAATATGAAAATTAGTTGCAAAAAGGTAACACATGTGGTTGTTGAATTTGGATGTCATTCTTTCCCTTCTCAGACTCGCGACAAGTTGGAGGACTGTCCTATTCGAGAACTTAATACGATCGGAATTATAATACTGTGAATGTGTATAACGAGGTGTCACTGCTCTGAACCATTAAATGCGACACCCGAGATATGGGTTACCCGTTTAAACAACGTTGATAGTACTATATTCGCTATTGATCGCATTAGATTATAAAAATGAGGGGAAAATTGTTGCATTTGAATGGCATTCACAGTTTGATAATCAATTACGATAATCAATTACAGAACAACAAGTGTTATCAATTCATATTTGCATTATCTTTCATATAAAGTTACATGTATCAAGAGAAAATGGTATTCTGTACATGTATCCCAAAATACATCAGAAGAGATAAATAAGCATTTGCAACATCCTGTACAAAAGCTATAATATGTGTACCATCAAAAGCAAAACGTCTGAACCTTAGAAGCTCAGGGTCCAGCTGTTGGACTACTGTGATGCATGTGCTTTATCTGCCATTCATGTTAGGAAGAAAAGAATGTCAACAAAGGTTGAGTACAATCTAATTTATTAAAAATAACATGTATTTAAGTGGTTTCAAGAGAAAGCAAGTAGTTAGGTGTTGACATTTAAATTTAATAAATTATTTGCATGGAAGTTGATTTTCAAGGTGTTTTGTATGTGAACCCCCTTGTTCACTCACCACCTCAACAACTCATACTAATTGCTCTCATCTAATTATAAGATCCATATTTATGAGTCATGTTGATGGATCTTAGCAATGTTGTGATGAGTCTATTGTTCTGATATTTGTCCTTGTCTAATTCCTCAAGGTCAGTGGATAGTCTGTGGTTTTGGTCCAGGTGAGACCTTACACTACGACTCTAAGGCAAAAAAAATGCCTTAGGGTTGGGGTGCCTCCGTAGGCATGCGGTGGAGTGTAATGCATCATAACTAAGTTCCCAACATGTTCACTAGTTTCACCTAACAATCGTAATGATATTTCTTATTTTGATAAAGATGATTTTACGTTCACTTCCATTCTTGTGAGATGTCAGATGTGATGATGGATCTTAATAGATATTGATGATTGATGATTTTCAGGATCTAATCTCTTTCATCGCTAGCACCTATTGGCGGAACAATAACAAAAAAACTCAATTCCACATGACAACAATCTTTTCCTCGTCAGGACCTACTGGAAGAACATTAACGAAAACTCTAACGGTGAGGAAGCCTCGTAAAAGACTCTTCCGTATCGCCATCTCAATGGAAGTGCGGTCCAGGAGAGAGCTAGGCATACTCCAAAACTACTACGTCCTAAGACGGGTGGGAGAGACTCTCCGATTCGAGTCACTCCTAAATCGGCTCGATCGGTACAGGCAAAACGAGCTCGAAATGAAAACCGAGGGTCCTCCTGCCTAGGTACCCTACTGAAACATGGTCAGCGGAACTGGTCAAACACTTGGATCCCAACGAAGCATAAAAACTCCGCGAGCTCGCGTAAAACCGTACAAAGGACTGGGATCTTAGACTCGCGCACTTGATGGTTACTGCCCAAACTGGGCTTCCTATCTCCCTCTCGGCTAAGGATCACCACATCCTCGCACAATCAGGTGTAAGGGTCACCATGACCCACATATATATCAGTCATCAATGATTCATAACATTAAAATATGTCACAATTTTCACAATAATGTATGTTACATGAGTTCCTTTATCTGATAAAGAACTGAGAGTCCCTGGATTCTAATGATGGGTTTGGAACTAGAGTCAATTTCATGTACCATCCTCATTATTATCGTTTTTAAAATCATGAGATTAGAAGCTGTTTATTAGATCTGGATTTGAGTTCAATTCTATACCAAATTACCCAATTCTTCTCTTCTTTAAATCACGAGATTTAGAACTACACATTAAATCTGCATTTAAGTTCAATTCTATGCCAAATTATCCAACTCTTTTCTTCTTTAACTTGTAAGATTAGAGCTACTCATTAGATCTAGATTAATTTCAATTATGCCAAATTACCCAACTCTTTTTATTTTTAAGACATAAGTTCAATTATGCCAAATTACCCAACTCTTTTTATTTTTAAGACATAAGATCTGCTTGTAATTAGTGGTCTAAATTTTGATCCAATTGCATGTAAAACACTCCCAAATTCTTCCATTTGTAATGCATAAAATCTATAACTAATTAGTTCTGAAAGTATACTCAAATTCATACTAATTCATCCCTCATATCTCTCATGTTTCAAGCATGAATATCTCTGTAGCTAGTTAGTCTAAAATTTGTCTCAACCTGCGTGCCAATCCAGCCTTCAATCTCTCATATTACAAACATGAATATACGTAGTTAATTAGTCTAAAATTTGACTCAATTCTCATGCCAATCCATTATTATATCTCTCATATTTCAAACATAAAAATATGTAACTAATTAGTCTGAAGTTAACCTCAATTTGTTTACTAATTCATGCACAATCTTTCAAATTTTAAGGTATGAACATTACATAAACAATGGTCTGATTTAAGCATTAAATGCATGCAAATCACCCCAAAACTCTAAATTTTAGCCATGAAAACAATGGCTAATTATGATCTGATTTTTGGTCTCGTATTCATGCCAAACATAACCCCCAAATCTTCACATTTTAAGGCATGAAAATAGTGCAATAACCATGGTATGTTTAATTTCATGCAAATTTCTCTCAAAACCTCATCATTTAAGCATGCAAATCACCATCAAATCCTCACATTTTGTCATGAAATCAGATCCTAAACAGTGGTCTGAATTGAGTGCTAAATGCATGCAAAACACATCCAAGTTCTCATCAAATCAGGAGCAAAATTTGTGATCTGAATTCAGTTCTAAATGCATGCAAAACATCCCCAATTTCTTCCTCTTTCAAGCCTAAATCTGTAGATAATAAGTAGTCTGAAATTAGACCAAAATGCATGCATATCACCACCCAATTCCCATTTTAAGCATGAACGCTGTAATAATTAAAGATCTGAAATTAGATCTAATTAATGTCAAGTTACCTCAAATCTTTTATAATTTAAATCATGAAATCAGTCTGAATTTAGATCTAAATGCATGCAATCTCCATCAAATCTCTCATCTTTTAAGCATGCAAACTGGAGCATCTTTAGTGATCTGAAATCATGATCAATTCCATGTGCAATTCCAAATTTTCATCAAATTTCAGAAGCAGTTATTTAGGTTTTGAATTTGTTTCTAATTTTACATGGAAGGCAGGGAAAGATTGTACCTTTGAAAATCTCTATTTTTTTTGGAGAAAACTAACATGCAGGAGCAGGTATAGCCGCTGCCTTTTTGGGACAACAGTTCCTAGGGATTGAAACGACACAACTGGCCTCCAGAGCTCCTGGACAGCAGCTCCCATAGGAAGCAATTGGTTGCTGAAATCCAACAACTGCCTCATTGGGTGGTTGGGGAAACAACTCCAAAACTTCTGGTTGACTGCTTGGACAAGATCATGTCTTGCTGCTCGGAAGAGGCAGCAGCCAGGGCTGCTGGATGTTCTGTAGCAGCAGCAGTTATTGTAGAGATTTATGTTATGTTATGTCATTTTGTACTGTTGGGAAAATGAGAGAACATGTTTATTCCATCAGCCCTAGGCTCTCTTATATAGGAGAGTAGCCTATGGGTAAATTACATAAAGAGTCCAACGGGAAAGAAAAATAACCAAAGATATACATAAGTGAATAATATATATCTACACTCCCGCTCAAGATGGAGCATAGATATCAATCATGCTCAGCTTGGACGTACACTTCTGAAACGGGTCTCGCAGTAATGCCTTGGTGAAAATGTCTGCCGTTTGATTCTCTGAACTAACATGAGATGTAGCAATGAATCTCTTCTGAATCATGTCACGTATAAAGTGACAGTCAGCTTTAATGTGCTTGGTTCGTTCATGGAATGCTGGATTATTTGCAATGAACAAGGCCACCTAATTGTCACATTCCAAAGCCATAGGAAGTGGGACTTCTATATGTAAATCTGTAAGCACAGCCTTTACCCACATCATTTCCATGCTAACCTGGGCCATAGCCCTATATTCAGATTCAGCACTAGACCTTGCCACAACAGTTTGTTTCTTGCTCCTCCATGAGATTAGAGAATCTCCAACATATACAGCAAACCCAGAGGTGGACTTCCTGTCCTTGGGACACCCTGCGTAATCTGCATCTGCACAGGCTGAGATAGTAATCACCTTGCCTTTCTTGAACAGTAAACCCGCACCTAGATGACTTGAGATACCTGAGTATCATATGTATGGCATCCATGTGTACCTGACGTGGTTGCTCTATGAACTGGCTCACTCGACTCACAGCAAAGGATATATCGGACCTAGTAATAGTGACATAAAGAAGTTTGCCCATCAGTTCTCTGTATCTTCTCCCATCCACCTCCTTTGTATCACCATCATATAGCTTCATACTAGGATCTATAGGTGTGGTAGCAGGTCGGCAATCAAGCATTCCTGTTTCACTCAACAGGTCAGTAACATATTTCCTCTAAGACATTACCAACCCATAAGGGTTTCTGGCGAACTCCAGTCCCAAAAAAAATCTAAGAACTCCAAGGTCCTTGGTAACAAATTCACAACCTAACATTTCTTTTGCCTTCTTTATTCCCTGTTCATCATCACCTGTAATCAGCATGTCGTCTACATAGACCATGATTGCAATAATACCTCTGGAAGTCTTTTGTACAAACAAGGAATGATCAACATTAGAACGTTTGTATCCTTGTTTCTCAAAGAGATCTGAGAGCTTCTGGAACCACGCTCTGGGGCTCTGCTTAAGGCCATAGGTTGCCTTATGAAGTCTGCACACCTTAGGATACTCCCCCTCAACAGCAAAACCAGGTGGTTGTTGCATGTAGACTTCCTCCTGTAAGTCACCATATAAAAACGTATTCTTCACATCCAACTGGTATAGCGACCAATCACGAGTGACCGCAACAGAAAGCAGGATCCGTAGAGTGGAATGGCGGGCCACCGGCGAGAATGTATCAAGATAATCCACCCCATATGTCTGTGTAAAGCCACGAGCAACAAGATGAGCCTTGTATCTGTCAATACTGCCATCTGCATTCTGCTTGACTGTAAATACCCACTTGCAACTCACTGGAGACACATCAGCAGGTGCAGGGACCAGACTCCAAGTTCCTCTAGACTGAAGAGCTGCCATTTCTTCCTCCATGGCTAGACACCATCTACTATCCTTCAGTGCGTCTTGGTAATTCCGTGGAATAGCCACTGCTGACAATGCGACGACGAAATTCCTGAAATCTCCAGTTAGTCGATCAAATGACACAGAAGCTGCTAAAAGATATGATGTACAGCTTCGCTTCGACTTTCGTAGAGCAATAGGAACATCTAAATCATCTGTGTCCTCGTCTGGCCTCTGTAACACATCCTGCTCAGAAAAATCATTAGATCCATCAATAGTAATATCTTCAGAACATATCTTAGGCGAGCTAGGTGATGAGCGATGACCTTGAGCTGAAGCAGGCCTACGGGTATAATGAAATGGTAATGGTGAAACAGGTATAGTGACAGGAGGTGTAGAAAATGGTAATAATTCTAGTGGTGGTGGTGGTGGTGTTGATGGTGGTGGTGGTGGTGACATGTAAATGGCATCAGTATTAGCAGGGGGTATCAACTGATCACTTGAGGCGGAGAAATACATAACAGATTCAAAAACATGTAACATCAGCACTGACAAGGTTCCGCCTGCACAATGGATCACAACACTTGTACCCCTTCTGAGTTCTGGAGTACCCAACAAAGACACACTTGACAACCCTAGGAGGGAGCTTGTCATTCTTGGGAGACAACTGGTGGACAAAAGCGACCGAACCGAACATATAAGGAGTAAGGGAGAACAATTCTTTTCCAGGGAAGATAAGAGAGAAAGGGATCTTCTCACCTACAATAGATGACGGCATACGATTGATTAGGTTACATGCTGTAAGAACAACATTACCCTAGAAAGAGTGAGGAGCATGACTCTGTATAAGGAGCGACCTGGTTACATCAAACAAATGGCGATGTTTCCTTTCAACGATCCCATTCTGTTGGGAGGTATAGGCACATGATGTCTGGTGGATGATCCCTTGGGATAAGAAGTAACTAGATAGGACATGAGTACACAATTCCAGGGCATTATCACTTCTCACAATTTTAACAGATGCAGAAAAAACATTACGAATCTCATTAAGAACATTGATGATAATATTCCCTGCTTCAGATTTATTCTTTAACAAAAATGCCCATGACACACGAGAGAAATCATCCACAATTACTATATAAAATCTATGTCCCTGATGATCAGGAACACGACTCGGACCCCAGATATCGACGTGAAACAACTCAAACTTGGAGGTACTACTCCGACACTGACGACCGAGAAAGGTAGACCGATGATGCTTTCCCAACTGACAAGCCTCACATTGAATAAACGTGTGAGGAGAAACCTGAGGTAACACACGATACGGTTTCTGAAGCGGTAGATGTCCAAAGCGCAGGTGCCATAGCAGAGGAGAGATGGGTCCAGCAGGTAGAGATGAGGTTCCAGCAAAAGGAGTCTGACTGAGGCGATAGAGGCCTCCTTGCTCATAGCCACGCCCAATCACGTTGCCCGTAAGGATGTCCTAAAAAACAAGAGAAGATTTATAAAAAATCGCCCGACACTGTAAATCCTTTGTAATTTGACTGATAGACGACAAATTCATTGAAAAATCAGGTGCGTGTAACACATTCTTGAGATGCATAGATGACGTCAGTCTAATATCCCCCCGACCAGTAATCGGGGAATGTGTACCATTAGCAATGACCACTGTTCGATCTGGAGAGATCTGTCTGTACCTTGTAAGTAGACTTTGATCGCCACATAGATGATGTGTGGCGGCAGAGTCCATAATCCATGCTAAAGTATCTGATCCACTACTAGTAAATGCATATGTGCTACCTGATGCACTGGTAGATGCAGAGGCGGATGCGGCAACATCAGAGTGGTTCTCAGCAGTGGGTGCTGATCTAGATGTAGGGATGATGCCCCTTAGACGGGCGACAAGAACATCAAAGTGCTGATCCAAAGAAGCAGCAGATGGTGGCTCGATCTGCCCAGCGACTCGTGCAGATGCAGGAAATCCATGCTTAGAGTAGCATGTGTCTTCGGTATGTCCAGTGCGATGGCAATAGGTACACGTTGGCTGAACACAACCTCCTCTGCCACGAGGGCCACGGCCACGGGCTTGATGATGGTGACCTCCATGACCTCGATTGACAGCCATGGTTGAAGCAGTCTGATTCGTAGTCGTAGAAGGAACAATGATGCGGCTCAGTCTGTGAAAGGCTTCCTCCATAGGAGGAATAGTAGAATCCGCCAAGATCTGGGATCGTGCTATCTCATACTCAGGATCAAGGGCAGCGAGGAAAACTCCTACCATAGTAACATTCCGGTAGGTCTTCTGTTGCTCTGGTGTGACTGTCAGGGGCATGAAGCTATAAAGCTTCTCAAACATTCCTCGTAGAGATGTGTACAGTGTGTGTAGAGGACGCCCATTCTGCTTGATAGTAAATATGTCATGCTGGAGTTGCAGAATCTTTGTCTCATTCTTCGCTTGAGAATATGTAGCAGCCAGAATATCCCACATTGCTTCGGCTGTGGGATGATGAAGAATATCATTGGCAATCTCGATTGCCAGAGTTCCAGATAGCCATACTTTGGCATATGCATCATCTGCCTACCATGAGGCATTAACTCCAGTCTTCTCAGCAGGCTCTTCTTCAGTAAGAATGTGTTTCTTACCGGTTGACTTCATCATACTCATGAACTGCATAGCCCACACTTCATAGTTCGAACCATCCATCTTCACAATCGGCGCTGGACCTCGGAAGGCGTCTATGAATGGAATATATGCCTTGCTTTCTGACATGCTGATAACAGAAAACTGGAGTGGTAGACTGAAGATATGATCGTCTACACGGACATAAACGGGTTTAGTTGCATGTGTAGACTTCAAGCAACCAAACCCATTACTTTGGAGGCGTGCGCGCTTGACTTAGGGTTCTGCGTGCACGAGAGTCAAGTCTTTTAGACGATCAAACGCACTATAAACCCACGAAGATCACGCGCGTGTGGGGGCACACGGGGGCACACGAGCGCACACGGATGCGCGCACGCGGAGGCGAAGCACGCAGAGGCGCGCACAGGGGCACCCAGGCGCACGCGGAGGCACACCGATGCGCGCGAAGGTCGTGCGTTGAAGCACGCGGTGGCGCGCAGTGATGCACAGTCGTGCGCGGAGGCGCGCGACGCTACTGCAGCGGGTGCGCGGAGGCGCGCAACGTGCATGGAGGCACGCGACGTGCATGGAGGTGCGGAGGCTTGAGGGTAGGGCTAGGGTTAGGGTTTGGCTCAAGAACTCCGGTCTAGGACAGTCGCTCTGATACCATGTTGGGAAAATGAGAGAACATGTTTATTCCATCTGCCCTAGGCTCTCTTATATAGGAGAGTAGCCTATGGGTAAATTACACAAAGAGTCCAACGGGAAAGAAAAATAACCAAAGAGATACATAAGTGAATAATATATATATATATTTACATGTACCGTTTCATATTTTCTATTTTTCTTCTGGACTCTTATGTAATTTACCCGTGGGTTCTCTCTTTGAGCCTAGGGTTCTATGGAATAATACAGTTTTCTCATTTTCCACTAACATGGTATCAGAGCCAAAACCCTAACCCTAACCCTCATCCCGCCATTGTCTCTGTCTCTGTCTCTCTCTCCCCCTCTCTCTCGGCGGCACCAGCCCCCCGCCGACCTCCTTCCAGCAGACCCCCCGTCGGCCTCCTTCTAGCCGCAGGCCCACCGCCGACAGCTGGTCCTACTTTCTGTCGGACCCCCTCCAGCCCGCAGGCCCCCTGCAGGCCACCCCCCGCCGGCTCCTTTCAGCCCCGCTTCTCCCGCGGTCGGCCACTATCTCGTCATGGATTTGAGTGCAGAAAAGTCTACATATGCACTCAAATCCTATCAAGTTTATGTAGACATCGGTTTCTTGTCTACAAACCCTAGTTGTCATCTCCGGCAAGATGTCAGAAAGTAAAGTCGATATGCCCTCCATAGGCGCATTCAAAGGTCCAGCGTCAATAGTCAAGATGGATGGGACGAACTATGAGCTCTGGGCGATATAGTTCATGAGTCTCATGAAGTCGAACGGTAAGAAGCATATACCTACCGAGGATGAGCCGGCAGAGAAGATGGGATCTATGCCTCCTGGGAGGCCGATGATTCTTATGCTAAGGTTTGGCTATCAGGAACACTGTCGATGGAGATTGCCAATGATGTCCTCCATCAGCCCACCGCCAAGGCGATGTGGGATATTCTGGCCGCCACATATTCACATGTGCGAAACGAGACCAAGATGTTACAGCTCCAGCATGATATTTTTACAGTGAAGCAGAATGGGCGGCCGCTTCACTCTTTGTACACGTCCTTGAGGGGGATGTTCGAGAAACTATATAGCATTATACCACTTACGACGACTCCAGACCAGCAGAAGACCTTCCGGAATGCTACCATGTTGGGCGTACTACTAGCAGCACTTGATCCTGAGTATGAGGCAACCCGCTCTTAGATACTTGCCGATGCTATTATTCCTTCTATGGAGGAAGTCTACCGGAGGCTCAGTCGCATCTCTGTTTCTTCCAGCACATCTACTCCACCCCCGTCGGCGATGGCAATATCGCGAAGGAGATGTGGTCGGTCTTCCTTTCGTGGACCTGGATCTCGTGGCCGAGGAGGTCGTTTTTCGCTAGCTGTATTCTTTCTGTGATCACACAGGTCACTCAGAGGATACATGCTACTCTAAGCATGGGTTTCCAGTATCGGCGCGTGTAGCCGAGCATGTTATATCTCAGTCGGCATCCACTACTGTTGGAGTATTTGTTATGTGCGCCTATTGAGTTGTAGCAAGGTAAATGGATCCTAGAGAAGATCCATTTACCCCATCCAGTGTTTAGTCTCACATTGTCCAGTGGTGGGACTTGGAGGCTCTGAGGAGGCTCTATAAGGAGCCCCAGACCTCCTGTATCCATTGAGAAAGAGCAATAAAGCATATGCCCCTTTGAGGGCTTCTCCCGTGGTTTCATCCCGCTCCTCACGGAGTAGGGTTCCACGTAAATCTCTGTGTTCTTCATGTTTATTCTTCTTTATTCTCTGATTCCGCTTCCTCTTTCTGTTTCTTAGCATGGTATCAGAGACGGGTTCGATTCTCGGATTTTTTTATCATACTTGTTGTTCAAGAGTCTAGGGTTTCATGAAACCCTAATTCTGCGAAGATCATTTTTAAAGGCGAGTCGATTCTATGGAAGATTTTTTTATCAAGTTCGATTACTATTGAGCAGATCAAGTTCTATGGATTCATCGATTTCTGCATACTGCTCGATTTCTGCATACTGCGGTGCATCCCTAGAAGAGATGCTGCCCTTTCCAGCAGCATTCGTATTTCTTAACATGAACGACAGTTATTCCGGTCCCAGACCTTGGGGTTTCTGAACCCTAACATCTCAACGTGGCGCAACCTCTCTCAAGTTCTTCACAGGTTTGCGGGCAGCTCTAGGCACCCAGGCAGAGCCCTCCTTTCGGTGCTTCGCGCGAGCCTAACCATCTACAGTGGCATTTGTGCAAGCGGCGACCCTCCTTACCATCCCCAGGCGATCCCTGCCTCCATCCATGCCCGCGCGAAGACACCTCTTCCCATCGTGAAGCTCCTCGCGGCACCGGCGCTCCAAACGGAGCTCTCTGCCCTCCTCACTCGCCGCGAGCTCCAGGCCCCTCGAATCCCGCTGGCGGCGCCTACTCCCGATGGCCATTACAGGAGGCGAGCCCTAGCAGCCCTCCTCTCCAGTCGCAAGTGCGCTTCCAGCGCATTCCCGAGCGGCATCGCCTCCCTCGAGCTGCCCCTCCTTGAGCGAGCTTTCCCCTGTTGCAAGTGCGACCCCCTCCCTCCCAACCCTCCCAACGACGGCAGGTCGAAGGGTTTTCCCCCGTGGGGCCAGTCCCCCTTTATAAAATTTTTTTGAGGTATGTTTGAGAGAGCCCACGTTGAAAAAAAATCTCCAGTGGGCTGGAAAAAAAAGGAGCGCCCAGTGTATTATGATTTAAAAAGAGAGAGAGAGGAGTTGGCCTACTTGAAAAAAAGGAGGGAAGAGAATTTCTTTAAAAAAATTGATGATGCATAGAAAGAGAGAGGGACCATTTAAAAAATATATATTTTTTATGGCCCAGTTAAAAAAAAAGAGGTGAAGTGTATTCAGACCCTGTGTAGACCGTGATCTTTGGGCTCAAGTTGGGCGTTAAAAAATATGAAAGGTCGATAAAAAAAGAAAGGTTAACGGTTTTAAAAAAGATGATGAATGTTTGAAAAGCCGAAAAAAAATGATCGGCTTATTGATGTTTTGTACTCCCATTATTTTGTCTTCTCCCAACTTTGTCGATGTTCATTTTCCGACAAGTATGGGAGAAAGGGGGAGTATGTGTAGAGTCACCGTTTTTTTTTCCAAACTCAAGAGATCAGATTTAGATATTCTTCAGACCAACATATTTTCAGACTCTACATACTATTTCATACTCCATTCTCCAGCGATCGTAGACTCCGACGAGGATTGCACAGCCACGGCCTTGTCCAGTTCGACCCTTTTCAGAGATGGAGAAGTTGTCCACATTGTTGTGGCGGGCTAGAGTACTCCGACGAGGAGACTCATTTCAGCAGTGACTCTGATAGGCGCGGTTCAGAGCACATGCTCTCCGACGAAGAGATTTAGCAGACTCACACTCCAGCTCGTTCGTCCTCCTCACCTGCACGACATGAGAAGCAACGTCCTCGACAGCTGCAGTTGTGCGCGTTCGGTTGATATTGTCCGTAGTGTTATATAGCGTGGGTTGAGCTTCTTTCTGTTTGTCCAAGCTAAGCATTGCATGCTCCAGCTTGAGGGGGAGTGTTGGAGTATTTGTTATGTGCGCCTATTGAGTTGTAGCAAGGTAAATGGATCCTAGAGAAGATCCATTTACCCCATCCAGTGTTTAGTCTCACATTGTCCAGTGGTGGGACTTGGAGGCTCTGAGGGGGCTATATAAGGAGCCCCAGACCTCCTGTATCCATTAAGAAAGAGCAATAAAGCATATGCTCCTTTGAGGGCTTCTCCCGTGGTTTCATCCCGCTCCTCACGGAGTAGGGTTCCACGTAAATCTCTGTGTTCTTCATGTTTATTCTTCTTTATTATCTGATTCCGCTTCCGCTTTCTTTTTCTTAGCAACTACAGATAACCGGTTTGAAGAGCTTGTGGCATGTCTGCGTGATATTATGCCTCAATCATCTACTGATTCTCTAAGTGGATCTACAGATGTTGCTGCTACAACATCTGCCAGTACTTCTGCCGCTGCAGTACCTCAGGTAGTGCTACTGCCTTTACATCCAGTCATGATCTCTCAGATTGGATTATGGATTCTGGTGCCACCCATCACATCTGCCGTGACAGAGATAGACTTGAGTCATACAGGGACATCTCACCTGGACGCTCAATACTCATAGCTGTTCGGACTCATTCCCCCATCGTTGGACAGGGGGAGATCACCTTGTCACCTTCTATGCATTTACAAAATGTTCTACATGCTTCTGAGGTTTCCATGAATTTATTATCCATTAGTCAGATTACGAAGGGTTTGCACTGTCGCGCTATATTTGACCCATTATCTCTCATTTTTCAGGACATACTAACGGGCAGGGTGATTGTTGTGGTTCTGAGCAGAATGGTCTCTATCGTTTGGTCTGGAATTCATATGCTGGCGTCTCTTCCCATTCAGCCGGATTAGTCTCTCCGTACACATGGCATCTTCGCTTTGGTCACCTCCCGCTCCTGAAAATGAGACATCTCTTGCCTCAGATCTCTCCGAGTTCGTCGTTTTGTTGTGAAGCTTGTCAGTTGGGAAAGCATCGTCGTTCTCGCTTCCCTAGTCGTCATAGTCAGAGCAGTAGCTCCCCATTTGAGTTGTTTCATATCGATATTTGGGATCCGAGTCGTGTACTTGATCATCAGGGTCATATGTTCTATCTAGTTGTAGTTGATGACTTTTCTCGTGTATCTTGGGTTTTCCTTTTAAAGAATAAATCTGAAGCAGGGGATGTTATTAAAAATCTTATCAGTGAAGTGCATAATGTTTTTTCTTCTACTATCAAATATGTTCGTACGGATAATGCATTGGAATTCTGCACTCGTTCTCTCTCCCAGTTTCTTTCGTCCAAAGGTATTATTCACCAAACCACCTATGCTACGCATCTCAACAGAATGGAGTGACAGAGAGAAAACATCGTCACCTTCTTGATATCACTCGAACCTTGCTAATCCAGAGTTGTGCGCCTATCACCTTTTGGGGGGATGTTGTCCTTACAGCCTGCTATCTGGTCAATCGCATGCCGTCCTCTGTTCTTGGTGAGAAAATTCCTCTTTCCGTTATTTTCCTTGATAAGGAATTATTTTCACTTACTCCTCGTGTCTTTGGTATTGCTGCCTTTGTTCACCACTTGACTCCTGGACTTGACAAACTCTCTCCTAAAGCCGTCAAGTGTGTCTTTGTATGTTACTCGCGGACTCAGAAGGGTTATCGTTGTTATGACCCCATGAACAAGAAATATTTTGTCAGTGCTGAAGTTACATTTTTTGAGTCCGTTATGTACTTCTCACCTGCAGGTGACAGGTTGGTCTCTTCCACATCTAATGATGATGTCTATGTTCCTCCTCCTCCTAGTATGAGTCCACCTGAGTCCAATCCAGTTCCAGTTGTCACGCCACCACCATCACCACCACCGCCTCCTCCACAACCACCTATCCCACCATTACCTAAATTCTATACACGTCGGTCAGGTCCTGCTCAGATTACACGTCAGGCATCCATCACGCCTCAGGTATGTTCAGATGCTATTACTAATGATGGGTTAGATAATGTGCATGTGCAGGATTCTTCGTTGCAGGAGGAAGATGCGCCATCGAGTACAGTGGACGATGACCTTGATGTCCCTATTGCTATTCGGAAGCAGAAACAGACTTGCGTGTCTTATCCATTTGCTTCTCAGGTCTCCTTTCACCGTCTCATAGGTGACTTTCAGAGGTTTGCTGCGGTTTTGTCTTCCGTGGATATACTACAGACTTATCAAGAGGCTATGAAGATTGACTGTTGGAGATTGGCTATGGAAGAAGAAATACATGCTTTACAGTTCCGTGGTACATGGAGCCCGGTTACTGCTCCATCTGGCGCATCTATTGTGAGCTGCAAATGGGTGTTCACAGTTAAATACCATGCATATGGCAGTCTTGATCGGTACAAGGCACGACTTGTTGCGAGAGGTTCTACACAAACCTATGGTGTGGACTATTTGGACACATTCTCTCCAGTGGCTCGGCACTCTACTCTGCGTTCTTCTATCGGTTGTTGGGGTACGTGACTGGTCCATCTCTCAACTTGATGTCAAGAACGCATTCTTGTATGGAGATCTGCAGGAGGAAGTCTACATGCAGCAGCCACCGGGGTTCAACTCTGAGGGGGAGAATTGTTTGGTGTGTAGACTTCACAAGGCGATACATGGCCTTAAACAGAGTCCACGGGCGTGGTTCCAGAAGCTTTCCCACCTAATTGAATGACATGGATTCAAAAGATCAAATGCGGATCACTCGTTGTTCATTCAAAAGACTTCTAGAGGTACGGTTGTCGTCATGGTATATGTTGATTATATTCTGGTTATAGGAGATGACGTTCAGGGAATAGAGATGGCAAAAGCATTCTTGGGCCATCAGTTTGTCACAAAGGATCTTGGTACCCTAAGATATTTTCCGGGGTTGGAATTTGCTAGGAATGCACAGGGTCTGGTGATGACCCAAAGGAAATATATTACAGATTTTCTGGTTGAAACAAGCATGGTTGGATGTAGATCATCGAGCACTCCTATGGATCCAAGTATGAAACTGTATGACAATGATACTGAAGCAGTGGACAAGAGAAGATATAGAGAGATGGTGGGTAAGCTTCTTTATATCACTATAACTCAACCCGATATTGCTTTTGCAGTAAGTCGGGTGAATCAGTTTATGGAGCATCCAAGATAAGTTCATATGGATGCCATATACATGATACTGAGGTATCTAAAGTCTTCTCCAGGCTCAGGGTTGTTGTTTAGAAAGAACACAGATTTATCTATTTCAGTTTGTGCTGACGCAGATTATGCAGGGTGTCCTAAGGATCGTAAGTCTACTTCAGGCTTTGCCGTTCTTGTGTGGAGTTCTCTGGTTTCTTGGAAAAGCAAGAAACAAACTATTGTGGCGAGGTCTAGCGATGAATCTGAATATAGGGCCATGGTGCAAGCGAGCACGGAGATGATGTAGGTTCGAGCCATATTAGAAGACTTACATATAAATGTACCTTTACCCATGCGGCTTCAGTGTGACAATCAAGCAGCTTTGTTTATTGCCAACAATCCAGCATTTCATGAAAGAACAAAGTATATCGAAGTAGACTGCAGCTACACTAGAGATATGATCTAGAAAGGCTTGATTTCTACTTTACACGTTAGTTCAGAGGATCAAACTGCCGACATATTTACCAAGCCATTGCTCAGAGGACCGTTTCAGAGAGTTCTTCCAAGCTGAGCATGATTGACATCTATGCTCCATCTTGAGGGGGAGTGTAGAGATTTATGTTATGTTATGTCATTCTGTATCGTTTCATATTTTCTATTTTTCTTCTGGACTCTTATGTAATTTACCATTGGGTTCTCTTTATATTAGGGAGCCTAGGGTTCTATGGAAAAATACAGTTTTCTCATTTTCCACCAACAGTTATGGCTGCTTGGAATGCTGCTACAACAACAAGAGGGGCTGGGGGTTCCTCGTTGGAGTAATTTGAGAGAAAAATCAGGGAGGGTTTGGGTTGATATAAATAAGGGGAGTGGATGGGCTTGGTGCTGTCAAGTGGAAAGGAGGACATGGACACTTGTGTTGGCTGCTGGAATTGCCATTTTTTTAAAGAATCCTTTTTCTCTCTCTTATATAAATGTCATCCGTATTTGCACCCGGAATCTCTGATTTCGATGAACAATAGCTCGTTTTGACCGTCTGTGAATGACAATCAAAATGAGTATAATAATCATATACTTCTGATCTGAGATGAATTCAGAGATTGTCGAGATACAGTTTTGTTTTGCCATTAAATTTTACGATTTTAAATTGTCAACAACCTCCATCGATGAACGATGGATCCGGTATTCCTCTGGATGTCACATCGGATCTGGATGTCACATCGGATCAGGTATTCCTCTGGATCCGTTTAACTCTAATTCTTGGGGCTATTTCGGGACCCAATTCCAGAACCCTTTTGTCCCATTCGGGTTGCCTGCTATTGCAACCCGATCCCCGTTGGTGGATCCGATGGGCCATGAGAAGGTAACCAACAAGGGTGGAATGAGTCTGACAAGCAGGGCAACTATAATGGGGAGGTAGCAGAATCAGAAAGGCTGACTTTCGAGGCGATGGTGGCAAAAGTGGTGGGAGTCAAGGTGATGGGGGCATCCCCTCAAGTTACCAAATGAAAATCATATCATGGAATGTTCGAGGACTAGGCCAACCAGAAAAGCGATTCTCGATCAGCTCGTTGTTGGCTGCCTGGAAGGCGGATATTGCTTGCTTGCTAGAGTCCAAGATTGCGTTGTGGGGGTGGTGAGATGTGATTTCGTATCGATCCCCATCTCATGGATTTCAGATCTGTGCTTGCCATTGGGAGCTCTGAAGGAATTGTAGTTGCATGGAATGGCGATCTTTTCACCCTCGTTGAGGAGATTGTAGTGACACATTCGGTTATTGTGGTTCTTGATAGCAGAAGGGAACAATCGTGATTTATGGTATCATCAGTATATGGCATTACGGGTACTTCGACGAATGAGGTCTTGTGGAATGAGCCGAGGGAGATCAGAAACCATTTCCCTTCGGAAGCGTGGATGGTAGGTGGTGACTTCAATGTTACCCTGTTTTCTGAGGATAGACCCAGAGACAGAGGGATACAAGATCTTGGCTCCAGTCTGTTCTCTGAGGTGGTGGGGGAGCTGGCTTTGGAGGTGGTTGATGCAACTAACTGCAAGTACACTTGGAGAAGCTCCTCCTCAGTGTCATGTATCGACCACTTCCTGAAGTGTGTGGAGATGTTGGAGCGTTTCAGCTTGTCGTCGGTTACCTCCCTTCAGAGATCGAGGTCGGATCATACACCTATTTGCTTGGACATCTATAGTGTGTGAGGAGCCTCTTCGTATTTCAATTTCGATCATGGCTGGTTGTTAGAAAATGGGTATCGCGAGATGGTCACCTCTTTTTGGAATGGGCCTTAACCTCAGGGCACAACCACGGTTAGGCTAGCTTTGCGGTTGGCGACGCTCCAGCGAATGCTGGTGGGGTTCAGGCAGGAGTCTCGTGTGGCTCTGGAGCGATGGAGATCGGAGCCCAGGAGGAGGTGGTGAGGCTGGATAAGGTGGAGGACTACCATGAGCTGGGTGAGGAGTTGGTTAGCATGAGGATTATGCAGAAGATCCTCATGGAGGAAGACAGAAAGAAGGAGCTGGAGTGGATGCAAAGATCGCGACAGAAGTAGCTGGGAGGAGGAGGAACTTGATCCATGAAGATGCTAGGGGGAGATTTTCAGTGGGGAAGAGGAGGTTGTTGCGAAAATTACAGGGTATTTCAGGTGCATGAGTAGACGATTCACACACGACATCTCTCATTGGATGGGGAACGAGTTGAATTATATCTCCGTACATGATTCTGAGGCATTGACGAGGCCTTTCTCCTCACAGGAGGTGCGTAAGGCAGTTTTCGGGCTGACTGTAGATGGTTGTCATGGGTCGGACGGTTTTTTTCTTTAGGGAATTTTGGGATGTGGTTGGGAAGGAAGTTTTGGAGATGATTGTGGAGTTTAGTGATGGGAATTGGGACTTCGAACGCCTAAACCAGTCTTTCATTTTCCTGCTTCTCAAGAGGGATGTGCATGTACGTATTAAAGACTACAACCCAATTGCTCTCTCCAAAGAGACTTATCTGATTGTGGTAAAGACTTTGGCGAACCGGCTACATGGGGGTGCTTAGTGTTGTTATTTCGCCTATGCAGAGTGCTTTCTTGCCTGGCAGACAACTCATGGACAACGTGATCATGGCATCAGAAATCATCGCAGATTGGCGCAGAAGGAAGGTGAATGGGGTTTTATGGAAGGTGGACTTTTCGAAGTCCTATGATTGTGTTGACTGGTGATTTATCTCGGCATCTCTATACAGGCACATATTTATGAACCTCTGGATTGCGTGGGTGAAGAGACGCGTTACGACCACCTCCAGTGCGGTGTTGGTGAACGGACTCCCGAAGGGGGGTTATTTTCAGTCGTAATGCGAGATTCGTTAGGGGTACCTACTAGCCCCTTTGCTTTTTGTGCTTGCGACGGAGGCCTTGACAACGACGATTGGTCACGTGGTGAACATGGGTCTCTATCACGGTTAGAGTATGGAGGGGATATATGTGCCCACCCTCCAATATGCAGACGATACGATTTTATTTACGAGGGGGGGGGGAGGCTAAGAGCTAGCTGCAAGTGTATATCTATGGTACTTGACCTCTTCAAGGTTGTTTCTGGTTTGAGGCTCAACAAGGAGAAATATGAGTTTGGAGCTTTCAACTTGGATAATGCAGAGATGGAACATTACGCAGGTTCTCTTAGATCTTCCAGAAGGGAGTTGTCGCGCCCTTGGCTGTTGGTCGAATGCATTCATGTGATTGGTTGCAGGTAGTTGAAAAATTGGAGCAGAAGCTCGCATGATGGAAATCTATGTGTCTATCTAGAGGTGGCATGCTTGTGTTGTTGAACTCAGTGCTATCGGCGATCCCCTTTTTCTTCTTGTCTTCCAATATTCTACCGGTGGGGGTTCGAAAAAGGATGGAGGGTATCATAAGATGCTTCTCCTGGTCTTCCTTTGGTGTTGAGAGCAACATGCCTTTAGTTGAGTGGAAACCGTTACTTGTGCGAATGAGGATGGTGGTCTACGAGGGCGCAGCTTGGAAGAGATGAACAAGGCTTTACTTAGCAAGTAGGTAACACGTATTTGGGGCAATTGTGACAATATGGTTTGGGACTTGTTAGGAAGATTCACGACTACGGTACAACCCTTCCCGGACTCAGTGTGGTCAGATGTTCCCCCTCCTCGCATGGTGTTTGCTATATGGTGCAGGATATTCGTCCCTTCCTGTGGCATGTTGTATGGTTTCAGGTTCTGGATGGATGACTGGAGTGAGAATGGAGTACTTGGGGTGAAGTTTCCTCGTCTTATGGCGATGGCTTCTGATCCGGGTTGCTTTGTGGTGGATCTATGGGACGGTCATTCTTATTTCCCCTAGTTCATAATAGATATTTTTTTATCAGAGTTTGGAGGAACTTATATGGCTGTAGTGACGGAATTGGATAGGGTGGCTGGGCCAACTACGGACCTGGACCATTGGACATGGTATGATGGTTGTTTCTTGGTTAGGAAGACATACAAGGTGCTGAAGGCTCCAATGGTTTTTGTCCCTGGAGGTGCGTGACAGATTGCATGGGCATCTGGAGCTGGAAGCATGGCCTCAAATTTCAGCGAAATTCGATCAAATTTCTGTCGAATATCGATATCCTGTCGAAATCAAAATTCTACCGGAATGGTCGAAATGACCGAAATATGAGGGACCTAGTACAAAAAATGAGAAATTTTGAACGAATTTAGATCGAAATTTCATTTCGGTTGGTCACCGAAATGGTGACCGAAACCGATATTTAGGGCCTTGGCTGGAAGATTCCGGTGAGAATAAAGGTGTTCATATGGCTTTTCAGAAGAGGGAGAATACCTATGAGCGGGGGACTTGCTAGACTTGTCCAGGGCGTTGTCACCACTTGCTCTCGATGCCATGCAGAAAGCGAGGACACAGACCATCTTTTCTTTAGATGCGAGGGTTCTATGGAGGCATGTACTATGTTTGGTAGCATGAATGTTTCTTACGGTAGCATCTCGGAGTTCTGGGCTTCTATTGGCAACGATTAGTGTGACACGGAGCATGAGAGATTGGTTTGCATTGCCCTTGTTTGGGTAATTTGGTTGGCCAGAAATGGGGTCATTTTTCGACAGGAGAGATTCTTCGCCGCAAATGTTGTAGCTCATGCTAGGACCTTAGAGGCATTGTGGGGTTTGCTGTAATTCTTTTCTCTTTCACTTCATGATACTTGAATACATGCGTGTAATTTTTTAATGGTGATAAATGGTGAAGTTTTTGAGCACACACCTAGAAGACACAATCCTCACATGTCCATGGACCTAACCTACACATATTCACACACATGGAAGAACCGTGATAATATTGAACTAAAAATTGTATGGTACTGATAAAAAAATCAAATGAGTTGAGTTCAAAAATGGAGAATCAAATGAGTGAAACTTGTTTTGCCTTGGACCTCAGTGAAGGTCATCTAGTAACACAATTGGAAGACGTGGACAGTTATTAGAAGAGTCTTGCAAGAGGAGTTACGGAATGATAAATAAATGCTGGATGGAACCTCTACAAAAGTATGGTATTTCTATGTCTGTCTGGGTATGGTCCAGTTCGGATACATTTGGGGGCAAGAATTCCATTTAGCCATTCTGACTTAAAGCAGTAAAGGGTTCAGGTTAAGTCCAAACTGGATACATTCAGGGGAAACAAATTCTTGTAGTTGTAAAATGGTAAAAGGATTGTTTCTTGATTCTTTTGATTAATACTTTTTCTTTGATTCCATGATTAAATTTAAAGCACACGTCTAAAATATGAACGCTGTCATGTGTGTATTTATGCGTCAGTAGTTTATGTAAAACGTTAACCAAACCACTCTTTTTTAATATTACAAATAAAATGACAAATACTCGTATCTATTCATGTATGCATCAATGACTCCAGTAAATGCATGTTTAAATGAGATTGCTGTTTGAGTTTGATGGTTAACAATTAAATTTAGGCATAAAGTTTTACACCTTTGTTAACTTTCTATTTTTGGTCTTTCTTGCCCACCTCTTAACCTTTGACTAATTTGGGAATTTGCGTACTTAGATTTAGTAGACACTTTCAAAACCTCGTAATTAATTGTAACTTGTGTAGAGTTTCATCAGCATGTCATCAGTGCAAGAACGCAAGTTTTCATGGTGGTGTAGAGTTCTCCCCTATACACCCCCATTTTCATCCATGATAGTGCATGGTTTGTGTTCTACGACAGATTCGTTTGTGAGGGCCAGTGATGGATGCCATGCCTCTGTCTCAAGCATCAATATCAGTGAAACAAAAGGAGGTGTAATTTTTCTTATGTCCAGAGTTTACTGTTCATAGCAACACATGAATAAGTACTACTACAAATCGGGCTCTCTGGTAATATCTGATAGAAAGTTGGTTGCCAGATGTTGTAAAACCTGCGGGATAACACTGTCAATCCTGGTTGTCTTATGAGAAGCTTTTTGACTTGATTGTAAATACTGCCATGTGCTAACCAAAAATATTTTATTAAGATCTCAAACCGAGTATTCCAGTTTTATGCTGTGAGATTGAAACTGAATAATATCCTTAATGATGAACAAATAGCTGGCGTGTCCAGCAGAGCTGGTCCAGCTTTTAATGAGCATGGTGCTATAAATGGATGCTTCACTTTGTTATGTAAAAATATAGAATTTCAATTATTTGTTTGCACCACTGTTTTTAATGTGAAGGAACCGAACTTCATACTTTTGCAAGCTCTTTTCAGAACTTAAGTCATCCTGATAAAGTTCATTTGACTGGGACTGATTTGTTAAAGAAGTTTTATTATTCTTCAGTTGATACCATAGATGTTAATGTTTTATAAAAAAACAAGTTTTTTTAGTATGAACATTCGGTTACAGACTGTTATTGTTGCAAAGGGAACATCTTTTCTTACTCAAGCATGTTATCTACACTTGCAGGCTATATCAGTCATGGCCAAATCCGGGTTTGCAGAGTTGATTGATTTCAATCCTATTCGTGCAACTGATGTTCAATTGCCCGCGGGGGGGACATTTATCATTGCTCATTCTCTAGCAGAGTCTCTAAAAGCTATCACTGCTGCTACTAATTACAACAATCGTGTTGTAGAATGTCGGTTGGCTGCTGTAAGTATGTACTTTCTCTGCTCATTAACCGTATAACAAAACTCGATGAAGTCACACTATCATTAAAGGGGGTTTGAATTAATTTTATTCCTAAAGAAGTGGAGTATCATAAATCCTAGTGGCAAAGAGCATTGTTTATTAGATCTTGTAGATCTTTATAAAGCACAAACTGATTGTCATGTAATATATTATCTTTTGAAAAGTACAATGTCATATACGTGAAGGAAGTTTCTTTTTAATCTGCCCTCCCTTTTAGCTTTTTCCTTCCCTTGACAAAAGGAAGAACAATATGGGCACATAACCGTTAGAAAATTCAACAGCCATGTATAGTTTACTATAGAATGAACACGATTAATGAAATATATGAGAATCACTTGGGGCCTATTTAATTCAATTGAATATTCATGCGAATTAAAGATTCTAAGTGCCATTGAAATTTCTTTTACTGATTGATCCTTGATTAATTGATCTTTTGCTCACGTGGAAAGGAACATGGTCTTCCTTTTAGAAATTCCGAGCTACACATGCTAACCTGTCATCTAGAAATCCATATTTCACTTAACAGTGTCTCTTTTAAGGTTTGCAATAAATTTAGATCCAGTCATTGAGGATGGGTGCAACGGAGCATCTACAGGGTTTTCTAATAGTTTTACTTCTTTACTTCATTTTCTTCATGATTTCTTCGACTATTCCTCTTGCTTAGACCGAGACCACATATAGGTTAAAAGATGCCTGCATATGTCCTGCATCGTTTATATAGAAGAATGCTGTGCATCGTACTCACCAATCGCCTATCAACTTACATGTTTGGATCATTATGTCTTTGGACTGCATCCCATTCGTCTGAAGCCCGAAGATTGCACAATGAGTAAACATAATGTAATTTTAAAAATTAAAATTATACACCGCCTTTCATTTTGAGTATGGTCTTTATATTGTGCACCGCATCCAGACAGGATTATCTCATCATGTAGTAGTTCCTTGCCTCCCTACCAAGTACTTTGTCTCCTGCATTAAATTATGTATGATTCACAGTTGCTCCAATTTTGTTGAGCTTGTCTTGTTTAGCAAAACTTGTGTTCCGGCTTAATGTCCGAAAGCAAATTTGGTACTTAGGAATTTATTAAAGATACTATTTTTTTACTTGGAGTACCCACTTGTTAAGTCTCTTGTTCCGGCTTAAATATCTTGTTATGTCTCTTTTATGTAATTTCAGTTTCTCTGAGTACTTATCTTGTAATTAACCCAAGGGCTATTCTCCTATATAAGAGAGCCCTCGGGTACGTCTAATGCATCGATTCATTCTCTCCTATCATGGTATCAGAGCAACGGTCCTATACCGAGGTCCCGGTATCCCACCCAAAACCCTAACCCTAATCCCCCCCTGCGCCGCCGCCGGCTCCCGCGACATCGTAGCCACCCCCCAGCGGCTCCAGCGCCGCCTCAACACCTCCAACGGCACCCGTGCCACCGCCCCCACCGGCAGTTCTCGCTGCCCCAGCGGCCTCTCGCCACCCCTCAACGGCTCCTAGCCGCCCTCCAGTCCGGCTCTAACCCCCCCCTCTCTGTGCGGCACCAGCCACCCCCGGCGTCGTCTTTGCCGCCTCCGGACTAGGGTCGGCGCTTGAACGAAGATTAGGGATGGTTGTATGAGTCTACACATACAATCTATCCCTCTTATGATACTGTAGACCGACTATTTTGTTTACCTCCGTTGGTTTGTGGCTCATCCTCAATCATGTCAGAGAACAAGGGTGACGTCTTTACATCTTCGGGTGCCTTCAAAGGCCCGGTCCCAATAGTCAAGATGGACGGGACCAACTATAAACGATGATCCATGCAGTTTCGCACCCTGATGCAGTGCCATAATAAGGAGCACATCCTGACAGAATCCGAGCCGGAAGAGAAGACTGGAGCGAATGAGACATGGAAATAAGACGATGCTTATGCTCGTATATGGCTCTCTGGGACGCTGATTACAGAGATTGCAAATGATATTGTGAATCAACCTACAACAAAGGCTATGTGGGATATACTGGCAGCTACATATGGGCAGTCGAAGAATGAGAGCAAAATACTCCAGTTACAATTCGACATCTTTTCTACCAAATAGAATGGGAAACCACTACATGCACATTTCTCTCATCTGCGGGGCATGTTCGAGAGATTGCATAGCTTCACGCCGATCACAACCAGTACGGAACAATAGCAGGCATATCGAAATGGCACGATGACAGGCGTATTTTTGTCCTCTCTTGATCCTGAGTACAATGCATCCCGTACTCAACTTCTGACTGGCGAGACTATTCCGCCAATGGAGGAGTATAAGCGATCGAGTAGGATTACTACTGCACCAATGCCTACAACACAGCATACCCCTTCAGCTATGGCTGCCACTCGTGGCAGAGGAGGAGCGTTACATTTTCGGGGTCGTGGACCTCGTGGTCAAGGGGGAGGCAAACACCGTGTTCCTTGTGCTCACTTTCACCGTCCAGGCCACTCTGAGGAGACATGCTTTCACAAGCATGGATATCCAGCCTCTGCACGTGTTGCTGAGCAGACTGAGGCTGCAGCTGCGCTCCTACCAGATGCTCGCTTTGATGACATTGTCTCCAGACTTCGTGAGATGATGACTACACCTACGTCTCCGTCTCCAGGTTCTACGGATGCTGTCGCTTCGGTCAGAGCGTCCTCTAGCTCATCAGGTACTCATTATACGCTTACCAGTACTACTTGCTCGGACTTGACAGATTGGATTATAGATTCCGGGGCCTCCCATCATATGTATGGCAACAGAATGTAGTTTACTACCTACAGAGCACTTGCACTAGGCCGATCTGTTGTTACTGCCATTGGGGTCCGATTACTCATTGTTGGTCAGGGGGAGATTGCTCTAACGCCCTCTTTGAGCCTTCAGAATGTCTTACACACATCTGACTTTCAGATGAACTTGTTGTCTATTAACCAGCTTACAAAAGATTTGCATTGTCGTGCCATCTTTGTTTCAGGTCATACTGACTGGCAGGATGATTGGAAGTGGCCGTGAGCAGAGGGGCTTGTATAAGCTTGCTATATCATCATCTGCTGGAGTTGCAACTATTCCCTCTGGATCCGTTTCCCCATTTCTTTGGCATCTTCGATTTGGTCATCTTCTTCTGCAGAAGATGTGTCATGTCCTGCCACAAATATCTACCCGTACTGCATTGGATTGTGAAGCCTGTCAGCTTGGGAATCACCATCGGTCTTCGTTTCCGGGTCGTCCGAGTCGTCATAGTAGTCGGTCTTTTGAGTTGTTTCACTTTGATATTTGGGGTCCGAATCATGTCCCTGATCTTCAGGGACATCGTTATTATATGGTTGTTGTCGATGATTATTACAGACTATCTTGGGCGTTCTTGTTTGTTAGAGTATTTGGAGCATGCATCACTTATGTAATAGGTGGTTTAACGGATCCCTCCAGGATCCATTTACCCCACCACTGAGTTTAGTCCCACATCTACCAGTGGTGGGACTTGGAGGCTCTGAGGAGGCTATATAAGGAGCCCCAGACCTCCTGTAACCATTGAGAAAGTCAATAGACAAACACGACCCTTTGAGGCCTTCTCCTGTGGTTTCATCCCACTCCTTAGGGAGTAGGGTTCCACGTAAAATCCCGATGTTTATTCTTGTTTTATCTTTTTTCTTATATTCGCTTCCGCATATTTATTTTCTAACATGGTATCAGAGCGGGTCGATTCTCGGGGAGTCTTTTGTTTTATTTGTTTCGAGATTCGATTCAATTAGTGTTCTTTCATGAAAGATCATATTCTGTTTATTTTGAGATTCTGAAAGGGGGTTTCATCTGTGAAACCCTAGATTTATGTTCTGATTGGCGGCCCTCCTTGCCGAGCCACATGCAGTCGCGCCACAGATCTCTTCATACTCCTGCCACTTTCTCATGGTGATGGCGGAGCCAATGTTCTGTCTAAGGCTCGAGTTAACATCTTGCGCAGGAGGCGCATACCTCGCCTTCACAGTCGATCCTCTGTGGCGCATCCCCTGCAAGATGTGAAGGCAACCCCAACAAATCCTATGTATCATGATGCTGCCTTCCTCCTTCAGGCCTCCTTCGCGCTCCCACTGCACGGTCTTCTCCAGCCGATCTCCCTTCAGTGGCTCGCCGCAGCAGAGACGAGCTCCAGCCGCACACCTTCCAGCATCTTCTCCCTGGCAAACTCGCGCGAGATCGATTCTTCTTCTCCCATCTACTCGCGCGCCGTTTTGACGAAGAAGCCCTCAGGTGGAACCCATCATAGGCGGTGATGGTCGTCCCAGTTCTACTCGTGCAGAGCCGCATCACAGGCGACACCTTCTAGGCGATGAGCGCCCTCCTCCAGCCCCGTGATAAGCGCCCTCCTCCAAATTTCATCGGTCGGCGGCGTTCCCTGGCGCGACCCTACGAGCAGTTGTGATCCAGAAAACCCCAGCGGGGGTTGGCTTCGTACAAGGGTCCCATGTTGGGAACCCTAAGACACCAGGGCCCGATTCTCTTTGTTTATTTAAAAAATGTGTGGGTGTTGCAGTTCTAAGGCCCAACAGACTTGCTTAGGTTAAAAAAAGGGCACGCACAAAGAAAAAGCCGTGCGGAAATTATTTGCAAGTTCTGGAAAAAACCTGATTTTGAAAAAAAAAGGCGCGTACAATAAAAAGTCGTACGCAAATGTTTTGCTTAAAAAAATGAATAGGCGCACACATTTACAAAAAAAATCGTACGCAATTTAAAAAAATGAGAAAAAATGAGTTGCAAAAGTCGAAAAAAATGATGGAACGGCTGATGTTAAAAAAATGACGGATATTTAAAAAAACAATAAAAAACGTGAGAAATTCTTTTGAGAATATACATGTTTTCCCCATATTTATGTATTATCTTATCTTCTCCCAACGTGGTCAACAATGTCATTCCGACCAGTATGGAAGAAAGGGGGAGTATATGTAGAGTCACAGGTCTTGTTTTAAGATTCAGATGTCAGATTTTTCAGACCGGTCAGATGTTCAGACTCTACAATTTCATATTCAGACTCGACAACGACGCATGCCAATCATTTGTCATTCTTGTTGGTCGGCCAGAACTTTCATGTGAGCCATAGGGACTCCAGAGTAGAGGACCATTCCCTATGCCATTGAGGGCAAGGGTTTTCATGTGGTATCATAGGGACTCCAAAGAAGAGTACCATTCTCTGAGCCAGATAGATCCAGTTTCACATTCCAGCCCGTTCGTCCTCCTCACATGCACGCCATGAGAAGCAACGTCCTCGACTGCAGCAGGTGTGCGCATTGGGTTGATATTGTCTGTAGTGTCATGTACTGTGAGTTGAGTTTCTTTCTGTTTGTCCAAGCTGAGCATTGCATGCTCCAGCTTGAGGGGGAGTGTTAGAGTATTTGGAGCATGCGTCACTTATGTAATAGGTGGGTAAACGGATCCCTCCAGGATCCCTTTACCCTACCACTGAGTTTAGTCCCACATCTATCAGTGGTGGGACTTGGAGGCTCTGAGGAGACTATATAAGAAGCCCCAGACCTCCTGTAACCATTGAGAAAGTCAATAGATAAACACGGCCCTTTGAGGCCTTCTCTCGTGGTTTCATCCCGCTCTTTAGGGAGTAGGGTTCTACGTAAAATCCCGATGTTTATTCTTGTTTTATCTTTTCTCTGATATTCGTTTCCGCGTGTTTATTTTCTAACATTGTTGAAACAAAAGTCTGAAGCTGGTGCTATTATTCGAAAATTTATTGCTGAAGTTAATAATATCTTCTCTACCAATGTCAAAATAATTCGCACGGATAATGCTTTGGAGTTTTCAACATCACATTTGTCAGATTTTCTAAGTTCCCAAGGCATTGTTCATCAAACTTCTTGTAGCTACACTTCGCAACAAAATGGTGTGGCGGAATGCAAACATCGCCACCTTCTTGGTGTTACACGGACTTTGTTGATCCATAGTCGTGTCCCTCATTCTTTTTGGGGGGACGCTGTTTTCACTGCATGCTACTTGGTGAATCGTATGCCGTCTACTGTTCTTGGAGAGAAGGTTCCCTTCTTGCTTGTGTTTCCCAAGAAGGACCTATTCTCCCTCACACCTCGAGTCTTTGGGTTTGTGACGTTTGTGCATAATTGTACCCCTGGTCGTGATAAACTCTCTCCAAGAGCTATCAAATGTGTGTTTGTTGGGTACTCTCGTACTCAAAAAGGGTATAGATGTTATGATCCAATGAGTAGGAGATACAATGTAAGTGTTAATGTTACTTTCTTTGAGTCTATTATGTACTTCTCTCCTTCAGGTGACAGGTTATCAATAACAATGAGGACGATATTGTTGTTCCTCCACCTCCATCTCTCCCACTATTTCAACCTAAGCAACCTTTACCTCCACCACCGCCTCCACCACTGCCACCACCTGAGCCAAGATTCTTTTTTTTGACGCCCCTGAGCCAAGATTCTTACCCATTGTTTACACTCGTAGGTCTTCTACTAGCTCTTCTGCTCATCAACCGTCCACATCATCCAGCACGCCTCAGGTATGTCATGAGAACATTACCTCTACTGATGGCACTGGAGTTTTACATCATACACAGGATGATTCTGTTGTAGAGGACAGCAGGGAGGCAGATTTGGATATTCCTATTGCGCTGAGAAAGCCACGACGCGACGTCAATGTGCTACATACCCACTTGCAACTCATGTCTCTTTGGATCATCTTTCTGATGAGTACGGGAAGTTTGTTGTTGGTCTTTATGCGGTTACTATACCACAAACATATATGGAGGCTTTACAGGACAACAGGTGGCGTCAGGCCATGGAAGAAGAAATGGCGGCCTTAACATCACGAGGGACATGGACTATTGTTTCGGCTCCACGAGGTGCTTCGATTGTAAGCTGCAAGTAGATATTTTCCATTAAGCAAAATGCAGATGGGAGTGTGGATCGCTACATGGCAAGATTGGTAGCCCGTGGCTTTACCGAGACATATGGTGTCGATTATCAGGACACGTTTTCTCCAGCTGCGAGACACTTGACGCTTCGGATTTTACTAGCAGTTGCAATTTCACGGGATTGGCCATTATTTCAGCTTGATGTGAACAATGCATCTCTCTATGGAGATCTACAGGAGGAAGTTTACATGCAGCAACCACCTGGGTTTACTGCTGAGGGGGAGTCCCATAAGGTATGCAGGCTACATAAGGCAATTTATGGCCTAAAGCAGAGTCCCAGAGCTTGGTACCAAAAGCTGTCAGAATTGATTGAACAACAGGGGTTTAAGAGGTCAACTGCAGACCATTCACTTTTTGTTCAGAAGATACAGAGAGGTACGGTTGCCATCCTTGTTTATGTAGATGACATTATTGTGACATGAGATGATACTCAAGGCATTCAGATAGCCAAGAAGTTCCTAGGTAAAGAGTTTGTGACCAAGGATCTTAGCACTCTTCGCTACTTCCTGGGGTTAGAGTTTGCTAGGAATCATCGTGGTCTAGTGATGACTCAGAGAAAGTTCGTCATGAACCTCCTTTCTAATGCAGGTATGACTGGATGCAAGCCTGCTACGACTCCTATGGATGCAAGTATGAAATTGTATGATGAGGATACTGAAGAAGTTGATAGCAGGAGGTATCAACTTCTTATATAAAGGAGTAAATTATATATCTGCACTCTCTTATATAAAGGAGAGACCTATGGGTAAATTACATAAGGGATACAAAAGAAAGATTGGGAAAACAATACATAAATGCAAATATATATCTGCACTCTCCCTCAAAATGGAGCATAGATATCATTGATGCTCTGCTTGGATGAACACTTCTGGAATGATCCTCTTAGTAGTGCCTTGGTAAAGATGTCTGCAGTTTGGTCCCCTAAGCTGACATGAGACGTGGAGATGAAGTTGTTGAGATGTTAACTATTTTTAGTATTGTTATATTTTCTTATTTCTCTGTACCTCTTCCTCTTTCTGTAATTTACCTCATATGTTATTCTCCTATGTAAGAGAACCTTTGGGCCTCTAAATAAAGCATGCTATTATTTCCTTAGCATGGTATCAGAGCTACGGTCATAGACCAGAGATCCCGTATCAAACCCTAACCCAAACCGGCTCCAGGTGTTCGATTCCAGGCGCTCCAACGCGTCCCTCCCGTGCGTCTCCCCCGCATCACAGGCACCCCAATGCCTAGGCACCCCAGCACCCGGGCAACCAGTACAAGGCTCCTCTGCGCGCAGGCGCGCCCTGGTCGCTGTGCGTCCAAGCCTCTACGCGTCCCACGCATCCAGGCCTCGCGCCCTAGCCCCCCGAGTCACGAGTCAACCCTCAACGGATAGTTCTGTGTTGGAGAGCGTGATATTGGACCTCTAAGTCACATTTTTCGACAAGCGACAAAAAAATTAGTAAGGATGGTTGTATGAGTCTACACGTACAACCAATCCTTAGTATGATTATGTATACTCCTTTCCATCAGTCTACTCCCCAGTTGAATTTCGTTATTTGGCTATTTTATCATAATGTCAGACAACAATGGTGACATCTTCTCGTCCGGAGCCTTCAAGGGCCCGAACCCATCACTAAGATGGATGGGACCAACTATGAGTTGTAGTCCATGCAGTTTCTCACCCTCATACAGTGCAACAACAAGGAGCACATCCTGACAGATCTAGAGTCAACAGATAAGACTGGAGCAAATGCTTCTTGGAAGCAAGATGATGCATATGCACGTGTTTGGCTTTGTGGGACACTTACTACAGAGATTGCCAATTATATTCTAACTCAGTCCACTGCAAAGGCAATGCGGGACACTTTAGCATCCACCTATGCATAGGAAAAGAATGAGGCCAAGATCCTTCAACTACAGTTTGATATCTACAACACCAAGCAGAATGACCACCCTTTGCATGTTTACTACTCTTCGCTGCGTGGCATGTTTGAAAAGCTTCATAGCTACATGCCCATTACGACGTCTATTAAGAAGTAGAAGACGTATAGGAACTCCACGATGGTTGGATTTTTCATGGCTGGACTTGATACAAAATATGATGTTGCACGCACTCATCTTCTTACTGGAGCAACCATTTCCCCTATAGAGGAGTCCTATAGCCATCTGAGCCACCTCATCATCCCTTCGACAACCACGTCCTCACACTCCTCAGCGATGACCGCTTCTCGTGGCCGAGATGGGGCTATCCAGTCCAGAGGACGTACACCTCGAGGAAGAGGCAGGGGATGCCAACGTGGTCCCTGCACCTACTGCCACAAGCCTGGACATACTGAAGATACATGCAATCAGAAGCATGGATATCTGATTTCTGGTCGAGCAGCAGAGCAGATTGTGTCTTCAAAGACTTCAGCTCCACAAGCGGATTCTCTCCTAGATGATATTGTCTCTCGTACTTGAGAGATCATGACTCCTACTACCAACACTACCACTACAGATACCGCTGCTGCAGCCAAAGCCTCTTCGAGCTCCTCAGATATCACCTATGCCTTTACTAGTAGTACGAGTCCAGACATGATAGAATGGATTATGGATTCTGGTGCTTCTGACCACTTGTGTGGAGACAGAATGCAACAGAGGTCCTACAGGACTATACCACCGGGCAGATGGGTTGTCATTGCTAGTGACGACCACTTACTCATTACAGGACAGGGGGAGTTGCTTTTGACGCCATCCATGCGCCTGAAGAGTGTTTTATATGCTCTTGCCTTTCATATGAACCTACTTTCTATTAGTCAGATCACTAAGGATCTACATTGTCGTGCCATCTTTGATCCCTCGTCTCCTGTGTTTCAGGACATACTCACGGGCATGGTGATTGGATGTGGCCGTGAGCAGTGGGGACTCTACAGATTGGTCCAACCTCCTCATGCTAATGTTTCTAATATACCTATTGGACATGTCTCTCCTTATCTGTTGCATCTTAGGTTTGGACATCTTTCTCTGCAGAAGCTATGCCATATTCTCCCTTAGATTTCTATGAGATCCTCTTCTTAGCGTGAGGCATGTTAACTTGGGAAGCATCACCGTTCCCCTTATCCATCCCATCAGAGTCAAAGCAGTTCTCAATTATTTAGGCTCCTTCATTTAAACAGTTGGGGTCCTAGTCATGTTCCTGATCACCAGGGACACCGTTTTTATCTTGTTGTTGTCGATGATTTTTCTAGACTTTCCTGGGTTTTCTTGTTGAAGGATAAGTCTGAGACTGGATTTGTTATCAAGTATTTTATTAATGAATTAAAGAATATTTTTCTCCAAATATCAAGTATCTCCGTTCTGATAATGCCTTGGAATTTCACACCTTACAGCTTTCTGAGTTTCTTAGATCCCATGGCATTGTTCACCAGACCTCATGTGCTTACACTTCCCAGCAAAACGGTATGCCGAACGCAAACACTTTCACTTACTTGATGTAACCAGAACATTGTTGATACAGAGTCGTGCTCCTCATGCTTACTGGGGTGATGCTATCCTTACTACTTGCTATTTGATAAACCGTGTGCCCTCATCCGTGTTGGGAGAGAAGATTCCTTTAGGGTTTAAATATCGATTTCGGGTATCGTATACGCTGTCGATACAAAATTTCGTTGAAATTTCGACGACATTTCACCTATATCGACCACCATTTGTGAAGAAATGACTGGGAATTGCCCTCATATTGCCATTTCGCTTGAGATTTCGGTTCCTTGTATCGAAATTTTACGAAATCTGAAACCATGCTCCTTTCTCGATTACGTTTCCCGAGAAGGATCTTTTCTTGCGAAATCTGAAACCATGTTCCTTTCTCGATTACGTTTCCCGAGAAGGATCTTTTCTCGCTTGCATACTGTCTTTTTGGGTCTGTTGCCTTCGTTCATGATGTCTCCCCAGGGCATGACAAGTTCTCTCCTAGAGTTGTCAAGTGTGTGTTTGTAGGCTACTCTCGTACCCAAAAGGGGTATCACTGCTTTGATCCTCTAAGGCAGAAATATTTTGTTAGCGTTGACGTTACATTCTTTGAATCTGTCATGTATTTCTCTCCTACAGGTGATAGACTTGCTCCATCTGACTCTGATGATGAGATATACATGCCACCTCCTCCTACAGTTGCTCCTACTCCTCTTCTACCACCTCCACCACCTCTTCATGTGGATCAGTTTTTGCCTCGTGTTTTTCCTTGCAGGTCTCGCTATGTTCGCCATGATCACAGGCCTTGCCCATCATCCAACACGCCTTAGGTATGTAATGAGCATATTGTTTCTACTGATGGCACTACTGATGATAGGTGCCCTCTTAAGAGTGAAATTTACAGGCACCGGACTTGGCAGATGATCTTGATGTACCGATTGCTCTACGAAAGAAGAAACGGGCATGTGCTACTTACCCTCTTGCAGCCTAGGTTTCTTTGAGCAGATTGTCAGAGGATGTTAGGAGATTTACTTTGGCACTTTCAGAAGAGCTGATACCACAGGCATATCAGGAGGCTCTCAAAGAGAGCCAGTGGAGGTTAACCATGGAGGAGGAGATGGATGCGCTACAGTCACGTGGTACGTGGAATCTTGTTTCTGCTACCGTTGATACATCGGTTGTGGGATGCAAATGGGTGTTCACTGTAAAACACCGTACGGATGGAAGCGTGGATCGCTATAAGGCGAGACTTGTGGCACGAGGGTTCACCCAGATATATGGGGTAGGATATCATAATACTTTCTCTCCAGTTGCCAGACATTCTACTCTATGTATTCTCTTTGCTGTTGTTGTGACACGAGATTGAGCCATTTATCAACTTGATGTGAAGAATACATTCCTCTATGGTGATCTACAGGAGGAGGTCTACATGCAGCAATCACCCGAATTTGCTGCTGAGTGGGAGTGTCAGAAGGTTTGCAGGTTACACAAGGCTATTTATGGCCTCAAGAAGAATCCAAAAGCATGGTTTCAAAAGCTATCAGACTTGATAGAGCAGCGTGGGCTTGTAAGATAACTGTTGATCACTCCTTGTTCGTATAGAAGACCCTTAGTGGTACTACATTCATCTTGTTTATGTTGATGACATTATTATTACAATGGATGACAAGCAGGGCATTCCGAGTGCCAAGGACTTCCTAGGTCAACAGTTTGTGACCAAGGACCTTGGACAAATACGTTACTTCCTTGGACTAGAGTTCGCCATGAACCAACGGGGTCTTGTGATGACCCATAGGAAGTATGTTATAGATCTTCTGTTAGAGACATGCATGGCAGATTGCAGGCCCGCCACTACTCTGCTTGACCCAAGCATGAAGTTCTATGACAATGATACTGAGGAAGTCGACAAGAGGAGGTACAGAGAGCTTCTTGGCAAGCTACTATATGTAACTATTACCAGGCCTGACATATCATTTGTTGTAAGCAAAGTGAGTCAGTTTATGGAGTAGCCAAAGGATAGAAAGTTTATGTAGATTATGTTTGGTGTCCAAAGGATAGAAAGTTTACATCTGACTTTGTTGTGTTTATAGGGAATTCTCTTATTTCATGGAAGAGTAAGAAGCAAACCATGGTTGCCAAATCGAGTGCTGAATCAGAATCAAGGCCCTAAATGTCAGTTTCGGTCACCATTTCGATATCTACTAAAATAGAATTTCGATGGAATTTCGGTGGAATTTCGACCGAAATTTCGGTCATTTCGGTCATTTTTTGTGCTAAGACCCCCATATTTCGGTCATTTCGGCCATTTCGGTTGAATTTCGATTTCGAATGGATATCGATATTCGACAGAAATTTGACCGAATTTCGTTGAAATTTGAGGCCATGATCAGAATATAGGGCCATGGCACAAGTCAATACAGAGATGATGTGGGCCAGATCCGTTCTTATTGACCTGACTATAGAAGTACCTTTCCCATGCACCTCCAATGTGATAATCAAGTTGCTTTCTTCATTGCAAACAATCCAGTCTTTCATCAGAGGACAAAGCACATAGAAGTAGATTGTCACTACACTCGTGACATGATACTAAAGGGAATCATCACTATTACACATGTCAGCTCGGGAGACCAGACAACAGATGTATTTACAAAGGCTCTAGCGGGAGGACCTTATCAGATATGTTGTTCCAAGCTGAGTCTTATTGATATCTACGACGCTCTAGCTTGAGGGGGAGTGTTGAGATATTAACTATTTTTAGTATTGTTATATTTTCCTATTTCTTTGTACCTCTTTATGTAATTTACCCCGTAGGTCCTTCTCTTATATAAGAGAACCTTTGGGCCTCTAAATCAAGCATGCTATTATTTCCTTAACAGAAATCCTTCTATACCATGTCTCATATATAGTGACAGTCAACTTCAATGTGTTTTGTCCTCTCATGAAATGCGGGATTATTTGCAATGAATAAGGCGACACGATTATCACATTTCAGCAACATAGGAAGGGGCACCTCTATGTATAGATCTTCTGGGTACTGCTCGAACCCAGATCACTTTTGTATTAGCTTGTGCCATGGTCATGTACTCGAATTCATCACTAGATCTGGCCACTACAGTTTGTTTCTTGCTTTTCCGAGAAACAATTGAACCATCGACAAATATAGCGAAACGTGACTTGGACTTCCTGTCCTTAGGGCAACCTGCGTAGTCTGTATCTGCGCATGCTGAAATAGTATTGTCTTCTTCTCTGAATAGTAGCCCTGCACCTGGTGAAGATTTCATATACTTTAATATCATATGTATAGCATCCATATGTACCTGACATGGTTGCTTCATGAATTGGTTAACACGACTGTCTGCAAAGGAGATGTCGGGTCTAGTGATAGTTACATATAGAAGCTTTCCCACCAACTCTCTATACCTTCTTTTATCTACCTCATCTGTATCATCATCATACAATTTCATTCTTGGATCCATAGATGCAGTATAGGAAGGATCACCTCTATGTATAGATCTGTTGGGTACTGCTCGAACCCAGATCACTTTTGTATTAGCTTGTGCCATGGCCATGTACTCGGATTCATCACTAGATCTGGCCACCACAGTTTGTTTCTTGCTTTTCCGAGAAACAATTGAACCATCGACAAATATAGCGAAACGTGACATGGACTTCCTGTCCTTAGGGCAACCTGCGTAGTCTGTATCTGCGCATGCTGAAATAGTATTGTCTTCTTCTCTAAATAGTAGCCCTGCACCTGGTGAAGATTTCATATACTTTAATATCATATGTATAACATCCATATGTACCTGACATGGTTGCTTCATGAATTGGTTAACACGACTGTCTGCAAAGGAGATGTCGGGTCTAGTGATAGTTACATATAGAAGCTTTCCCACAACTCTCTTTACCTTCTTTTATCTACCTCGTCTGTATCATCATCATACAATTTCATTCTTGGATCCATAGATGCATTAGTCGGTCGATATCCAAGCATGCATGTCTCACTTAGCATGTCAGTGACATACTTTCTTTGGGTTATCACAAGATCCTATTAATTTCTAGCAAACTCTAACCCCAGAAAATACCTTACGGTGCCAAGATCTTTGGTGACAAATTGATTTCTCAGAATTCTTTCACCCTTTTTTATGCCTTGACTATCATCGCATGTAGCGGTTATATCATCGACATATACCATAATCACTACTGAACCTATGGATGTTTTCTGTACAAAGAGAAAATGATCTGCATTTGACCTTCTGAACCCTTGTTTCTCAAACAAATCTGAGAGCTTCTGAAACCAAACTTTGGGCTCTGTTTAAGCCCATATATGCTGACACTCCCCCTCAGTAGAAAACCCAGGAGGTTGCTGCATGTCGACTTCTTCTTGTAGATCACCATACAAGAAAGCGTTCTTAACATCTAGTTGGAACAACGACAAATCATGTATCACTGCAATGGTAAAGAGAACCCTTAGAGTGAATGTCGAACTACATGAGAGAAGGTGTCTGGATAATCCACCCCATAGGTCTAAGTAAAGTCTCGTACAACCAATCTAGCCTTGTACCTATCAAGGCTCCCATCAGCATGATACTTCACAATAAACACCCATTTGCAGCTCGCCACAGGAGACCCACTAGGGGCATGTACCAAGGTGCAAGTGCCTCAGGACTGTAAAGCAGCCATCTCCTCCTCCATTGCTTTGCACCACTGACAATCTTGCAAGGCCTCTTAGTAATTCTGTGGGATATGAACAGTGGACAAAGCAGCAACAAATTGCCTGAAATCTCCTGTGAGACGATCAAACGACACATGAGAAGCAATATGATATGCACACACACATGCCTTTGCTTCTGAACAACAATGGGCACATCAAGATCGTCGGTTGTATCCTCAAGAAGCTCATGCGCTTCACCCCACTGCAATATTTCTTGCCTAGACACATCTGCAGATCTATCGTTAGAAATATTGTATTCAAGACATACCTTAGATGTGCTGGATGACGTGCTATGAATATGAGCAGGAGGCGGTCGTCGATTGTAATGAAGTGGTAATGGTGGGACTGGAATAATGGGTGGTAGGATAGGGGATGATAGAGGTGATGCTATAGGAGACTGAGATGATGTAAACAGTGGTGAAGATGGAGGTGATGATAGAAGTGGTGGTGGTATATATATTTCATTATCAGAGGCTAAGGGAGTCAACCGATCACTTGATGGAGAAAAATACATTATAGATTCAAAAAATGTAACATCAACAATGATATAATATTTTCTGTGCACGGGATCATAACATTTATATCCCTTATGAGTCCTAGAATATCCCACAAACACATATTTGACAGATCGAAGAGAGAGCTCGTCGACTCTCGGAGAAAAATTATGGACAAAGGCAACAAACCCAAATACACGAGGACCAATAGCAAACTCTTTTTCTGGAAAAACAATTGAGAAGGGAACCTTCTCTCCCAAGACAGACGGCAACATGCGATTAATAAGGTAATATGTTGTAAGAACAACATCCCCCCAAAACAAGTGAGGAACATGGCCCTGGATAAGAAGAGTACGAGCAACATCAAGAATATGACGATGTTTTCTTTTCACAACACCATTTTGTTGAGATGAGTAAACACAAGTTCTTTGATTAAGTATACCATGTGAGGAGAAATACTGATACGGGTACAAAATTTTATAGCATTATAGTCCTCACAATCTTGACATTATGAATTTCATTGAAAAAGATTGAATCAAGTTCCCAGCCTCAGCCTTCTCATCAGAAACAACCATGACAAGCAAGAAAAAACATCCACAACAACTAAATAAAACCGGTGTCCCTGATCAATGATCAGTAACCCAACTAGGACCCCAAATATCAACATGGACCAACTCAAAAGGGGAGCGACTGCTCCGACTCTGACAAGTCGATGATGCTTTCCCAACTGACATGCCTCACAATTGAAGGACTCCCGAGGCAAGATCTGAGAAAGAACATGATGCAACTTCTGGAGAGGAAGATGACCAAAACGTAGATGTCATGTGAACGGAGAAGCAGAACTAGTGGATTAAGAAGATAGTCCATCGCAAGGAGTTTGAACTAGTCTGTAAAGGTCTCCCTGCTCGCGGCCACAACCAATCACCCTGCTAGTTAGAATGCCCTGAAAAACAAGAAACAATGGATCAAATATAGAACGACAGTTCAAATCTCTAGTAGTCTGACTTATGGACAATAAATTCATAGAAAAAGCTGGGGCTTGTAACACATTCTGTAGGCATATGGATGGTGTCAAACTACACTCCCCATGCGATGTGATTGCGGAATGAATCCCATCAACTATGACGACAGATTGTCATGGAGGAATCGGTCTATATGCTGCAAGAATATCTCTATTGCCACACAAGTGATGTGTTGCCTCAGAATCCATAATCCATTCTGTAATATTAGGACCATGACAAGAAGTAGATGCAATAATGCTAACTGATGTGATGGCTCCAGCAGAAGCTGCGACATCGAAAGTAGATGTATCGTCGGAATCGACAAGAGGCATGATATCCATCAAACGGGAAACAAGATCATCATATCTCTGCTCGAAGGATGCCGAAGATGCTGGAGTTGAGCCATGTTCCGCAACACGTGCGGATGCTGGAAAATCATGCATAGAATAACATGTTTCTTTCTTCTGTATGCCTAGAGTGGTGACAATAGGTGCAGTGACAAGCACGACCTCCTCTACCACGTGGTCCACGGCCCCAAAACTGAGATGTACTTCCCCTTTCTAGGGAGGTTGTCATAGCAGATGAATTTGGCATTGGGGAAGGGGATGGAACACTAATTAATCTCAATTTGTGGAATGCTTCCTCCATGGGCGGAATGCTAGCATCTGCCAAGATTCGAGAAGAAGCTGCCTTGTATGTCAGAAACCCGCCATTGTGGCATTCTGATGTCTTCGGTTGTTCAGGAGTTGCAGTGAGAAGCATAAAATTGTGGATTCTCTCAAACATTCCTCTTAGGGTTGTGTAATGAGTATGAAGAGATCGCCTGTTCTACTTTGTGGTAAAAATGTCATGCTGGAATTGCAGAATCTTTGTCTCATTCTTTGCACGTGAATAGGTTGGGGCAAGATTGTCCCACATAGCCTTTGCAATGGATTGTTGCAGAACATCATTGGCTATCTCTGGTGTTAGTGTACCAGATAGCCAGGCTTGTGCGTAGGCATCAAGGCCTTAAATGTCGGTTTCGGTCACCATTTCGGTACCGACCGAAACAGAATTTCGATGGAATTTCGGTGGAATTTCAATCGAAATTTCGGTCATTTCGGTCATTTTTTGTACTAGGACCCCCATATTTCGGTCATTTCGGTCATTTCGGTTGAATTTCGATTTCGACTGGATATCGATATTCGATAGAAATTCGACCGAATTTCGCTGAAATTTGAGGCCATGGTAGGCATCATTTGCCTCCCAGGAGGCATGCGTCCCTGTCTTCTCCACCTATTTCTCTTCGGTAAGAATGCGCTTATTACCCATAGACTTCATCAGGTTCATGAACTGCATGGCCCATAGCTTGTAATTCAACCCATCCATCTTAACTATCTGCGATGGACCATGGAAGATGCATGTGGAGAGATTATCAAGTTTTCTTTCTGACATGTTGCTTATTGAAGAAGACTATGATTGTAGATTGGAAACACTTTTACACAGACATAAAGGGATTCGATTGCATGTGTAGGCTCAAGCAACGAACCCCATCAAGTAAGGGTTGAAGGTGGCACACCTGAGGCAAACATAGCACCTAGTGGAAGATGGGCCTTTAGGGAAAAGTGTGACAGTTCCCTATGGAGGTACGTTGACACCTAGAGGGAGGTGCGGATGCAATCGAATAGGGAAGAAGGTGCAGCAACACCCTTGGATGGATGGGACTGCTGGAGCGACACCCGTTGGATGGGAAGCGACAACCAAGTTTTGAAGGCACCTGTTGGAAGGGGCGGCACAACACCCAAGGTGCGGCAACACCCGCTAGAGGAGGCGACATAACTGCTAGAGAAGGGTGGCGCAACAACCCCTGGAGGGCGACGAAGGAAGATGGAGAGGGAAGAGAGGTGGGGTTAGGATTTTAGGGTATAAGAGCTCCAGTCTAGGACCTCCACTCTGATACCATGTTGGGAAAAATGGGCAACTTGTGATTCCAAAGAACCCAAGCTCTATCATATAGAGGAGAGACCTATGGGTAAATTATATAAGGGATACGAAAGACAAGAAAGACTGGGTGAACAATACATAGACGCAAATATATCTCTACACGACCATTATGGGAGAAAGAGGGAGTATTGTGTAGAGTTACATGTCAGATTTAGATTCTCCAGGCTAGCCAGATTTCACACTCTACAGTTCAAACTTCAAACTCAATGATCACATTCTAAGTCTTAAGTTTGATTTGCACATGTTTGCCATCATTTATGTGGTCTCCATCTTTGTTTTTTTTGTCTCCGAGTTTTCATGTGATCCATAAGGACTGCAGATTAGAGATCACATTCCCTATGCCATGTGGGTTAGGATTTTTCATGTGGTATCATGGGGACTCCAGAGTATAGATCTCATTCTCTGAGTCAGTATGGGAGAATCCAATTCTCCGACAAGGAGACTTTTCATTTGTGTAGTCACCATCTTTGTTTTTGGTCTTAGAGTTTTCATGTGATCCATAGGGACTCCAGAGTAGAGATTCCATTCCCTATGTCATATGGGCTAGGGTTTTCATGTGGTATCATAGGGACTCCAGAGTAAAGATCCCATTCTCTGAGCCAGTATAGGAGAGATCCGGTTGTCCGAGTAGGAGAATTTTCAGGCTCCATTCTCCAACAACCGTGAACTCCAATGAGAATGTTTTCCATGATTCTTTAAGTTTGGTCCTTCAGACCAGAGTACTCCGATGAGGAGACTCATTTCAGTTTTGTTGGCTCTGACATGCGCAGTACATACCATACCCAGTTCAACTCACACTCCAGCCCGTTTGTTCTTATTCACCTGTACGTCATGAGAAGCAACATCCTCGACAACAACTGACAATGTGTATGCATCCCTAGTGTCTTGTAGTATGAGTTTGAGATTTCTATCTGTTTGTCCAAAGCTCAGTATTGCATGCTCCAGCTTTAGGGGTAGTGTTAGAGTATGTGCATCGTGTGTCATGTGTAGGTGGGTAATTTGAATCCCTCCAAGGTCTAATTACCACATCCACTTATGTTTAGTCCCACATCTACCAGTGATGGGACTTGGAGGGTCTGTGAAGGCTATATAAGAACCTCCAGACCTCCTGTATCAGATGAGAAAGTTGAATGAAACAATCATCCCTTTTAGGTGTTCTCCTGTGGTTTCATCTCGCTCCTTAGGGAGTAGGGTTCCACGTAAAATCTCGATGTTCCTTGATGGTTATTCTTTTTCTATGATATTAGCTTCCGCATTTCATATTTCTAACGCACCACATTTTCCACTTTTATCTCCCTTGTTCGTAGACGACGTAGAGACCAAATGCCTCTTACTCTACATATACTTCAAGACTAAAGTGGCCAGCTCCTATCATGGCCTCAAATTTCAGCGAAATTCGATCGAATTTCTGTCGAATATCGATATCCAGTCGAAATCGAAATTCGACCGAAATGACCGAAATAACCGAAATATGGGTGTCCTAGTACAAAAAAATGACCGAAACGACCGAAATTTCGGTCGAATTTCCACCGAAATTCCATAAAAATTCTATTTTGGTCGATACCGAAATGGTGACCGAAACCGACATTTAGGGCCTTTGCTCCTATCATGTCACCTTTGGTGAACCAACTCCCCCCACCCACTCCTTTGTAGTTAAAGCCTGACTAAGGTGGCTTTCCCTCGAGTCAATTAATGTAAATTTCTTCCTTTTGCCACAACTTCACCAATCAAGCATCTGACCTCACCTTAAGACGCACCATAATCTTCCATAATAACATGCAATCCATTACTAAAATTGATTTGACATCGACGATCACTCCATTAATGCCTTGTACTACTTGAAATTGAAGAAGTTTACCTTCGCCTATCCACAAGCATCACGCTAGCACCCCACTTGCACCACATCTTCTAACATCCCTATTAGCAATGTGAAGACAATAATCAAACTCCGTCGGTCCATCCCAACACTTAACAACCACTACCTTCATGTCCTTTGCAAGTGCCACTAATCTAGGAAAGATCTCTATAAGCATCCCTATCCTTTACCAATCGTCGAACCATAATAGGTAACTTCCCATTCCCCAGTTGCCTCATTAAGAACAACCCCATAATAGTCATCAAGTTTATCAATCTCCTTCAAAATATTGACGATCTCCTAAAAACTCGATTGTCCTCCTTGATATGGCACCTCCCATAAACAATCAAACAATCATCCACAACATGTAATCCATTGCCAAGAATTGATATTTCATGCATTATTTCACATCTAACCCCATGATTGGATGAGACCCTGAATCCACAAGGACCTGCCAACCACAATCCCAGATGGGAACTATGTTCTCGAAGAGAAGATCTATTCAAAAGGGCTATTACTATCCCATATCCCTAAGCTTGGTGGAGTCCTTATGGTTCTCAATATTGATGCCAACCGGCCACCATATTGTCACCAGCATAGGAATCTCATTCTCGAGCGTAAATAACATAAAGATTCCCTGATCTGTAGAGAAAATGTCACCGGAAAAAGCAAGCATGGGTTCTCAGCCAGGGAGGGATTAGATGTCAGGAATCGTGTAAGGGGAACAACTATCTCATCAAAGGATTGAGCTGAATTGTGATGACCTTCAACTTATCTATCCTAGCTTTCGTACTAGACCTACTAGACCTCTAAACCAGAAGGATAGTATTTCAAAGTTAAAAGAGTCCAGTTCCATTGATGTTCTTGAGGATTTAGCGGAAGTCCAATCTTCCCTTACCCTGATAAGCAATCCTCTTCAAACATGGATTTTCAACTACTATTAGTAGAGTATATTAGTAGAGTCGCAGGCTAACTAGAAAGAGAGAGCTCATCTCGCAAGAGATCAATAACAACATTGTTTTGGAATGGTGGATTGATGAGTTTGGAAAGCGAAAAGGAGTAAGACGAATTGAAGGTAGTCGACAACCACACTCGTAATTGAGACCTCTTAGCTACTGAATGTAGTTGTCTCTTCTCTTGCTAATTTCCTCGAGATTATAGGAGGGTAGAGTCCGCGACTCGTGATGCTAGATAGTGAGCACTCCCGTTGCTCTATTCCAGAGAGTATGTTGACTGGAGCGAGTCCTAGTACTCTGCTCGTAAATCTGAGGTCCATTGTGCTTGAGGCAAGAATCCCATCAGCCCGCATGTTCAAATTTTCTACATGATTTTTTATTTAACAATTCTCGATATTTTTTTATATCACCTGGTGAAGATCTAGAAATAACGCATCCCCCTTGGTTGGAAAAATCATACCAGTTCCATACTATTTATGTAGAATGATTGAGCACCGAATTCAACTCTCGACGTTCGTTAGATAAGAAAATAATACATGTTGAAGGTAGAGTCCCTCTTAGAAAGGAGGGGGAGCCAGCGAAAAGCCTCATCGATGTGAGTACTAGTGCTTCATGCTTTCAGAGGAGGGAAGTGAGAGAGTGAAGCTAAAAATATACCATCATTCAGGTATCTTGTGGACTAGATTAAAAGCGAAGAAGTAGTCGTTGCTTGTGGTTATGTCTATTGCTCCCGTAATTTGAGTGGTGCCATCCCGTAGGGAGCGTTCACATTGGCTTTGTCCCGAAATCAAGTCAATAGTAATGTTTTCCCTTCACCTCCTACGACACCCTTGATCCCTTCCGCATCTCCCTTTTATGTCCTACAATTGACTGTTCGTATGCCCCTACCACCCAGGACATTAACCCTTTTGCTTACCTTAGCAACTGGTTTTGAGGGGACCCAGCTCTAACAATTATCCATGGATATGCAATCACACAATATCTCAAAGTACGTTGAGTGATATATTGATCAATTACTAAATGTGCAAAAATAAAATAAATCCCAAGATTGATGCTATGATTTTATTAAGGAAAACCTAAGTGGTAAAATCTTTGATTAGAGTTGTCCCTCTCAGGGATTTCTTAATCGGATCACCTGTTCCTATACTATTAAGTTGATTGAATACAACCAACTCAATCGAAGTTCATAACCCCTTTCTAAAGACCACTAGATGGAACTTCTCTCATATGTAGGAAAGGCTTCTACGGACTAGGCAACTTGTACAATGAAGTATTTATACAAAGGGATATTTACACCCATAACCCTGAGTAATTCCATAATTACCCCAGGTACCCAAGATAAGCACGAATTACATAATAAACCCCGAGTAGTTACTCCGTCTCACATCTATAACCTTCTGTTAGTTTTAACCGTCAATCCTAACCAAACCATCGAGTTAATCTAACCTAGCATCAATCCAACGGTTAAAATTAAATCAAAACTAAAGGAAAAAACCCCCTCCTCCAACAGCCCCCAGTTCCTCCTTCCCCCAGCGCCATGTTCCTCCTCCCCCAGCGCCCCTTCTTTCTCCAACGGCTCCCCCTTCCTCCCCGAGGTCGCCGCTTGCTGGGGTTAGGAGCTTCAGACGGGGGGCCGGAGGTTAGGGGCTTGACGAGATGGAGAAGAAGCAGGGCCTTCCAAGCGGGTGGGGGCGGTGGTGGGGTGCAGGCGACCTTCCAAGCGGGGGGCCGCAGCCCGCAGGTGCGGGGGGTCTTCCAGGCAGGGGGGGCGTGATGGAGAAGAAGCGGGGCCTTCCAGGTGGGTGGGTGGGTGCGGGCGACCTTCCAGGGGGGAGCAGGTGATGGAGAAGAAGCGAGGCCTTCCAAATGGGTGGGGAGCGGTGGGGGGGGGGGGGGGGGGGTGCGGGCGGCCTTCCAGGCGGGGGGCCTTCCAGGGGGGTGATGGAGAAGAAGCGAGGCGGTAGTGCGGGGGGGGGGGGGGTGACCAGGTGATGGAGAAGAAGCGAGGCCTTCCAGGCGGCTGGTGGTGTCGTCCAGGCAGAGGGGGTGGAGCGGGTGATGGAGAAGAAGCCTTCGGCAGATGATGGAGGCGGATGGGGGAGGGGGGGACGGGAGGGAGGGTTCTTCAACGAGTGGACGCAGCAGGCGATGGAAGAAGCGGACTGCCTTCCAGGCGATGGAGGGACGGGCTTTCGGGGAAGTGGGGGTCAGGCTTTCGGTGAGAGGACAACGGTGAAGGGACGAGGTTGTATGTTCGGAGTCGGAGGTTGGGGAAGAAGGGGAGGAGTCATTCATAAATAAAGATAAATTTGGGTGTAAAATGTAAAATTCTTAACGGATACCGTCATAGTTGACGGAAAATTGGGTGGCCATTAACCCGGGGTTATGAATGTAAGAGTTAAGGACTATTCAAGGTCCTGAGCCTAATTCGTGGTTATCTTGGTTACCTGGGTAATTATGGAATTATTCAGGGTTATAGGTGTAAATATCCCTTATACAAACTCCTCTAACCTTAATTGTATGCAATGAATGCAAGGTTGAAATGATTTTAGAGTGTTGGAATGAACTTCGGTCGTAGTTTGAGTATTTAAGTTCAATGCACGATCGAGTGAAGCTCTTCATTTTGAGTCTTGATGATTGGAGTGAAGAATGTGAGAGACTGTTTCTCTTGTTGCATATCAATGGAAAGTTGCATAAGATCAATCTTTAGACCCTCAAAAATCATTTTGATCATTAAGAAGATTAATGAAAAGATATCAACAAAATATAAACGCCTATAAATCGATTGCAATAGTTTAGATGCAATTGAGTAAAATAATGCAACCCAAACTCCCTAATGAATGAGCTATATGTACTTGTCATGGACTCATGGATGCATGCAAGATAAGTTACCACAATTAATCAATTAACTGTATGAAAATTCTAGTATGATGCAATGTTCTATGTGAATCTCATGCCCCAAGATTATTCCAACAAAAGTGGTAATCAGAAATTTACTGGGAATTGTTACTGCATCTTCTCAGAAAAATAAGTAATTAAACTGGGATTGGAAACAAAAAAATGTGCAGACAAAAAGATATTAAGAATAAATCACCATAGCAATTCAAACGACTTATCTGAAATTAAGGAGAATAAATAAATCATACAGAACATGCAAATAAATAAAAGACTAGATTTATTTAAATGACACAGACTCGTACCCCCCTCTCCAGAACCAGGATACTGGACTGAACAACCGGGAAAAAAATTCCACACTCGAAGACAACTGAAGGGGTACTCGGGAGAGAGCAGCTTCAGGCTAACACAATGGCAATTTGCTTGGTGGCTGTCCGCCGGAACGCCTGAGGGCTGTTGGGGTGGTGCGAGGGCGGCAGTTGAGGTCTTACCTGATGGGGTTCTAGAGGAATCTTATGCTGGTGTTGGCGATGGTAGGGTTGGTGGCAGAGTAGTTGTAGGCTTGTAGCAGAGATGGTGCTGGTGGCGATTGATGGTGGAGATGACGGTGCATGGTTGGCGGTGGCGACAGTGAGGGAAGGAAGAAGGCGGGGTATCTTAGGGTTGAGGGGAGAAGAGGAGAAAAGAGATGGAAGTCGGAGTGGGGAAGAATGAAGGAGAAGGAAGATGTTTCAAGGGGTGGGGGAGAGAAGAAGAGGGTTGGGACGGAGATGTGGGGGCCCCTGTATATTTTTTTTTGCAAAAGAACAGATGTGACCTTTTCCCCTTGCCATCTTTTATGTTCGGAGAAAAATTGAGATTCATAATTCAAAGAAACCCTAGGCTCTCTTATAGGGAGAACCTTAAGGGTAAAGTACAAAGTAGTACAGAGAAAACAAAGAAATAACGAACAGGTACATAACATAATAATATATATCTCTACACTCCCCCTCAAGGTGGAGCATAGATGTCTATTTATCATGCTCAGCTTGGATGAACATCTCTGAAAAGGTCCTCTGAGCAACGGCTTGGTGGATACATCTGCAGTCCGATCCCCTGAGCTCACGTGAGTTGTAGATATCAACCTCAGGATTCGCATTGTTTGGGAGAAAAACTGAGATTCATAATTCAAAGAAACCCTAGGCTCTCTTATATAGGGAGAGACCTTAAGGGTAAAGTACAAAGTAGTCCAGAGAAAACAAAGAAATAACGAACAGGTACATAACATAATAATATCTATCTCTACATTTTATAATGTTAGTGTATACTCCTAAACCCTAGTCCGAATAAAAGAAAATTACATAAGAAAATAAAGAAACAAATTACATCTAGACCCTTAAGAAATAAAACAACTACAAAGTGATCTTGGTCTTATTTTAATCGCTAAAATTTTCATTTAGCCCCTTGGTTTAGACATGAACTACATCATTAACCGTCTTAAACAAAAGTTCGCGGATTGAATGTGTATTAATCAACAAAAAATCTGAGTTTGTTGGCCGAAACAATGTCCCAGTCATTTTATGAGCCTACTTCTCATTCCACATTTATTGGAATTCGATGACCTATAAACCTTTCGGGAGAACGATAAAAAATCAGACTTAGTAAGATCTTCCTTTCTTTTTTATCACGTGATGAATCACTTCGTGGTGGCATGTTGCCAACAAGCTTGTAAAAGTCGACTGACTACGACTAGTCGGGTTGATCATTCGAGTCGGGCGTTGGCGACTCGACTAGGCCTAGTTGACTAACCCTATCAATCAAACCAATTAGTAGGCTAATTTCTTTTTTGTCTGCACAGCCTAGAAGATTGTTTGTTTTCTTCACAGTTCACACTATATGTACACCTTATTTTATGGTCACAACCAAAAAATGTACTCACTTTTTTATTACAGTAAATACTTTACTTATACTGCTACATTTTTTAAGGGTTTTGTGGGGCTATCCCGAGGAGCCACCTTGGCTACTCACACCTTATTTTATGGTCACAACCAAAAAATGTACTCACTTTTTTATTACAGTAAATACTTTACTTGGGGGGGGGGGGTAGAATCTTTAGATCACTATATAATACCATGTTCTCATTTAAATTTTGACTCTATTCGAGATTCCTATCTTATCCATCAAGCATGTTAATTTAGCAGTTTCAAAATCCACCTAGGTGTTTTCTGAAAACACCTTAAGAAATATCTGTTTTTCACAAAAATTGAATAAGAACATGGTATGATATAATGATCAAAATACACCGAGATGTTTTCAGAAAATACCTTAAGAAATAAAAAATAAGGGTTGGGGTAGCTCCATTAAACCCATTTTTAAATATGTTAAAAATACATTAAATTTGTAGTAAAAAGACACCCTAAATTTTATAGCAGAAAAACACTCTAGGAAGACTCTCTAAAAAGACACAATTAGAATCTTTTTAATGCTACAATCTTATCTTAATACTCAACTTTTTTACAAATACAAACACATCCAACATATATATATTATATAGATTCATATCTATAGATACAAGTATTTAGTGTGCAACATGTATTTCACATACAACATATATATATATTAATTATAGATTTATATCTAGAGATTTTTTTGAAAGAAAAAGGGCCTGCGCCCTGTAGGTGTATGCCCAATATATTTAGAGATTTAAGTATTTAATATGCAATATATATTAAAAATGTTTAAATCAATGTAAATATATAAGAATATATGTATATAAAATGATTATATATTTAAAATAAAATTAAAAATTCAAATCTGACTGAAGTCTAACTAAATCTGTTTAGTCATCCGACCGTTGATTAATACGTAGTAAGTGACCTGACCAATCGAGTACCAACCATCGACTTTGCAACCTTGGTTGCCGATACACTTTTTGGCCTCATACAAGAATGGGAAGGTTTCGTATTTTTCGAACTATATAAAATGGACAAAAAATCATGAACATAAGACTTCCTGGTTTACCATATTCCCAGAGAAAAAGATACTTTTTGAGAAATTCTTCGCTCGCTCCTTTTGTTGGGTGGTCGGAACACGAAATTGGAACTTGGAAAGCTCTTTCGACTTCGAACATGATTAGAAAATCAGGGTTTATAACTTTGATCAATGACAACTTTTGCTTGGCTTAGGAGATGGGGGCATTGAATAATCGGAGTCGGAACTAGCTTACCTCCGTTATGAAGCTCGGACTAAGCCTCAGAATCCGCTCTAAGACTTATATCAAATTTACGACCTAGCATTCGAATCCTTTCGACGTGCGATGGTAGTGAGGAATCTTGTTTCGTGATGATCCATCCACGAAAGGTGGCCCACTACCTCATTTCCGCTCGAACAAGCAAGCGTCAGGTTCACTATCTTATTAGAGTGGAGTCTATTATGAGAAGTATAGCATGAGATTAGAGAAATTTGGAGATGAGATGACTGTAGTTGCGTGGTGGCTCTGTCTAGTCTTTAAGAACTTTGATATTTCATAGGGGATGCCAGAGAAAAGTATAGTGAGTGGAATTAGATCATGTTAAGAATCAAAGCTTGCTTTTTTATTTAGACTGTAATTAGAAGAGAATGAATGGGAAGGTCCTTGTAGAGGTTTACGTTATGTCATGATGTACCGTTACATATTTCTTATTTATATCTTGTACATCTATGTAATTTACCCAAGGGTTTTCTCTATATAAGAGACCTTAGGGCTCTATGGAATAACAACGAAGTATTTTGCTCTAACATGGTATCAGAGCCGGAAACCCTAACCTAGGGTTTACTCCCCCCCCCCCTTTCCGCCGCCGACCTTCCCTTTCCACCCTCCCCCCGCCGCCGCCACCCCTCTCTCTCCTACCGACGCCACCGCCCCTCTCTCTCCCTCCGCCTACCTCTCTACCGCCGCTGCCTCTCTCCCTCCGCCGCCGCCGCCGAGGAAGCCTCCTCCCCCTCCCGATTCTTCTTCGGTCAGCCCTATTCCTTCATGGATTCAAGTGCATAAAAGTCTACATATGCACTTGAATCCCATCAAGTCTTTGTAGACATCAGTTATTTTGTCTATCACCCCTAGGTCTTCTCCTCCGGCAACATGTCAGAACAAAAAGTCGATATACCCTCCATAGGCGCATTCAAAGGTCCCGCGCCGATAGTCAAGATGGACGGGACAAACTATGAGCTCTGGGCGATCCAGTTCTTGAGTCTCATGAAGTCGTGTGGTAAGAAACACATTCTTACCGAAGATAAGCCGGCAGAGAAGACGGGGATATATACCTCTTGGGAGGTTGATGATGCGTATGTAAAGGTCTCGTTATCAGGGACGCTGTCAATGGAGATTGCCAACGACGTCCCCATCAGCCCACCGCCAAGGCGATGTGGGATATTCTGGCTACTACATATTCGCGAGTGTGGAATGAGACTAAGACGCTGCAGTTGCAGCATGATATTTTCACGATCAAGCAAAATGGGTGTCCACTTCACTCTCTCTACACGTCGTTGCGAGGGATGTTCGAGAAATTATACAGCATCATCCCGCTCACAGCCACTCCCGAGCAACAGAAGACCTTTCGCAATGCTACGATGGTGGGTGTATTACTTGCGGCTCTTGACCCTAAGTACGAGGCAGCCCGCTCTCAGATCCTTGCCGATGCTACTATTCCTCCTATGGAGGAAGTCTACAGGCGGCTCAGTTGTATCTCTGTTTCCTCCAGCACAACTACTCCACCTCCTTCGACGCAGGGATCACCATATCGCGATATATCGTCGATATATCGGCGATATATCGATATCGACAGGTCACCGATATATCGCCGATATGGACGATATCGGGTATCGATAGGAGAAAATGCCTAATGGATATCGGGTTTCGGCGATATGCGTCGATATATCGCCGATATATCGGCGATATATCGGTATCGACATTGTATCGAAACGATATCGATATCGATATTTCCTTCAGTATCGCGAGGACGAGGTGGTTCGTCTTCTTTTGGTGGTCGTGGTACACGTGGTCGAGGAGGTCGTATCCGTCAGACGTGCACGTTTTGTCATCGCACTGGTCATTCCGAGGACACATGCTATTCCAAGCATGGCTTTCCAGCTTCGGCACGTGTAACTGAGCATGTTCCGTCTCCTCCAGCATCTACTCCAGATCACAGGTTCGAGGAACTTGTGGCGCGGCTGATATTATGCCCCAGTCATCGACAGAGTCTCCAAGTGCATCCTCTGATGTTGCAGCTTCAGCATCAGCCAGTACCTCTGTTGCTGCCAGTACTTCAGGTAGTACTAGTGTTTTTCGTCCTTGCCATGATCTATCTGGTTGGATTGTAGACTCTGGAGCCACCCATCATCTTTGTCGTGACAAAGATAAACTTGAGTCCTACAGGGACATTGCTCCTGACCGCTCCGTGCTTATTGCTGATGGCACTCATTCCTCTATTGTTGGACAGGGGGAGATCTCCTTATCACCCTCCATGCACTTAATGAATGTTCTACATGCACCTGAGTTTTCGATGAATTTATTATCCATAAGTCAGATTACGAAAGATTTGCATTGTCGTGCTATATTTGATCCATCATCTCTCATTTTTCAGGACATACTAACGGGCAGGGTGATTGGTTGTGGTTCTGAGCATAATGGCTTATATCGTCTGGTTCCAACTCCTATGATGGCGTCTCTCTTCACTCACAGGGATCTGTTTCTCCGTACACATGGCATCTTCGATTTGGTCACCTTCCGCTCCAGAAAATGCGTCACCTTCTGCCTCAGATTTCTCCAAATTCATCTTTTCGCTGTGAAGCTTGTCAGTTAGGGAAGCATCACCGTTCTAGCTTCCATGGTCGTCAAAATCGGAGCAGTAGCTCCCCGTTTAAGTTGTTTCATATAGACATTTGGGGTCCTAGTCGTGTACCTGATCTTCAGGGACAGGTTTTATCTAGTCGTGGTTGATGATTTTTCTCATGTCTCTTGGACTTTTCTGCTTAAGAATAAATCTGAAGCAGGAAATGTTATAAAAAATCTTATCAATGAAGTGCAAAATGTTTTTTCTTCTACTGTTAAATATGTGTGTACGGATAATGCATTGGAATTTTGCACTCGTGATCTTTCTCAGTTTCTTTCCTCCAAAGGCATTATTCACCAAACTTCCTGTGCTTACACGTCACAACAAAATGGTGTCGCCGAAAGGAAACATCGTCATTTTCTTGAGATTGCTCGAACATTACTCATCCAGAGTTGTGCGCCATTAGCATTTTGGGGAGATGCTATACTTACAGCATGCTATTTGGTCAATCGTATGCCTTCTTCAGTCCTTGGGGAGAAAGTTCCAATTTCTATTCTATTCCCTGACAAGGACTTGTTTTCACTTACTCCTCGTGTCTTTGGTACAGTTGCCTTTGTTCACCGCCTTTCTCCAGGACTTGACAAGCTCTCTCCTAGAGTTGTTAAGTGTGTTTTTGTCGGTTACTCTCGGACACAAAAAGGCTATCGCTGCTATGATCCTATTAATCACAAGTATTATGTTAGTGCAGATGTCACATTTTTTGAGCCTGTTATGTTCTTCTCTCCAGCAGGTGACAGATTGTCTTCTTCCGCATCTTAGGATGATAATATCTATGTTCCTCCACCTCCAAGTTTGGGTCAACCTGAGTTCACCCCGATTCCAAGTGTTTTCCCATCATCACCACCGGCACCACCACCACAACCACCTCAACACCAATTTATTCCACCATTCACTAAATTCTATACACGAAGGTCAAGTCCTGCTCAAGCTACATGTCAACCATCCATCACGCCTCAGGTATGCTCCGATGCTATTACTGATGATGGGTTAGATAACGTACCGGTGCAGGAATCTTTGTTACAGGAGGTGGATCCGCCAGTCAGTGCAGTGGATAGTGATCTTGATGTTCCTATTGCAATTAGGAAGCAGAAGCGGAAATGTGGGTCATATCCTCTTGCATCTCATGTTTCTTTTCATCGCCTCACTGGTGATTTCCAGAGGTTTACTGCAACTGTGTCCTCCGTGAAAATACCACGGACTTATCAGGAGGCTATGAATACTGATCGCTGGAGGTTGGCTATGGAAGAAGAGATGCGTGCTTTACAGTCTAGATAGACTTGGACCCTGGTTCCTAGTCCACCTGGTGCATCTGTGGTTAGTTGCAAATGGGTGTTCACAATTAAATATCATGCAGATGGTCGTCTTGATCGGTACAAGGCAAGACTTGTCGCACGGGGCTTTACCCAAACCTATGGTGTCGACTATTTGGATACGTTTTCACCAGTGGCTCGACACTCGACGCTTCGCATACCTCTATCTGTTGTTGTGGTACGTGACTGGCCCATCTTTCAACTAGATGTCAAGAATGCATTCTTGTATGGAGATCTACAGGAGGAAGTCTACATGCAGCAGCCACCAGGTTTTACTGCTGAGGGGGAGAATTACATGGTGTGTAGACTTCATAAGGCGATTTATGGCCTTAAACAAAGCTCAAGGGCATGGTTCCAGAAGCTTTCTCAGCTAATTGAACGACAGGGGTTCAAAAGATCAAATGCGGACCATTCGTCGTTTTTTCATAAGACTCCCAGAGGTACCGTTGTTGTCATGGTATATGTTGATGATATTCTGGTTACAGGAGATGATGCTCAGGGAATCGAGATGACTAAAACATTCTTGGGCAGTCAGTTTGTTACTAAGGATCTAGGTACCCTACGATACTTTCTGGGGTTGGAATTTGCGAGAAATGTACAAGGTACGGTGATGACCCAAAGGAAATATGTTACAGATTTCCTTGTTGAAACATGAATGGTTGAATGCACACCATCGAGCACTCCTATGGACCCAAGTATGAAACTGTATGACAACGATACTGAAGAGGTGGACAAAAGAAGATACAGAGAGATGGTGGGTAAGCTTCTGTACATCACCATAATTCGACCCGATATTTCTTTTGCAGTAAGCCGGGTGAGTCAATTTGTGGAGCGGCCTAGACAAGTTCATATGGAAGCCCTGTACATGATATTGAGATACCTGAAGTCTTCTCCAGGTTCATGTTTGCTATTTAGAAAGAACACAGATTTGTCCATTTCCGCTTGTGCAGACGCAGATTATACAGGGTGCCCGAAGGATCGTACGTCTACTTCAGGGTTTGCTATCTTTATAGAAAGCTCTCTGGTTTCTTGGAAAAGCAAGAAACAAACTGTTGTGGCAAGATCTAGTGCTGAATCCGAATATAGAGCCATGGCACAAGCAAGCACGGAAATGATGTGGGTCCGAGCAGTTTTGGAAGATTTGAATAAGAATGTCTCTTTACCCATGCAGCTTCAGTGTGACAACCAAGCAGCATTGTTCATTGCCAATAATCCAGCATTCCACGAAAGAACAAAACATATCGAGGTGGATTGTCACTATACTAGAGACATGATCCAGAAGGGCTTAATTTCTACTTCACATGTCAGTTCAGAGGACCGGACTGCTGATATATTTACCAAGCTATTGCTCAGAGGACCTTTCCAGAGATGTTCTTCCAAGCTGAGCATGATCGATATCTATGCTTCATCTTGAGGGGGAGTGTAGAGGTTTACGTTATGTCATGATGTACCGTTACGTATTTCTTATTTATATCATGTAGATCTATGTAATTTACCCAAGGGTTTTCTCTATATAAGAGACCCTAAGGCTCTATGGAATAACAACGAAGTATTTTGCTCAACAGTCCTTATATGGAGTCGCATACGTCATGCAATGCGGAGAGTGGAGAATAGGGAGAGGTCAAGTCAGGATCAATTACAAAGAAAAAGATAAGATTGAAGCCGATCACCTTTTTATATCTAACATATGATCAAGCAATACAAGGACCGAATTTAGCAAAGATAGCTCATGCTCCGAAATGCCTCAACCTTGATAAGATAGTCGGGGATGAGCAAATTATGTATTTCAGTCCTAGTTAAATCAGGAAAATAGGCTAAGATAAGCTATTCGGAAGGAGTGTCTAGGTATATGACCTAACACCAATGGGAGTGATAAATTGGTGGGGGCTTTATAATCAGTTGAACCTCATCCACAAATCCCTGCCGTGTTAAATATTTTTTGAGAATCGCTATTGCCATATCTTTGATCTCTGGTTCCAACACTAGAGAGCATCTTTACACCAAGCAGGGTTCAATATCCTGAATAGACATTAAATGATAAATAGATAATTCAAGTCGTCCAAAAAAATTAGGTGATTGAAGTTCAAAGTAGTCAAGTGAAACGCAATAGTCGACTTGAACATGAATTTCCAGTAAATTCTGGGGACATGCATTAGCAGACTGGAAAGGTGTATAGAGGTGACGATTCATGGATACAACGTCGCTAATGAAGGCAACTCTGGAGACCAAGTGCTTCGGCGTGGTGCCATGGAACACATTGCAAGAGTTGGTAGAGACATTGTGAGGTGTTTTCATTGTAGTAGATCTGTTGACATTCAATTTTCTGTCAACGAGGCTTCCACAAGATGGTTCCCTAAGGATGCCTAACCCCTTTAAGCGACACATCCAATCTCTGTTGTTGGAGCATCCTTTACCAACCATTGATGTGGCAATGTTGTTAGACTCTTAAGTTTGTTTGCAGGGACACTTTGGGTATGATGCTTTTCGTCTGCTATGGAGTTTTCTATGGGGGGGTTCGGTGGTGGAGACCCTTGCTTAGGGATAGTTGCCACCTATGAGTATGACACATCGGTGTGTCATCTGAATTGAGGGTATAGTGCTAAGAAGCCGCCCCCTCCATCCTTTAGAGGAGTTGTATGAGCTTATTGAGTCTAGTTAATAAGTCTGGTTGAGGCAATTTCGAACATTGTTGTAAAAGTCGGCCGACTAGGCCGATTAGTCGCCCCGACTAATCGAGTCGTTGGGGTAGCCGACTCGACTAGGCCTAGTCGGCCATTAGTTGGTCAACCCGACTAATCGGGCCGACTAATCGGCCTAGTCGGTCGACTACAAGGCCGACTTTTACATAGAGATTTTATTTTTTACTTTTTTGATTTTTTAAAAGCAAACTTATTCTAATATGCTTAATGTTATATTTAAAGACAATTACTTCTTTTATTTCATTTTGGTAGTATAGAAAACGTACAAATCAATGTAAATATATAAGAATATGTGTATAAAAATTGATTTATATATTTAAAATAATAAAAAAGTTAAAAACCGACTAATGATCGACTAAATCCGATTAGTCTCCCGACTGCCGATTAATCCTTAGTCAGTGATCCCACCGACCGAGTACCGACTACCGCTTTCTGCAACCTTGATTTCGAAAATCCAGTTTGAATCGAAGAAGAAGTAGATTGATTTTCGGATTGAGGGTGAGCCTTGCTATGATGGCATGATACATCTCGGGGTACAGGAACAATGACGTCTCCATTCCATTGCTTCATGTTGAGATTAATATATCTCACCATTTTTTTGTTTTATGTTCATTATGTACTTATCATGTAATTAACCCAAGGGCTTTTCTCCCATATAAGAGAGTCCTCGGTCTATTCTAATGGCACAATCTATTTTTCTCCCAACATGGTATCGGAGCAACGGTCCTAAACCGGGGTTCCCATATCCCACCAAAAACCCTAACCCTACATTCCCCGCCGCCGTTGCCTCCTCGGGGCAGCCCTCGTGCGCCACTACGCGTGGGGCCCTAGCCAACCACAATGCCGCCATAGGGGCCCCAGCACCGCTGTGCGCCACCACAGGGGCCTCGCCAGCGCCCTCCCGTGTTGCGCACCGCCGCAGGGGCTTCCAGCGCCCTTCTGCGCTGCTGATGGGTGCTCCTACCGCCGAGGAAGGTGTCCCACCACGTGTTGTGGGTTGTCGCGAGGCTTTTTCGTGTTGATCAGAGGTCTGATCTGGTTCGCAGTTCGTGATATAGTTGATTTCGATCTTGTTGTGCGGCTCTAAACCTTGCACGGAAACCTAGGGATAGTTGTATGAGTCTACAGATACACCTAATCCCTCCTATTGTTCTGTAGACGTATTTTTTCTTGATTTACTCCTCAGTGTTCCATGTTTCGGCTTCTTGGTACAATGTCAGAGAACAAGGGCGACGTTTTCTCCCCTTCCGGTGCTTTCAAGGGTCTGATACCTATTATGTAGATGGACGGGACCAACTATGAGTTATGGTCCATGCAGTTTCGTACCCTAATGCAATGCCATAACAAGGAGCACATTCTGACTAATTCGGAGCCGGTGGACAAGACTGGGGCCAATGCATCATGGAAGCAAGACGACGCCTATGCTCGTATTTGGCTCTCTGGAACACTTACTACATAGATCGCCAACGATATTGTTAATCAACCAACTGCAAAGGCTATACATATGGGCAGGCCAAGAATGAGAGCAAGATTCTTCAACTACATTTTGATATTTTCTCAACCAAACAGAATGGCTGACCGCTCCACGCACACTTCTCTCATATGAGAGTCATGTTTGAGCGACTACACAACTTCATGCCAATTACCACCAGCATTGAACAACAACATGCATATCGGAATGCTACTATGCCAGGAGTCTTCTTGTTCTCTCTTGACTCAAAGTATGATGTTGCTCGTACTCAACTTCTAACTGGAGGGACGATACTACCGATGGAGAAAGTATACAAGCGCTTGAGCTGGATTACTACCATATCTACTACTACGGTCCAGACGACTCCTTCTGTTATGGCAGTTGCTCGTGGTAGAGGGGGGTCATTCCAGTTTCGTGGCCGTGAACCTCGAGGTCAAGGAGGAGACCGACAGTGTGGTCCTTGTTCCCATTACCATCATCCTGGTCACTCTGAGGAGACATGCTTTCAGAAGCGTGGATATCCAGCGTCTGCACGTGTTGCTGAGCAGACTGAGCATTCTAGTGTGCATACTCCGGATCCACATTTCGATGATATTGTGTCCAGACTTCGAGACATGATGAGCACTCCTACGACTCTGACTCCAGATTCCACAGATGTCGCAGCCACTGCCAGAGCATCATCTATTTCATCAGGTACTCCTCCTGTGTTTACAAGTAGTAGCGGTTCATATTTGCCTAATTGGATTATGGATTCTTTAGCATCACATCATATGTGTGGAGATCGGACGCAGTTCAATACATACAGATTTATCACACCTGGCAGATCCATGGTTATTTCCAATGGAGTTCGTCTACCCATTGTTGGTTAGGGGGAGATTGTTCTAGCCCCCTATATGCATCTTAAGAACGTCTTACATGCTCCTGACTTCCAGAGGAATCTTTTGTCCATTAGTCACCTTATAAAAGATTTACATTGCCGTGCCATCTTTGATCTGTCTTCCTTTGTGTTTCATAACATAATAGCTGGCAGGGTGATTGGTCATGGCCGTGAGTAGCGAGGATTGTATAAGCTTGTCATACCACCTTGTGCTAGCATTGCCACTCTACCTTCAGGGTCTGCTTCTCTCGTCACGTGGCATCTTCGATTTGGCCACCTTTTACTCCAGAAGACGTGTCATGTGCTTCCTTAGATATCTCCTCGTACTACCTTGGATTGTGAAGCCTGTCAGCTTGGGAAGCACCATCGCTCCTCTTTTCCGAGTCGCTGAGTCGTCATAGTAGTCAGTCCTTTGAGTTGTTTCATTTTGATATTTGGGAACCGAGTCGTGTCCCTGCTTATTAGGGACATCGTTTTTATATGGTTGTTGTAGATGATAGACTATCTTGGGTTTTTTTGTTAGAAAAATATCTGAAACTGGTTTTATCACTAAAACCTTTCTTATTGAGGTCAAAAATATATTCTTTGCAAATGTGAAGTTCATACATACAAACATTGCTTTGGATTTTTCCACATTACACCTATCTGAATTTCTCAGGTCTCTCGCCATATTTCATCAGACATCTTGTAATTATACTTCTCTGCAGAACTGTGTGGCTGAACGTAAACATCGCCACCTTCTTGACGTCACAAGAACACTATTGATCCAGAGTCGTACCCCTCATTCTTTCTGGGGGACGTCGTTCTCACCGCTTGTTATTTGGTGAATCGCATGTCGTCGACTATGCTTGGGGTGAAGGTTCCCTTCTTGATTGTGTTTCCCGAGAAGGAACTATTCTCTCTCACTCCCAGAGTCTTTGGATCGGTGGTCTTTGTCCTTAATTTCACTCCCGGTCGTGACAAGCTCTCACCTAGAGCTGTCGAATATGTTTTTGTCGGTTATTCTTGTACCCAAAAAGGGTATAGATGTTTTGATCCTGTAGGACATATTATGTGAGTACGGATGTCACTTTCGTTGAGTCGATTACGTATTTCTCTCTTACAGGTGACAGGTTGTTCAATGCTACTTCTGGAGAGGATGTTGTTTCTCCACCTCTGCCTCCTCCACCGGATGAAACCCACCTAAACATTCTCTACCACTTCCACCTCTACCGCCCCACCACCTCTATCTACTCAGTCCAAGTTCTTACCCCTTGTTTACACTCATAGGTCTTCTACTCGCCCCTCTGCTCATGTGCCGTCCACATCATCTACCACGCCTCAGGTATGTCATGAACACATTGTTTCTGCTGATGGCACTGGAGTTTTGCATGATACACAGGACGAGTTGATTTCAGAAGACAGAGGGGCTAATGATCTGGAGATCCTTATTTCCCTAAGGAAACCTCGTCGCCAATGTGCCATGTGTCCTCTTACTGCACGTGTTTATTTGGATCATCTTTTAGAGGAGTACAAGAAGTTTGTTGTGGGACTATCTGCTATTGCCATCCCACGTACAAATCAGGAGGCACTACAGGACAGTAGGTGGCGACTTGCAATGGAAGAGGAGATGACCACTTTAAGGTCGTGTGGAATATGGAGCATTGTATCTGCCTTGAAAGGCACATCTTTTGTAAGTTGCAAATGGATATTTACAGTCAAGCAAAGGGCAGATGGCAGTGTGGACCGCTACTAGGCAAGACTTGTAACGTGGGTTCACCCAAATATATGGTGTGGATTATCATGATACCTTCTCTCTTGTGGCAAGACATTCAACACTACACATTCTTCTTTCTGTTTTTTGTTTCACGGGACTGGCCTTTGTATTAACTTTATGTGAAGAATGCCTTTCTATACGGGGACCTTCAGGAGGAAGTTTACATGCAGCAGCTACCAGGGTTAGCTACTGAGGGGGAGTCCTAGAAGGTGTGCAGGCTCCACAAGGCGATTTATGGCTGAAGCAGAGTCCGAGAGCTTGGTACCAGAAGCTATCGGAGTTGATAGAGTAACAGGGGTTTGTGCAGTCTACTGCGAACCACTCACTTTTTGTTCAGAGGATAAAGAGAGGTACTGTTGATATTCTTGTTTATGTGGATGATATTGTTGTCACAGGGGATGATGACCAAGGCATTCAGACTGACAAGGAGTTCCTAGCTCAATAATTTGTGATTAAAGACCTTGGTACTCTTCGATACTTCCTTGGTTGGAGTTCGCCAAGAACTTGCGCGGTCTGGTGATGACCCAGAGGAAGTTTGTAATGGATCTCCTTTCTGAGACAGGTATGACATGATGCAAACATGCTACTACCCCAATGGATCCGAGTATGAGATTATATGATGATGACACTGAGGAGGTAGATAGCAGGAGATATAGAGAGCTGGTTGGGAAGCTTTTATATGCCACTTTCACAGGACGGATATAATGTTTGCAGTAATCAAAGTTAGCCAGTTCATGGAGCAACCCAGGAAGGTGCATATGGATACTGTCTATATGATATTGAGATATTTGAAGACCTCACCTGGCTCGAGTCTTATATTCAATAGGGATACATCTCTTGAGGTGACAGCTTGTGCATATGTTGATTGTGTAGGTTGTCCCAGGGACAAAAAGTCTACTTCAGGCTTTGTTGTGTTTGTCGGGAGCTCACTTGTCTCATGGAGAAGTAAGAAGCAGACAATAGTGGCCAGATCAAGTGCAGAATCTGAATACAGGGTTATGGCACAAGGGAGTACAAAGATGATGTGGGTTAGATCAGTATTGTCTGACCTTACTATTGAGGTTCCTCTTCCTATGCAACTTTTATATGATAATCAAGCTGCGTTATTTATTACCGATAATCTTGCCTTTCATGAACAGACGAAGCATGTAGAGGTGGATTGTCATTACACTAGAGACATGATCCAAAAAGGTCTCATATCTACCTCCCATGTTTCCACAGGAGATCAGACGTCTGACATCTTCACCAGGGCCCTAGCTAGAGGTCTATTTCAGAGGTGTTGCTCCAAGCTGAGTATAATAGATATATATGCTCCAGCTTGAGGGGGAGTGTTGCTCCAGAGGTGTTTTAATTAACCCAAGGGCTTTTCTCCTATATAAGAGAATCCTCGGTCTATTCTAATGGCAGAATCTATTTTTCTCCCAACACTTCAGTATGTCGAAAACACTTTTAATTAAAGGCGGTGTTGTGGAAACTAGGAATACTTCTATTCTCCTCGATTTATTTAGTGATGTTTATGGATTAACGATTAGTACATAGAAAGTATCGTTGTTTTGTATCGCCTTTTAGAGAGCATGCAAAAGAGTGTAGTAGGGCTATGTCTACTCCTCATACGACTTTGCTACTGAAGTAATTAGGTTTGCCTTTCACCTACAAGTGCTTTAGGCATGTGGAATGGGTACCTATGGCGCAAAATTTTTGGAGAAATGGATGGCTAGATGGAACGGAGTGCAACTATTCTTTCCATCGGAGAATGTAGGGCCTTGCTCAAATCAATCTTAATCATCATCGTGATCTTCTTTCGGTCGTTGATATTGCTACATGTATGAGTTTGTGTTTGGATGTCGACACTCTGGAAACATTTTTTTCGATTCAAACTTATCAATAAAGAACCCCTCCTGTGCTATGTTTTGTGTATTATAATATATCTTATTGCTCTGATTTATACTAACAAATGTGTATATGTGTATATAATATCAGTCTCTTGCATAACAAGGAAATTACATTTTAGGATTTTGGATGTTGATTTAGGATATAGTGATTGCAATCAATTTATTATCTAGGGATATCTAATCCAAGAGGCAAGTTTCCAAAGTAAAAGAAAACCATTTCGGATTCATGCTGGATCACTCAACTATTGAAGCCATCCATTTGCTGAGGAGAACAATGGAGATCTATAGAGCTAAAAGGAAGAACCTCCATATGATCTTTATTGATTTTGAGAAGGCTCATGATTCTGTCCCACGAGAGATATTGTGGAGAGTTTTGGAGAAAAGACAAGTACTTGTCATATACATTAACCTCATAAAGGACATGTATGATTGGGCTTTATCTTGTATAAGGACCCCGTCTGGGAAAATTGATTTTGACATCAACATTGGTTTACATCAAGGTTCATCTTTAAGTCCATTTATTTTTACTTTGATTATGGATGAGTTGACAAGTCACATTCAGGATGAGTTACCTTGGTGTATGTTATTTGCTGATATTAGTGTTGTTTGATGAGACTAGAGATGGAGTAAATGAGAAGCATGAGATCTTGAGACATGCTTTGGAGACTAAAGGATTTCGTATAAGTAGGGCTAAGATGGAATATATGGAGTGCACCTTTGATTGAAGCAATGGTGAAGGAATCGAGTTGAAGATTGGTGACGATAACATTCGGAAGAGAGTTTCTTTTAGATATTTGGGATCTATTTTGTTATATGATGGGTAAATTGATGGAGATGTTACTAATAGAATAAATGCAGGCTGGCTAAAGTGGAGAGGAGCTTTTGTTGTTCTCTGTGATAAGAAAATTCCGTTAAAATTTAAAGGAAAATTTTACAAAGCAGTCATGAGACCTGCTATGCTCTATGGATCTGAATGTTGGCCTGTGAACCATAGACATGTGTAGAGAATGGCTGTAGCAGAAATGAAAATGCTAAGATGGATGTGTGGACACACACGTAAAGATTGGATTCAAAATGATGCAATAAAAAAGAAAGACAGTGTAGCTCCGATCGAGTATAAGATGCAAGAAAACCACTTAAGATAATTATTTGCAAAGAAGATTAATTGATGCACCAGTTAGGAGATGCGAGTGTTGGGATGTTGAGCCGGCTAAGAGAGGGCGAGGACGGCCCAGGAAGTGTTGGAAGGAAACTATACGAAGGAATCTTAGTTTTTTGGATATAAGCCCGAGATTGACCCAAGATAGATCTGAATGGAGGCGAAGAATCCATGTGTAGCCGACCGTAATTAATTGTGGGAAAAGGCTTTGTTGTTGTTGTATCTGATCCAAGAGGCTTATGCTTACATAAAGCAATATTGTGATGATGTTCTGTAAATATATTTCATAAATAATCATCTTTAATTAATTTAGGCTTGTCTAACATAGAACTTGCAATTTTCCACACAAAGTGCATCCAGGCCCAGGACCCACGGTACATGTTGAATCAAATGGGGTGCCATAATTTATCAAAAAATCTTTATACTTCAGAAATGTCCAGCGTGATGAAAGATATACAGGAGTCGACGGAGCCCAAACCCGCGGACCTTGGGTCGGGACTGGGTCTCGATTTAATCAAAAACATGCGCCTTGACCCGGTGTAAGGCCCCAAAAAAATTGCATGCGGTTTTCCCATGTTGGACTGGGTCAAGTCCAATGCTCCACCATAGCAGCTTTGGTGTTCTACAACCGAAGGAGATGAATGAAGCACTTCTCTCAAAATGGATACTCTGAATTTTGGGAAAGACAATTATCTACATTGTACTTTCTATGATTAATATACAAGGCCTATTTGAATGTCAGTACTTATGCGGAAGACATAATGAAGTCCTGCAATTCTCGGGGTGGTGTTTGTGATCTTCCAAAAAAAATGTGTGCTTGTTGAGGTCGTCGGTGGGCAATGGAGAGTATCCATGTTATGAAAGGACAACCAGATGGATGAGGGGGTGTTACCTAGTTTAGTGAAAATGGGACTTTCATTTTTGTCAAACATTTCAGATCAGCATTTATCTGAATTTTTAGTCATGATTGTCGAATTACGAGATTTTGATGACCATGGAGTCACGACAAGTGGTTTTAAACATTGGCAGACCTTTGTACAGTTAAAAGGGCTACTCGATCCTATCTTCGACTCTTGAAACTGCTCATGTATCCTTGCTAAATGAGGTGAAGGTGACTTGGAGGTCCATCTTGCCTCTACGAGATAAATTCTTCCCTTATTTCTTCAACATCATATTGACAATGTCATACTGTGTGAGAATTTTAAATACCGAGGATGCTTTATCTCTGAGATGTCTAATAATCCTGGAAGATGATGAACATCTGTTCTTCAGGTGCCTACCACCTCAATGGTCTGTTGGTTGTGCAGTGCGTCTATAACCCAGAAGACCATGTAATCTGCTTTTTATTAACAGAATGTGCTTAAGGTGTGCCTCACATTGGGACTACAACCTCCATTTTCCCAGTGTTGAGACTTAGGATGTTGTTAGATGACCTTGTTAGTGCAGTTCAATAAGCTTATATCTTTGGGCTATCGTTGGTGGAAATATTTGTGGTGTTCGCCTAGGATAAAAGAGGAGTGAAGGCCTTCACGTGAAAAGTGGACTTTGTGAAGGCGTTCAACACTCTGGATCTGGCCAATCTATGGAGAATGTCGAGGAAGGGGGTTTCCCTACAATGTGGATTGCATGTATGATGATGTGTCATGATGGTTTCTTTCTAAGTGCTCATGAATAGTTAGTTCGAGGAGGTGGATGCAGCATGGGAGGGGTATACTGCATACGCATCTCTGGGCTTTGGCTATGGCTTGAGTGTGCAACACCAAGCGGTTTAGTTTCCGCAGTTTGATTCTTTACAAGTATGCTTCCATGTAATTTATACAACTCTATCTACTTCATTCGCGGGTCAGAGGAACGTGCAATGAGGGTGGTGATGGAGATCTTCGAAGAGCATCAAGCACTAGGGTCAATGGATGAAAGTACGCTTTTGTTTCCTTTGCCGTGGAGGATGTGCAAGCTTTAGAATGTAAGGGCATTGTCTACCAAGCGAGTGCAACTACTACTGACTTATTTGGATCTACCACTAGTGAGCTTGTCATGTAAGACCGTGGATCGAGGCTTGATGGCAGAGATGATGGAGCAGTTGTTCGTGGGTTGGTGGTCCAAATTGATGTCTAGGGACAATCATCTGCTCTTGATAGTTTTGGTGCTCTTAATCTTGGGTGTTTCCTTTGTTTTTCATGTTCATGTTCATAATGAATGTGAAATTGTTGACGTGGATTGATGGAATCCATAAAAGTCCTTTTTTAAAGGGAGCTTAGGAAGGGGGCCAAGGCACCTGATTCATCATGTGGGAGGTTTGTAGGTCCAATATGGTTCCAGTTCGATGATGCCAGCATCACTTATCAAGTGGCATGTGAAATTGGTGGGATGGACGGGTGAGCTCTGAGGCGAGATCCTAGAGGCTGACTCGAGGTATCATTTTGGAGGACAAGTCGGATTTTGTCGAGGAGGTCATTGGCATTTTTGAGGGGGTTGGTGTTCATGTTGCCAATTATGGGGTTTCTCTTAAAGAAGCGACTAGGGAATGGGAAGTCTTGGTTATGGCTGGATGGTTACTTAAGAAAAAGGGTGCTTAGACTAATGACACTTCTGAAGGACAAGTAATTTGGGTGGAGAGATGCTAGGGTAAGGTTATGTTACCCAGGTTTGTCGCATCCCCCTTTAATGAGAGGATTTATGACTTCACGTCACTGGTGGGGTTATCAGAGGATGTGATGTTGGGCTGCGAGATGGATGCTTTGGAATGTGCGAGGGAGGCTTGTTCTGTTTCAAAGGCATATGCGGAGTTGATGGAGTGATCGTCGATGCCAAATGATGCCTTGGCAACCGGACTGCAAGGTGTTGTGGAAGGTTAAGGCACCTACAAATGTGAGGTTACACGCTTGGGTCATGAGGCAAAAGATGCTGGTTACCATGGCACTCGAGAAAATGGGGGCCAGGCTGGGATTGTGTTGACTCGATTTTGTGTAGAGAGGTGGTAGATTTGGATTGCTTGATCTTAACCTGTCCGGACAAAACTATGGTGCGGGGAGAGCTGACGGTTACGTCAATTGACAGAAGGATCATGTGTCCCTTTTGGGCAAGTTTTAGATCCAGAGGGTTGGGGAGGTGAGTAGTGGGTGTACAGAATGTGGCAAGATAGGAGCTGACCGCTTGTATTTTTGTAGGCTATATGGAGGGAAGGTTGTAGTTTCCGAGGTAGAGTGTGTGTACAGAATGCGGCAAGGTAGGAGCTGACCACATGTAGTTTTGAAGGCTATGTGGAGGGAATGTTGTAGTTTTCAAGGGAGAGTTGGTGTACAGAATGCGGCAAGGTAGGAGTTGACCACTTGTAGTTTTGTAGGCTATCTGGAGAGAATGTTGTAGTTTTCAAGGGAGGAGGTATTATGTAGAGAATTTGGTGGATAGTGTGAAAATATTGTCTCGTGTGACGTTCAGATTCCAAGAATTAGAAATTGTGTTGTTTCCTAAATAAATTTTCTTGAATGAAGTTGCATAGTGGACGATCATCTTTTATTTTGAAAAATTCAGACTATAAGAGATAAACATAATTTATGCTTTTAAACAAGTAAACCGTAGTTTTAAGAAATTTTTGCATTGAAAATTCAAATCCAATATGAAGTAATCAATAATGGATAACCTGGGCTAGATTATTTAATGGATTGAATTGGGTTAAACTTCTAGGTTTTTGAAAGAAGGCATTGTCTCTGTTTGTACTCGTCATTCCCCTTTGTGAAATAAATTCTCAGTTTGGTGAAGGTATTGCGTCGTGGCAGTAATTTCTTGCTTCACGTAAATAAAATAGGTTCTTGTGTCTTGTTTTGAGCTTGATCATGTTATTTCTAATGCCTTTATTTATTCTTTCTAAATCAGATAATTCTTGCTATAAAACTTGGGATGAAGCCAGCTGAAGCAGTATCCAAAGTAAAAACACTTTCTGATATTGAGGAAATGTGTTCGGTATTTGCTAGCAGTCGTGGATCTAAAGATCCAATTGTTGCAGTCAAGGTACAGTTTCTTCCAAAAATGGACAGTTTTTTGTTCCTAATATACATCATCGTTTTCTGTTATCTTTTCTGATTTCTGGCGTCTGATCTTTAATTAGGAGCTCCTGAAGGAGCAGCCGTATACAGCAGAAGAAATTGAGAAAATCGTTGGGGAAGGCTTACCATCTATCTTTAGGAATTCACCCTCTTCACTTGACGTATTAAGAGCAGCAATTCATTATAAGTTATTTCAGGTAACGTTACTGGATATATTAGTTGTTATATATAAATAAACCTAAAGATTGGCTAATTGTCAAGAGAAACGAGACAAGGAAAATCAAGACTCGGTAATGGTAATTTATATCCTGATAAAATATATTGAGAAGTTTAAAAAACATAAAATTATAAAATGCAGATGATCAATTCTGAGAAAGAAAGAATTGCCTATTTCGTTAAAACTCATGCTTACTTGTTGGCTTTCTTCTTAAATTTAGACTTTCCATAATTCATCCGCACTGTCATGTTTAAGAGCAACAGCCATATTTTTACCTAATGAGTTGTTCCTGATTAAAATAGAAAAATCTTTCAACTCTTTAACTATTCAGATGATGATATGGGAAAATGTGGTATCCAAAAGGATCATCTATTTGGTTAGAGACAAATACATGTCCTATACATTAACCTCATAAAGGACATGTATGATAGGGCTTTATCTTGTGTAAGGACCCCGTATGGGAAGACTAGATATTTTGACATCAACATTGGTTTACATCAAGGTTCTTCTTTGAGTCCATTTCTTTTTACTTTGATTATGGACGAGTTGACCAGTCACATTCAGGATGAGTTACCTTTGTGTATGTTATTTGCTTATGATATTGTGTTAATTGACGAGACTAGAGATGGAGTAAATGAGAAGCTTGAGGTCCGGAGACATGAGTTGGAGACTAAAGGATTTCGTATAAGTAGGGCTAAGACGGAATATATGGAGTGCACCTTTGATGGAAGCAATGGTGAAGGAATCGAGGTGAAGATTGGTGAAGATAACACTCAGAAGAGAGATTCCTTTAGATATCCGGGATCTATTCTGCAACTTGATGGGAAAATTGATGGAGATGTTACTAATAGAATAAATGCAAGCTGGCTAAAGTGGAGAGGAGCCTCTGCTGTTTTCTGTGATAAGAAAATTCCTTTAAAGATTAAAGGAAAGTTTTACAAAGCAGCCGTGAGACCTTCTATGATTTATGGATCTGAATGTTAGCCTGTGAAACATAGACATGTACAGAGAATGAGTGTAGCAGAAATGAAAATGCTAAGGTGGATGTGTGGACACGCACGTAAAGATCGGATTCGAAATGGTGCAATCAGAAAGAAAGTTGGCGTAGCTTCGATCGAGGATAAGATGCGAGAAAGCCGCTTAAGATGGTTTGGACATTTGCAAAGAAGATCAGCTGATGCACCAGTTAGGAGATGCGAGTGTTGGGATGTTGAGCCGGCTACGAGAGGGCGAGCACGGCCCAAGAAGTGTTGGAAAGAGACCATACGAAGGGATCTTAGTTTTGTTGATATAAGCCCGGGATTGGCCCAAGATAGATCTGAATGGAGGCGAAGAATCCATGTAGCCGACCCTACTTAATTGTGGGAAAAGGCTTTGTTGTTGTTGTTGTTGCTGTACATATGCTGACTTGTTGCTCAGATATATACAACACAACATTTTGTTAGCACGCTTATGCTTAAGAGTAATGGACAAATCTTTACGGTAGAAGTTGTTCCTGATAAGTCGACCAACTCATTAATACAGGTTAATGTGATGACCGTATGTATGTATTTATGTTTTTTTCATCATCTACCTACTTCAGAGTTGATATCATTTGCAAGCCTAACTTTGATTGGGTTGAAATAGATATCTGACTCCCGAATTTCCCATCAACATTCCATGTAAAATGCTCATTAGAGATACTTCACATTGAAAGATTCTGAAAATAACCCATATTCATACTGTTATTGTAACGTCCCGGGCTTAGGTCCCCGGTCCGTTAGCGGAGCATTACTGGCCCAGACAACCTCTTGGGATCGGGCCCATACGGACCCGATTAACCACCCCCAAAATGCTTAAGCTGGGTTGCTAGGTAGTAACCTCCTCACTTTTTATCCCACCCGGAAATTCCTTGTTTCCACGGTATGGGACTTTTTATGGGGTTTTACAATCTCCCCCACTTATATTCGCAACGTCCTCGTTGCGACATGGCCCATCACTTTATTCCCAGTGATAGTGGCGGCTGCACGCTCCGGGTAGTCTTTTCCTCCAACCTCTTTGTAGGGGCGGCTCCACCTCTCGGGTAGCCCTTTCCACTGTCAGAGGGCATTCGGCTCTGATACCATTTGTAACGTCCCGGGCTTAGGTCCCCGGTCCGTTAGCGGAGCATTACTGGCCCCGACAACCTCTTGGGATCGGGCCCATACGGACCCGATTAACCACCCCCAAAATGCTTAAGCCGGGTTGCTAGGTAGTAACCTCCTCACTTTTTATCCCACCCGGAAATTCCTTGTTTCCACGGTATGGGACTTTTTATGGGGTTTTACAGTTATCCTTACGCTCGTTCATTTATATGTTTGTTTACGTATATGATGGATATTAAGATGGATTTTCACATTTCAGATTGAACTACTCGTTTTTAGATGTTACCATGGATAGATTGAATTTTTTTTGTTTGAATAGCTTAAACTATGAGATGGTTTCAATTTTATTTTCTATATTATTGACAAAAACATTTAGCAATCAACAATATAAATAACATTTTAGAATGATAAAAAAATCATGTAAAAGTAGAAGTAGTTTGATTCTTTATAGAAAATCGTAATCTTCCTGGTATGATAATTGATTTTATAATGTTGGATCAATTTTATTGTGATAATGCTTCTTTCTCGTGCCAATTAGCGAGCTTCCCACGTCTATGCCGAGGCTAAACGGGTTTTTGCATTCAAAGACACGGTCCTGTCGAAAGCAAGGTAATATCTTTTTCTCTTAATATTTTTTCTGTGATAATATAACACACTCTAACATATAGAAGTTCGTAGGTAAAATCCAGTTTGTACCTTTTCCTATATAATAATTTGGCATTTATATTTGCTTGATCCATAATGAAAATTTTGAACCGTTTATTTGTTATCTTATTCTCAAAAAACTATCGTTTGCAGTGACGAAGAAAAGTTAAAAAAATTAGGGCAACTCATGAACGAGAGCCATCATAGCTGTAGCCATTTATATGAGTGCAGGTATTATAATGCAACTTGCTAAATCTTAATTATCAATGCTTTTAGAAAACCTTGTCTAAGATCCTACTACACGAATTTTGTTTCTCTTTTGTGAATTTCAAATGAGCTTCCGTTATATTGTTTAAACGAGAAATACAAGGACGACACAGATAGTACTCGTTATGTTCAAACGCTCGTAAAAGGATCAAATTTATGACACTGCTCACATCGCACTTGCACCTCAGTAGCTTTCTCCACTAGAACTCCTCACATGCCTGAGCAATCTTCGCTTGCTTACAGAACACCGTCTACTGAAAGCCCTCTTTCTGGAAGGGATGGTTAATTTTGTTCAAAACTTGAAATGCTATTTTTAAGAGAGAATTCTACAGCTCCAGTGTTTGTTTCCACAAATATTATTATGTTTATGCTGTTTCTTTAATTTGTAGCTGCCCAGAACTTGAAGAGTTGGTCAAGATTAGTCGAGATAACGGTGCACTTGGAGCGAGGCTTACAGGTGCAGGATGGGGCGGTTGTGCAGTTGTTTTGATAAAGGAAAACAATGTTTCCCAGTTCATATCGAAATTAAAGGTTCGTTACCACTTCTCGCTTGCTGCTCAAATTTTTAATCGAAGCGCTGAAAACCAACAGAGAAAAATTGAGATGCGCAACTCCCTTATCCTACATGTATTTCCCCTCGCAGGAACTGTTCTACCAGCAGAGGATAGAGAAAGGTGTCATCAGTAAAAATGATATTGATCTTTATGTCTTCGCCTCAAAGCCTTCTAGTGGTGCTGCAATATTCAAGTTTTAAACTCCATATTTATATTCAATATTATCCATTTTTATTTGTTTTTTTTTCCGGCATAAGAACATTCTGAACAGAGGAAAGAAATCTTTTCCTTCCTAGGGATCGGGAATAATAAATTTCCAGCATGAGTTCAATTTTGTTGTAAAAATCGAATAGATTCTTTCGACCTACATGTCCGAATTTTTTTAGGTACAATATCCGATGTTTGTAACATTTTATGTCTCTCATGATTCATATCTTGGTAGAGGTTCCTTTGTTGATCACATGTGGTTGGTTGCATTTTCAGTGAGTGAAAAAATTGTCGTTTGACTATTGGTAATTTTTGGTATATGAACATTGATTGTTGCACAGACTAATAGCAGGCAGATTACGTGATCTGTTGCGTGCTTGCAAATATGTTTGTAACTAAACAGATGTACAACTTTTATCTGCTGCTTTGTTGGATTATCTTGTAGATCTGTTCTTAAAAAAATTTAGCTGCACCAAAGTCCTGCAGGAAAGGTCCATAGCCCATCGCCGGGAACAACAAAGCTTTGTAGGGCTTTCCTATCGAGGTGCACATGTCCATTTCATGAAACCGAAGTTAGTCTTGGTGATCACTTGCTTGGCACGTCCCATTCTCAAGCAAAGAAGAAGATGCTTCTGGGTGCTACATCCTCTGTCTCTCCATGTTGAAGGAGCATTCTAGATATCCAACTATACGTCATGCAACATCGACTGGCCGGAATACTAGACGCAAAGACCTAGTTTGCTCGTCCTTTCTCCTTAGATACTATAGACCCATCAAAACCCCGGTGGTACAGGCGAGATGTATGAAGCATGCGACTCAACTGCTCGATCAGGTGTGATCCTTTATCCCCTTCTGAGGCTGAGGTCCTGTCTGGTTGCATCTTGGAAGAAAGCCATCAATCACTGACTATATTCTCTCCACTGAGTTAGTGCCCAGATCATTATGCCTGTTGTGCATGTTAGAGCTTACTTGACATGGAATTTCGCGACCTTGGACTGTCCCCATTCACCGGACCGGAGTTTGCTCTTTGGTTTCCCTGTCATTAGGCCGAGGACTTTACTTCTACACGGAGGCTGCGTAAACTTCACACACACTTATAGACAACACTTCTTCGTCATTTTTGTTCCGTTACTTCAAGGGAAGAAATGGATAAGTATTGTGAATAGAGACAATTGATAACTTAGTTGGGGATAAAGTTCACTTATTCCCGGACAAATGGATGTTAGGAGATCAAATTTATGGGTATACACATTAAGATATAAGCCAAATAATATTTGCCTATAAAGGTTGTAGATACATTATTCACAAAATAATCCATTGTACTATAATTAATAAGTAACAATTATGAAAAAACGCCACGAAATACACAACTAATACATGATAAAAAAAAAGATGGCACATGAAAACCTAATATAATGGAGAAATAGTTAAAAAGGTTATAAATGACTTGAGGATCATCGTGATCGTCCTCGACACGATGTGTCATTGTGATCGTCCTCGAAAGCATATCTAAAGAACCATCCTCTAATAGAAGCGAAGAAATTGAAGGTCTCTAGATAGTCAAAATATAACCCTTGCTTGCGGTTTTAATCGTAATTGTTATTATTTTTTCACTAATTAAGGGGGGCGGGTGGTGTTGTAGGGATTGGAACGTTGACCATTTGAGTTTGAGTTGGAGCCTACTCTGCTTCTACCACATGACCATTCCATGGGTTTTATAATAGTAATTATTTAGTTTTGTAAGAGTAGGGAAAAAAGGACACTTTAGTGCAGGCATCTTAAGTGAGAATACAACAGTTGAAAATTTAATTAAAAAAACTATAACAAAATCTGAAGATCGGAGATTTGAATTGATTTCCATGAGTAGAAATACAACAAGTCTGGTCGCACATGCACATACACAAGTGTAACTCTCTGGAAAGGACACACGCACATGCACACAAAGCGCACGTGCAAACACATAGCACAACACATCACATCACACACACATGTGCACACATACACACCCCCGCAGCACGCGTGCGCACAGACACACACAACACGTGCACGCACACACCCGCATGCACACCACCACACACATACATGCTCACACACCCACCCACAACACAAGATGCGTGCATGCGTCCACACCACTCACACGCATGCACGCATATGTACTTCCGCATATGTTATGGCCAATATCATTATGGCATTATCCAAAACCTACACCAACCTCCCATTGTTTTCAAGAATTCTATAAATCCAATTACAAGAATCCGCATGAAGCCATCATTGCCTAAAAATATACTACGTGGAGAGAGGACACCTTTCGACTATCACATTTTGTTTTCAAAATATGTACTTTCTGATTTGAACCTCCATTTGAGTTAAGATACTTTCGCCTACTTTCACCTCCGTAGGAAAAAAAAGTAAATTAACTTATGTGTACAAGTATATATAATTGGTTCGAAAATGTAATAATACATGTGCAATTTTGTATCTCCTTTATCTTCCTCCTCTTCCTGAGTCCACAGCACAACCTCCCGTCACCCTGAGCCCCTTGCATGTACCTCAACCCCTTTTCCAGCTTCTAGCCACCCCAAGTCCCTTTCTTGCAATCCCCACTCGCAACCCCGCAGGAGGATTGTCATCTTCTTCCATCTCCGGCACACAAGACAACACCCACCATCTCTTGCCTCATCCTTCCTCTAATGAGTAGACCACCATGCCTGGTGTCTGAGGAGGACCACCAAGGATCACATGGACTAGAGGTCGAGGATTCATTTCCCTCTCGTTCCATGTGCAAGGTTGCATGACATGTTCGGTTCAGAGGGTGGTAGCGCCAGTGCAAGAGCAGTGCGCAAAGGAGGCGGAGAGCTCGAGGGGAGGGTTCACACATGTCCCAAGTGAGAAGGAAGGGAAAGGGAGGTGGCATTCAATTGCAGAGCACAGATGTAATACCTTCTTCATCAACTAGATGAATAAACAACCAAATTAACAAAGGAGCATAACTATTAATGATGTAGAAAGCTTGGAGAGCAAAAATTGCAAAATCTCAAAGGAGTACTCGTTAATCGGTTTCTTAGTGGTATTAGACGGCGAATATATGTGATTTTAATATCGTTGTAACCGCAATTTAACCAATCAAAAATTTTAATTAATTTCAAAGTGTCACTTGTACAGCAGTGAGCACAAGGTCGATCCTCATAGACACGAACATGTGATTTGTGATCGATTCATAACACGATTACGATGCACAAAGTCAATTTTCCATTTATTGCATTCTTAAGAATTATACATTTTCGTTAAAGCAATTTTTTGAATTTATCTTTTTATGCAAACACGTGCTCATATGCTTAATCACCAATTTCTATGATGGTTCAACAAGCTTAAACACGAAGTGATCCAGCATCAATTGTTAAAGAAAACCTTTTTCTCTATAAAGAACTTATATCATCCATTCAATTGGCTTAAGTTAGCAATAAATATATCAATGTGTCACGTAAATGGATTGATGATCTACATAGTAGGTAGGAAGGGAGAAGTGTGTATGTGTATGTGTATGTATGTATATGTATACACACACTATTTTTTAAACAAAACATGAATACTTGCATGGCATTAAATCAATATCAAGGTCCTCTCGACCCGTAGGGAATCAAACAACATGCAAAAAGTTTTTCTAAACATAAACTGAATACAAATCAAACTGTAGAATAAGAAGAAAGCAAAGAACGGACGAGATGTTTCACCATGACCCGCTTGCTTGCTACCTTCTCGAACACGCATGATGCTGGCGGCTACTATTGGTCCCCATCGCGACGCTCATCGGAATACGTCGTGCTGTCACCACGGTGACACGAGAGCTGCTGAGGCGAGTAATGAGAAGTGAAGCCGACATACAATAGCTGAATGTGTGGCGATGTCGCAGCTCCTTGAGAAGAACTTGAGGATTCTCAACTCCTTCAGAAGTATTATGTTTTGCTTTTTACTTTCATAGAATGCACGGAGAGAGAAATTAAGGATAAAAGATGACTGATCCAAGACAAAAACAAAGAAAAATAAAAGGCCATATACATCTGGTAGATATACAATGTGTGTGCCTCATACACACACATGAATATGTACACATGCACGTAAGCCTGTGTATATATCACACATGCATGCGCAACCGCCGCCGCCATCTCCACCACCATCTCCCCACCTCATCCCCATCTCCGCCTTTCAACCTAAGGGCACCTCACCACCTCCAACATCAACCATTGGTTCGTATCTTCGTTCCATCCTTTTGATTTTCTTTCTTTTTTGTGGTTCTGGGAATCGTTTGGTCTGAGTCTATGGCATGTAAAAGGTGAGATTTTGGAATATTGAGTGCTTGGCGTGCCGGATCTTATAGCTTCTACGAGATATTAGTGGGAGTTTCGCAATCTGTATTGAGGGTTGGTCGAATATTTAGTTTGTTGTCGAGGTGTTTGGTGTATTGCGTTTGTTGTGCTATGATCGATGTAATAGTAATTTAGACATTTTTTATCCATTAAAGCAAGAATTGCATCTCTGTCATGTGATGAGATCTTTTTTGTGATCGTGCTATAGAATTGTCTACTTGCACTTTTGCTTCGTCTAATGCTTAATGGAAGATATGTAGGTGAAGGAAGGTGACTGGTTTGTGTGAAATTTAAAATGCTATATATATTTAGGCCAATGATCAATTAGGCTTGATTAGCGGGAAGTCTGGATTAAAGTTTCAGTCCAACGCCATGCCAGGTACTGATTTCATTCGATGGTAGATTGTCTGAATATTCCCTTTGTCATTGAAGTAAATGTGCATGGTAGTTATTGTAATCTATGTTTCAATTGCTTGGGATAAAGTATATGCCAAAGTTCAAGGGTATAGTATATATTTTATGGAAGCTTACATTAAGGATTCATGCATTTATATATATATATATATATATATATATATAGAGAGAGAGAGAGAGAGAGAAACTGGATTGTGCTTATTGATATATAATATTTCATGCCCATTATGTCTGTTTTCTTGCACTCCGCTGATATTTAAATCCAATCATGTGTGTGTATAATGTGTTATACATGTAAGATTATGCATAGTTATAATGTTTATGGTTATGGGGAAATTCATGCCCATGCTTATCTGTTTTTTTAGACCAAAAAAGGGGGAAACACGCAGGGTGTTCACCCCAATATATTAATTAGCTATAAATGAACAATAAATTCCTGCTTCTAGTTAAATAACAAACCAACCAGTGGATTGCTTGCCAAGTTGTTTTGATGCAAATGAGATTCGACGTCGACAAAAATAATAAAAATTTGACGGTGAAATTTTCGGTGGAAGAATAAAAGAGGGGTTGAGAAGAGAGACTCGTCGGGAATACGAGGGGTTTGGAGAAGAAGAACACGTGTAGACCACGTGGGGGAGAAGGAGAGAGACGGAGATAGAGATAAAGATCTCGATTTTTCATTAACTTCAACTGAACTAACTAAAAACACTAGCGTATCATCCCTTTATATAGGAGGGATGAGGCTACAAAAATAGAAACTCGAATTCAAATTGAAACCAATTATCCTAATTTGACTCTAACCGACTAACCGACTAATTTAAAATTCAAATCTTTAACTAATTAATTGGGATCACAGGCGATCTCGTTTATTTAATTATAAACAAGACAACTCAAATAAACGTAAATAAAATTAACGGATAAAAATTAAATAAATGCAACCTTATATTTCCATTTCACGCTGCATCATGTTTCCAAGATTTTGCTATCTGCTGAGTGATTCCTCGAGAGCTTGTTGTTAGGGGTGGATGGGGTTGTGCTGATACCCCAACTTTGTGAATCCTCCTTCTGGAGATGGGAAACCTTGGGTTTTTTATTTTGGGACTAATGAATAAGGAGCCAGTGCCAGATATAGTTATCGGGATTTTTTTTGTAGATGACCATGGAGGAATCATTGGTGTCCTTTTGATAACTTATGATTTCTATATTGAAGCATCCTTTCTGCAGTTTGGAATAGGATATGTCAGAAATCTCATCCAAAGGGCAGTCATGCAGTTGAATGGTAAAAAATGGGCAATTTGCTTTCACAGAAAATTTTATGTATACAAGAAATTTGTGAGTGGATGATTCCTATTGAGGTGGATGATGGTTGAATTTGATAATGAACCTTCTGGCTGTTGCAAGATTGCTCATGTAAATTTTTTGGGGACTTTGAGATGGTCTTTTCGTAAGGAACCCATGTTGTCTGTAATTAGAAGAGCAGATGTTTCTCTTTTGGTTTGTACTATGTGAAGGTGGTCTAATAGAGGCTTGTACATGATATAGGAATCCAATGTTTCACATGGATTCTTAGAAATGTGGTTCAATTAGACATAAAAGGCACAAGAACATGGTTTACCCTACTGGGTAGCCAGTTCACCCAAGCAGAAACTGGCAACCAAACAAGCCCAAAAGTCACCTCTTTAAAGAATGAGGATTACAACAGGAATGACTTTTTTGGAATGGATGGAAGAACTTATGAAATGCTTTGTTTTGTAAGGTAATATGGAAGTCGAAAAGTTCAGTGGGCATCTTGCCGCTTTTGCGAGAATACTCACTGGCTATAAATTTCATTCTTCTAAGCCTGTAGAGGCTTACGCTATTCACCTAGGGGTATGAAGTGACGATTTTGACATTCTGCGTCCATCCATTAGGGTGTTCTCCTGTGGCTATTTAATGTATCATTTCCTGTTACACTATTGATTTTCTCGAGGTACGCCCTTCTTTGAGCTGCAAGAGAACGAGAGAGGGATGGAGAGATAGGGATGGGAGAGGGCTCCATATGCGAGGTATGAATCTTGCTTCGTCCGTGTGCACTTCCCCTACAAAGGGAGGTTTATTTATAGGGCGTGAATGCCCCTCGCATAGTCCGCCCCTCTCCAACCACGCTCGACTTGCATGCATCTCTCGCGCGCGACTCGGCCTCCGCGCAACTGCCGGCTAGTGCAACTACCACCGGCGAGTTGAGCGCGACGTCATCTTGATATGTTCAAACATCTCCCACTTGACCGAAGAGATCAAATATTCTATACTCCCACTATTCGTGTAGTATACTTACGGAGATGTCCTTTAACTGACTCATGCATTCCTGAGTCACATCAAACCAACATGTTTAATGTATGTTCCCGCTGTTATTCCCTTATAAGAGAATCAGCCAGCATGTCACTAGTAGGTATGTAGGTTACCGTGATTTCTTGCTTCCCCACTATATCTTGTATATAGTGATATGGATCTCAATGTATTTTCCTTTAGAACTATTAGCCCTACTATTAATCAAGCTTATCGCAGCTTGATTGTCACAGTACATTTCAATTGGTCCTTTGACCAATTCAAGGCTTAGATTCTCTAGGAAATGTCTGATCCACACAGCATGAGTGGTGGCCATTTTACATGCAATGTACTCAGCTTCCTGTGTATGTCGAGATACACATCCTTGTTTCTTGCTACCCCAAGAAACGGTTGCACTACCAAACATAAACAGGTAACCCGATGTGGATTTTCTATCATCCACACCCCTCTGAAATCAGCATCGGAGTATCCTACCACTTCAAGCGATTATGCTTGATATACAAGCTTCAGATGTACTGTCCCTTTCAGATATCGAAGAATCCTCTTTACAGCTTCCCAATGTGCTGGACCAGGATTGCTTTGATATCTACTGATTAAGCTTACTGGATAAGCTAAATCAGGTCGAGTACACATCATTGCATACATTAGACTTCCCACCGCATGTGCATATGGTACATTTAAAGGTTTTTGCCCCTTTCCGGGACACTGACTCTTACTAAGACTCTTTCCCATCACAAGTGGTGTTGGAGTCGGAGTGCTATTTTGCATTTCAAATCTCCTTAATACAGTATGCAAATATCTTTCCTGACTAAAGCTCAATGTCCTTGAGTCCATGTTTCTTGTTATTTGAATTCCAAGAACATAGGATGCTTCGCCCATGTCCTTCATCTCAAATTCATTGCTCAATTTCTGTTTGATTTCATTGAGCATTTGTATGTCATTACCTGCAAGCAGAATGTCATCTACATACAATGACATGATTGCAAACATGCTCCCACTCTTCATGACATACACACAGTTATCCAATTTATTTGAGACAAATCCAAATTGAATAACTTTCTCATGGAATTTGAGATACCATTGCCGTGAAGACTGCTTTAAGCCATATAATGACTTTCTTAATTCGTAAACCTTTTTCTCATGACCTTCAACCTGAGATCCATCAGGTTGTCGCATATAAATCTCCTCCTTTAATTCTCCATTAAGGAAGGTCATCTTCACATCCATTTGGAACAATTCCAAATCCATATATGCGACTATAGCTAAGATCATCTGAATAGATGCAAACTTAGCCACTGGAGAGTAGGTTTTCTGGAAATCTATTCCAGCTTGCTGATTATAACCCTTGGCAACTAATCTGGCTTTGTATTTGTCAACAGTACTGTCAATTCGGTACTTTTTCTTGAATACCCACTTACATCCTATGGATTGCCTAAATTCTGGAAAATCACATACCCAAACACCGTTTCGTTCGATTGAGTCCAACTCATCTCTCATGCCGGTCGACCATGATTCCGACTCAGATGAAGCCATAGCTTCATCAAAGGATATGGGATATGTACAATCCGCGACATCCTCATCTACGGTGTAGCACGACGCCTGCATCCATAGAAATGGTAATCTTCCATCCACGTGGGCCGTGTTCTGGGTCTCTTATTGGCGATTATACTCGTGGGTTGTGTGGGTCCACCCACTTCTTCTAAAGGATCATCGTGTTTCATAGGTTCATTCTCTACATTTGGATGGTTGATATCATCCTGAAGTTCTTGTCTAATGTTCAAGTCATCTTCATTGTCCTGTAAGACAATCATAGGATCTGATTCCTCTACTTCATGCTCCTTTTCTTGATGAGTTTCAAGAAAAGTCGCATCACGACTTTTAATCAGACCTTTATTTTTATGAAAGAACCTATATCCTTTAGAATGTTCTCTATATCCAATAAACTTACACTTTAATGTCCTGAAGTCTACCTTATCCATAAGCTGACTCGGTACCAGAACATGTGCAACACATCCCCATTTCCGGAGATGGCCCAACTCGGACTTTCTGCCATTCCATATTTCATATAGTGTTGATTCTACGGACTTGGTGGAAATCCTGTTCTGTATGTAGTTCGCAGTCAACACTGCCTCTCCTCAAAATTTCTTGGAGAGTCCTGAGTGTGAAAGTATACACCTTACTGCATTCATCAAAGTTCGATTCTTTCTTTCTGCTACACCATTCTGTTGTGGTGTATATGACATTGTAGTCTGCCTATGAATGCATGTTTGAATGCAATAATCCTCAAAATCCTTTGAGGTATATTCCCCACCTCTATCTGTCCTAAGAGTCTTGATTGATTTTCCCAATCTTGTCTCCACTTCCATCTTATATCTCTTAAATGTTTCAAGTACTTCCGACTTTCTTCCTAAGAGAGAGACATAGGAGAACTTCGAGTAGTCATCAATGAATGTTATAAAGTATTCCTTATTTCTATATGTGTTGACGCTCAGTAGTCCACATATGTCCGAATGGATCAAACCTAGTAACTCTGTTGACCGCATTCTGGTTGAGAAGGGTCTTCTCATCATTTTACCGGTCAGACAATGTTCGCAGGGCAATGTCCTTGCATCTGTGATCTTAGGCAACAGATTTGCCTTATTCATTTGATCCATCTTAGAATTTCCTGGATGGCCTAGTCGTATGTGCCACAAGTCATAATCAGACAAACAACACAAGGAATAATCAGAAGTGGCATTCATTGATTCACTAGAATTTATTACAGGAAGATAGAATAGGTCATTCTCGAGCACAAACTTTCCCATCGCATAGACCTTCTTATTCATGCCTATAGATACATGCTTATTATAAAACCTAACTTCGAAGTCTTTCTTGAGCAGCACTGAGACAGATATCAGGTTCCAACGTATCCCTAGGGCATATAGTACATCATTCAGTACTATAATACTACCTCCCAGGTCAAGTCTGTAAGTCCCAATACCTTCCACGTCTAGGTAGGTGTTGTTCCCCATGAAGATCTTCTGTTCGCCTTTGCTCAGCTCCTTGAAGTCCACCATGCCCTCCTTCGTCTTGGCAATGTATCTGGTTGCTCCAGAGTTGATCCACCATCCGTCACTGTCCGTGACGACAGAGTTGCATTCTACGACAGCCGTGAATTCCATCTTTTTCTTGCCTTTATTTTCAGGCAATTTAGAATTTCCTGGCTTCTTCTTGTTGGGGCAATTGACCTTGAAATGGTCATATTTGCCACAACTGTAGCAAGAGCCACGTGGGTATTTCCCACTCTTTCCCTTGAAATTCACCTTGGAGGGGTCCAGCCTTTTCTTCGCGTTCACGGCATTTGCTTCTTCTTCTTCCTCGACCTCAAAGATCTCAGCTTTCGATCTTTGTTTAGAGAGGTCCTGCTCAATTGCTAACTGTGCAGGCAGGTCCGTCACAGACTTAATGTTGCCATTCATCCGCAAAGATGTGACAATCATATCGAATGAAGGAGGGAGACTTCCTAGTATGGTTGCAATTTGCATCCTTTCCGGAATCGCGCAATCAGCAGCTGCCAGATCTTTGGCCATCACGATCATCTTGTTCACGTGCTTGAGGACGCTTTCAGATTCCTTCATTCTACACGAGTTGTACTTGTGTCGAAGAAGCTGGACGCTCACTTCCGATTTCGAGTGATATTTCTCTTTGACCGCGGTCCAGAGCTCGTAAGCTGATTCACAAGTCTCAAAGACCCGAATCAGGTTCAAATCCATGTGGGTCAGCATAAAGCTCCTAGTTTGATTATCCGTTTTCTCCCACTGTTCGCGGGACCTAATTTCCTCCATAGTTGGATTTTCAGATAAAGTTGGGTCGGGTTTATCTATGATGGAGTGTATGCTATCGTGTAATAGGCCATAGTAGATCTTCCTGCTCCACAATTCGTAATTAATACCGTTAAGGTACATTATTTTCCCAACCTCAATGGCAATTGTCTTACTTGTCATATTTGATCTAAAGAAATAAATACAGGAATATTTGAGATTTATACTTACTTTGCGAAAAAAACTTAACAAAGCAGTTGAACAAAGAAAGTAATTTAGGTGAATGTTACTGGATCACTAATCCCTTAATTGAAACTTTGATTAAGCAACTTTGATGAGATATTTGTTGATTTGAAATTAAACTTGATGATAATAAAAAAAACTGCAATAAGGTTCCTATTAGGTTGTGATAAGACGATTGAATGATAATTAGCTCTTAAAAAAGTTTGCAAAAAAAACTTTTTTTTATTTTAAAAATTTAATTAAACCAAAACAGAAAACTCTTCACATAAAACACACTTCTCAAAAAAACTTTTAACTTTGAGCAATAAAAAAATTGCTTAATAACAATTATAAGTATGTCTTTGTAAGATTTTTTTAAGGGTCTGATATAAGATTCAACCAAAAAAATGTCAAAAAACGAATCTAATTTTTTTAAAATGTGTGTGGGTATGTATATATTTTTTAAGCAATAAGCATGTGATGTTAAAAAGAAACTATAATAAAGACAATATGGAGACCATGTAGTAATAAATTTTTTTAATAGAAGATTAATCAATGATAAAGATTGAATGTTCAAAAAAACGAAACGAATCCAATCAAATGAAGGACTACAAACAAGTCATCTTCTTTTTAATAACAAGTAGCTAATGTCAATTAATCAGTGATTTAACTAGTACATCTTTTCTTTACAAAAAATTATGGTTCTAATCTCCGAAAAAAAATTAATGGACAATATTTGTCTAAACAAAATTAATCTAGAAAAAAAATGGTTTTAATACAAACAAGGACTCAATAACTTGAAGATCTACTAAATACAAAAAAATAAGCACGTAACCTATCTAAGTATTTTATATATTAAAGAAACAAGTAGTTTCTTAGTTATTAAAATTTAACCCTCTAATATAATTACGGCCCTCCACCCCCAACAAAAAACGCACAGGAACCTTACAGATGGCTTAGCGTACAAAAAGAAATATCATCCAAACGAGAGGGTACGAAGGTAAAAAAGATAAATATAAAAGGTAACCTGGAGTCTTGGACGTTGCTAGGGTTTTGAAGAAAAAATGAGTGTTCTCAGCGGCGGCCGACTGGAAGCCCGATTAGCGATCGGATTTGTGGTGGCGTCGCCAACAGAGGAGCTCGATGAAGGAGGAAGGCGACGACGGCAATGGCTCTGATACCAGTCTTTGATTTTCTTGAGGTACGCCCTTCTTTGAGCTGCGAGAGAACGAGAGAGGGATGGAGAGATAGGGATGGGAGAGGGCTCCCTATGCGAGGTATGAATCTTGCTTCGTCTGTGTGTGCTTCCCCTCCAAATGGAGGTTTATTTATAGGGCATGAATGCCCCTCGCATAGTCCGCCCCTCTCCAACCACGCCCGACTTACGCGCGTCTCTCGCGCGCGACTCGGCCTCCACGCAACTGCCGGCTAGTGCAACTGCCACCAGCGAGTTGAGCGCGAGGTCATCTTGATATGTTCAAACAACAATTATGTTGTTTATTGGTGTGATTTTCTCCCAATTACTTGCTCATCATGTTGAGGAGTACTTCTATTGAAACCAAGTCGTGGGTCTCCTCATCTCATATGATGGAGGGTACGACCATCAACTTGATTGTTGCCCTCAACTACATTCTCTAGTCTCAAGTATTCCAGATCTTCGTTAGAGCCGTTAAGAAGTTTTACATTTTTTTAATGACGAAAAAGAGACATGCATCCAAGATGATGCACGCCTCGAATTTCTATTAATAATCGCTAGGTTAGAATTTTTACATGTTGTCAAGCAGTGTTATGAAGCACACTGGTGAAGAATTTAAAAAGTGGGAGCAAGATAATTATCCTGTGACATCTTGGCTAAGCAAAAGATTGCAACCAACTTACTATACAAGCAAAAGACCAAGTGCTTATCATTTTACTTTGGAGGAAAAACTCTCAGGGGACCAATGATGCGAGATTGACATATATTTATTGTAGGATCTAGTCTACCAACTATAATCACATGTCTTTGGTGAACTATTACACTACTATGAAATCCTATCTAACCATCTTCAACATGTTGTGAAAGCTATTCAGAGGGCTAACTGATAAAAGGGATAACTGATAGAGGGGCTAACTGATAAAGATATATGTTCTTAGATGGTTGTAGTAGCAGCTCTGGTTATAATGCAAATTGAAATTTGAGCGTTGACAAAAAAATAAAATAATTTGAACGGTGGATTTTTGTGGAGAAAATAGAGGGGTTGAGAAAAGAAAACTCGTCGAGAACACGAGGGGATGGAGAGGAGAAATCGTGTAGACCACGGCAAGGGAGAAGGACAAGGAGAGGAGATAGAGAATAAATCTCAATTTTATAACATACTGGACTGTCTAAAAACAATAGACCCCCATCCCTTTATATAGGAGGGATGAGATTACAAAATAGAAATCAAATTTCAAATTGACAACTAATTATCCTAAATAGACTCTAACTAATTAACCGACTAACTACCTAATTTGAAATTCAAAATAAAGCTAATTGAGATCACACGTGATCTCTTTATTTAAATTAAAAAAAATGCGACGACAAAAAAATGCGACGACATAATTAATAAATGCAGCCTATATTTTGATTCCGCGTTGCATCAACTCTCCTCCACTTTTAAAAATTCGTCTCCTGACGAATTGCTCGTTCTTCGAAGCTTGACGATTTGATATCAACTTTCTTGCTCGCCTCTTGGAAGAATAGATGTGGAGCAAACGGTCAAACCCAGATGGCTTTGGTGCGGTGGCCGGAGTCATCAACCTCATGTTGGAAGAACATATGTGGCGCAAAGGGCGGCGTCTCCACGAGCTTTGTCTTCTTGTTGCGGTGATCGAAAAACTGATGAGGCATGAACAACATAGCCTTCAGAGAATCCATAACAAATGTGTGACACAACCCTAGGTTGAGAGGAGATGTGGGCAATGAACTAACCCATAGGGTCCTTATATAGATGAAGCCCATACTCCTATTCCTATTTGGAAAAGGTAGCAGCCCTAGTTTCTTTTTTTCAGCACTTGCCTTTAAGTTTTCTTGCTTCCAGGGGTTGTAGTGCAATTTTTTACCTCTTCACTTGAAATATCCCTCCTTAATTTACCACCAACTCCAACCTTTAAATAAAAAGGTTTTTGTGGGGGTAAGTTTTTGCAAATTTTCCAAATCAATCCCTCGTCCCTTAATTTTAGGGATTCACTTACCGAGAAACCCCTTGCTAGGGTTCTGTGTGTCCCTGATAAGAGGCGGCGGCGTATGCTTGGGGCGGGGAGCCATGGGCGGCAGCCCGGACTCGGCGGTGGCGCGGGTGCCTGGATGGCTGCGGGAAAGGTTAGGAAGGCTTGGAAGGGATCTGGGGAGCGAGGCGGCAGGGAGGAATTGGGGGGAAGGGGTAGCGGCGATGGGGGAGGCGAGATCGCGGCGAGTAGCACGCGGTAAGGAGGAGATCCTGAGATGGGCGAGACGAGGGAGGCGGAGTAGGGGATGGCGGTGTGATGGGGCGTGCAGGGGTTGCGGCCTGGGAAGGGGGAACCGAGGAGAGAAAGGGGAAGGAGAAAGATGGCTGGCGGTGTGCCGAGGGGAAGGGAGGCGGTGGGAGAGGGGTTAGGATTAGGGGAGGGAAAAACAGCACGGGGAAAGGGGAGGGGGTTACGGGTTGTGGGAAAGGGTGGCGGCGATGTGGATGGGGCTGGGTTGGGTGTTGGGGTAGCGGAAGGAATCAGGGAGGGGGCATGCGGGATTGGGGGGTGGGCCGGTGGGGACACGAGGGCTGAAGCAGGCCGTACAGGGTTGACAACGGGGGCTAGGAGGAAATCTGGGGCTGGAGTCGCAGAGGAATCCGCGAATGGTACAGGGTTGATTTGCATGTCGGAAAATACCTGGACCATAAGTTTTTCGTCGCCTCCTTCTGCTGGAATATTCGGGACAGCGAGTAAATCACCATTGGCGACGAATATTTCCTCCTCATGAGTCTGGATAACGGCCTTGATGATTGGGGTCGTTGGAGCCTCCGATTTGGCAGCGCGTAGGGTCTCGAGGTTAGCCATAAGATCGCGAAACTGGGAGTGGAATGTGATTTGCAAATCACGTAGCATGCGCTCCGTCTCCTTGTTGTAGGCGTCGATGGCTCATCGTTTTTGTTCAAATGAACGATGGTCCCTTGATGCATGTCGGTGAGAGCGTCTGGACGGATCGTCAGATCATGAGGATGATCTGTAGGCCATGCTCTGATACCAAATGATGCAAATTGAAATTTGGGCATTGACGAAAAAATAAAATAATTTGAACGGTGGATTTTTGTGGAGAAAATAGAGGGGTTGAGAAAAGAAAACTCGTCGAGAACACGAGGGGATGGAGAGGAGAAGTCATGTAGACCACGGCAAGGGAGAAGGAGAAGGAGAGGAGATAGAGAATAAATCTCAATTTTATAACATACTAAACTGTCTAAATTTAATGGACCCCCATCCCTTTATATAGGAGGGATGAAATTACAAAATAGAAATCAAATTTCTAATTGACAATTAATTATCCTAAATAGACTCTAACTAATTAACCGACTAACTACCTAATTTGAAATTCAAAATAAAGCTAATTGAGATCACACGCGATATCTTTATTTAAATTAAAAAAACGCGACGACAAAAAAATGCGACGACATAATTAATAAATGCAGCCCTATATTTTGATTCCAATGATGCAAATTGAAAATTGGACATTGACGAAAAAATAAAATAATTTGAACGGTGGATTTTTGTGGAGAGAATAGAGGGGTTGAGAAAAGAAACTCGTCGGGAACACGAGGTATTAGGGAGGAAAAACGTGAAGATCACGCGTGGGGGGAGAGAGGGGAGAGGAGAGAGATAAAATCTCAATTTTTATAGCATACTGAATTGTCTAAAAACAATGGACCCCCATCCCTTTATAAAGGAGGGATGAGATTACAAAATAGAAATCAAATTTCAAATTGACAACTAATTATCCTAAATAGACTCTAACTAATTAACCGGCTAACTACCTAATTTGAAATTCAAAATAAAGCTAACTGAGATCACACGTGATCTCTTTATTTAAATTAAAAAAACGCGACGATAAAAAAATGCGACGACATAATTAATAAATGCAGCCCTATATTTTGATTACACGCTACATCAATCATGCCTCATATATTCATGATGCGCAACCAACCAATTTTGATACCTTATTTTCCTCCTTATTCATGATCGTGATGGCTAAGACTCCTACCTAGAACAAGCCCTTATTTTCGACCTCTTCTACTATGGTTCATATGGAAAAGGATGATTTGTTGTTTATTCATAGAGCCAAAGGGTTCTCTTATATAGAAGAGAGAAACCCTAATGGGTAAATTACATACTAATAAAGAGAAATAAATAAACTGGAAAATAGTAACATAATATAAAACTCTCAACACTCCCCTTCATGCTGGAGCATAGATGTCTATCAGGCCTAGCTTGGAATATCTCTGAAAATATCCTCAGACTAGAGCCTTGGTGAGCACGTCTGGCTCACTTGAGCTAACATGAGATGTAGAAATGAGACCTTTCTGAATCATGTCTCGAGTGTAGTGAAAATCTACCTCGATATGCTTGGTTCTGTCATAGAAGACTGGATTGTTAGCAATAAACAATGTAGCCTGATTGTCGCATTGGAGGTGCATGAGAAGAGGCACCTCAATAGTTAGATCAGTCAGAACGGATCTAACCTGCATCATTTTTGTACTCTCTTGTGCCATAGCTCTGAATTTTAATTCTGTACTGGATTTGGCTACAACGGTCTGCTTCTTGCTCTTCCATGATACCAATAAATTCCCTACAAACACAACAAAATCAGAAGTACTTCTTGTCCTCGGGGAATCTTGCATAGTCAGTATCTGCACAAGTTGCAACAACAGGGGATGCACCTCTGCTAAATAAAATCACAATGTCAGGTGAGGTATTATGTTATATTGTAAATGCCTTTTTATCTCTTCTGTTATATTTTGTAATATATGTACATAATGTCGGTTCTTTTGATACATGTAATATTTTCTCTCATTTTCTGTAACCTAATGCGATCGATAGCAAATATGGTATTGTGAATGTTGTGTAAACGGGTAACCCGGATCACATGCATCGTATCTATGGTATCAGAGCAGTGATACCACACTATACACATCCAAAATATTAAAATTCCGTTTGCATTAAGTTCTCGGATAGCGACAATCCTCCAACTTGTCACGAGTCTGAGAAGGGAAAGAATGACATTCAAATTCAACAACCACAGGTGTCACTTTTTTTTACAATTAATTTTCAGATCATATCCCAAGAAGAGAAAGGCACAGTTATGGGTAATTGTTAACACCAATTATTACGACTAATAATATTGGTTCTCGTGCAGAACCATGGCATTTAGAGCTGGCTAGGGGATGAGGGATCGTTTGGAGCACATCCTGACCACCATCATCGACCTCCAGCAGCAATAGACTGCTATGAGAGGTCAGGAGGACTAGATCTTGGCCTAACAAATGGAGATCGCAGATAGATTGACTGATATCGGATGAGGTTCGAAGAGTTGTCTGATTTTACTTATCATCCATCTCAGGATGGAAAGCGAAATGAGCAACCTCAGTCTGTAGAGGTTCAGTAACCTCAGTTTGATGACTTACATGAGGAAATGCAAGTATATGGATCAGAGGATGGAGATCATGACAGGGAGTAGGACCCTTTTGAAGGATATGGGGAAATCCTCAAGCGCATCACGGAAGCGTGATCGTCGTATCGAATACGACGAAGAACGACTAGTCGTACTAGTTGTTCGGAGCAGCGGAATTTTAAAAAAAAATTAAACCGATGAAACCACATGATCCGAGAACCATTCTCAAATCGTTTCATCTATAACCACATCAAGTATAATGCAATACCTCTTGAAGAGTGGTTGATCGAGTCTCTACGAAAAAAGACCTCCTGTCTCAAGTCCGATCGTCGGAGTAACGGCTTGCGAGCACGGAGATGAGTCGCGGTGTCCTCGCAATCCAAGTTGATCCAAGCGCGGTTGCTCCTGATCTCGTCGCACGAGATCAAACGTCTCCTTCGTGAGTGAAGCACTCCAAGAAGACAAAGAACCGCAGAGAGTCGAAGCGGCAGCATGATGGCGCGGGCGTCGACGTTTCTCTCCATCAAGGTGGACGGCCACCAAGAAGAGAGGGAGAGAAGGGCTGTCGTGTATATGAGAAAGAGAGAGAGAGTTTGTGCTACAATAGCATGTGTAAAGAGAGAGCCAAGTATGCCTCTCTATTTATAGGGTTTTGGGATCCATGGATCTCAATCCATGGGACACATAGAATCAATGGATGAGATTGATTTATGTTCATCCAATGGCTAAGATTGTTGTTGTCAAAAGCAAAAATTTTAGGTCAAAATATATTTGATAAAATCAAATATAATTCATTCCTAAAACAACCCAACAAATAAGGAGAGAAGACACATGGAGATTTCATCTCCATGTGCCTTCCATGTAGGCGCACACCCACTCCAATTAGGAGTGGTGTGCCGTCCATGGATTGCATGGAGATTGCAATCTCCATGAGATTGCATATCTCCATGTAATCTCTCTTATTTATTTGCAACAAAATTATTTGGGTTTTATTTCTCAAAAATAATTCACAATTATCTTTGAGAATATTGCAATCTTGCCATGGAAAAATTGTGAATCATATTCACAACCCAAAACAACATGTAATTCATATTGTTAATTAATTACACAATGTGTATCCAATACACATCATAATTAATCAACACATATAAATTATAATTAACTCTCTCTAATACATTATAAATCACATTTATAATATATTATGAATAATTGGATATCTCTATCCACATTATTCTTATCCACACTTATTAAATCACATTTAATCATATTGGATAATTTCTCATACATCATGATAATTAAAACACTTTTAATTATCAACTTCTCTTTGCTTAGATCTTATGGAATTGTTCTTAAACCATTTAAGAACAATGCTATTTCTCCTCAGATACTTGGAGATAAGGACAGGGCGATTGTATTGTTCCACGTATAGTGACTTGGACGTTGAGATCGTATCTCAAATCCAGATCCTATGGACCTCCCACTGATGCTTGATCAAATCAAGACCGTAGACTTAATCTTCTCATTGCATCTGAATCTCATTCAGATCAATGTCCAGTTCATGGACCAAGATTAGGTCACTTCTCTAATGAGAGGAGTCACTAAAATCCAAACCTGTTTCATCACTCCCTCGGAATGGAAGCGTCATGGTTATACAATCGTATATGATCAAATCACCCTTCAGGTATTCCTAATACCTGCACATCCTACATACTGGAAGACTCATGATCATCCTGAAGATAAAGATCACTTTTACACTGTCATCTTCAGGGTTAGATCATTAAGTTTCTCAATCTTGGTCATCGGGATTTGGTATAGATCATATGCTTTCACAAAGCATATATCTTACCTTCAAATTCATGTCATGCTTCCAAAGCACGACGACCATGCATGGAATTTGTTCAGTCCCAATACCTCATGAGTGAGCTCATGTCTCCCGGTTCACAAGTGAACCTGTATGATCCCTTTGAGAGATCGTATTACTCGTATGTCCTTACATGCACACCAGCTCGCCGGTATATAGACCTTGATTAGGTCATCAACCTATTGGTCTGCCAAATGTACATACTCAGACATATAGCAATACATCTGTCTCTAGTCAGAGGATGCATGCCTATGTTGTGACAGTATTCAACGTAGGTCTTTGGTTATCTCGATCTCGTCAAGTCAACCCATTGACTTAACTAACCTGACACCTCTGAATCATTATTCCCATGCAGAGGACCTGCATCAAGAGGTCAGTCAGATATCAGTCATATGAGATAGGATTGCCATCTCCCACTCAGACTGGAGATCATCACTTAATGATCATTTGATGATGCTTGATGAGTCCTCTATCTAACTCCTTAGATATTCATCCAAGCATCAGCCTCTATGATCCATCCAATGAATCAACAGCTGTATGATCATCAAGTTGGCCATGGTACATAACCCTTATTGTACAGAGGGACCCTATAGTGCATTCATTCATTAATCTCAGAAGGGGAGTGAAAAATAAACAATAACTTTTATTGATAATTTATTCATTACAATAACATTTATTGTAGAAATGGTTCGCCCGGGGCTCACATTGCTAACAATCTCCCACTAGCCCTCAGAACCATTCAGGTACAATCTTTAAACCCATACTCATTACATGCTGGTCAAAAACCTTCTGTGTCAGAGGTTTGGTAAGAGGATCAGCAACGTTGTCGGCAGAGGCCACCTTGGTGATGATGATGTCACCACGCTTTTGTATCTCCCGAATGATGTGGTATTTCCTTTCCACGTGCTTGCTCTTTTGATGCCATCTGGGTTCCTTTGCCTGGGCAATGGCTCCCGTGTTATCACAGAGTAACGGGATGGGAGTATCAGAGGAAACTACGCCAAGCTCCAGCACGAACTTGCGCAACCACACCGCCTCCTTTGCAGCATCTGATGCGGCAATGTATTCGGCTTCTGTTGTTGAATCTGCAGTAGTGTCCTGCTTCTTGCTTCTCCAGCTCACAGCACCACCATTCAACAAGAACACGAACCCCGATGTCGACTTTCGATCATCTACATCCGATTGGAAGTCAGAATCTGTATATCCCAAGACTTGGAGATCACCATCTCCATAGACCAAGATGTAATCTTGCGTCCGTCTTAGATATTTGAATATGTTCTTTACTGCATTCCAGTGTTGTTCTCCATAGCAGGATTGGTAACGACTTACCACTCCCACTGCATGGCAGATATCTGGCCTAGTACACATCATGGCATACATTAAGCTTCCTACGGCTGATGCATAAGGACATCCAGCCATGGCCTTCTTTTCCTCAACAGTTTGAGGAGCCATTCCTTTAGACAGGTGGATACCATGTCTTAAGGGTAGGAATCCTTTCTTAGAACTATCCATACGGAATCGTTCAAGAATCTTCTTAATGTATCCATGTTGTGATAATCCCAAAATCCTCTTTTCTCGGTTTCTGAACAGCTTCAGGCCTAAGATATAAGAGGCTTCTCCAAGATCTTTCATCTCAAAGGTATGGGACAGCCAAATCTTTACACTGGTCATCATCCCTGTATCATTCCCAATGATAAGGATGTCATCTACATAAAGCACTATGAACACAATGGCGCTCCCACTAAGCTTCTTGTATACACAAGGTTCATCAGGATTCTGCACAAAATCATAACTCTTTATGGTTTCGTCAAATCTGATGTTCCAACTACGAGAAGCTTGCTTGAGCCCATAGATGGATTTCTTCAGCTTGCATACTTTACCATCCTCAGTCATGAAGCCCTGGGGCTGCTCCATGTAGATATCCTCCTCGAGGTATCCATTGAGAAAAGCCGTCTTGACGTCCATCTGCCAGATGTCGTAGTCAAGATATGCAGCTATAGCTAGCAATGTCCGGATGGATTTAAGCATAGCCACAGGAGAGAATGTCTCATCGTAGTCGATGCCTTCTCTCTGTGTGTAGCCCTTGGCTACGAGCCGTGCCTTGAAAGTCTCTACTTTCCCATCAGGTCCCCTTTTTCTCTTGAAGATCCATTTACACCCAATGGGTTTTACCCCTTTAGGTGGATCCTCTAGGGTCCATACACCATTTTTATGCATGGAGTCAATTTCTGACTTCATTGCTAGCATCCATCTATCCATGTCTTGATCCGCGAGTGCTTCATCAAATAAAGTAGGATCAATGTCAGTTTCACCTGACACATGGAATCCATACCTTTCAGGTGGTGCAACCACCCTCGAACTCCTTCGAAGAGGTATGGGTGTTTCATCTTTATTTACTTCTTCAGTTTCTGGTCTGGGGAGCTCAGAATCCTCTTGGGATTCAATGAGCTCCTCTACTTCACTTTTATCTTGACCTTTAAGGAAATCATCCTCCAGAAACTTTACATCTCTAGAGACAAAAACCTTTTGGGTCTCAGAGTCATAAAGCTGGTATCCAATACCATCTTTAACATACCCAATGAAGTAACACTCACGAGTGCGTGATTCCAGCTTACTTGCGTCCACGTTCTTCGCATGGACCAAGCAACCCCAAACCCTTAAGTGATTGACACTAGGTTTGGTTCCATACCATAGCTCATGAGGAGTCTTAGGTACAGATTTGCTAGTAATCTTATTCAGGATATATATTGCAGTCTCTACTGCATATCCCCAGAAACTAAGAGGTAAATGTGCTTTGCTCATCATTGAACGGACCATGTCCATGATGGTCCTGTTGCGTGTTTCAGCAACACCATTAAGTTGGGGAGTTCCAGGAGGAGTGAGATTTGAAACAATTCCATTCTCCTTATGGTATTCCTTGAATTCATCTGATAGGTACTCGCCACCTCGATCAGATCGAATTCGTTTAATCTTCCTATCGGTTTGGTTCTCAACCAAAGCCTTGAATTCTTTGAACTTTTCAAAGGTTTCAGACTTGTGACGTAATAGGAAGATAAACCCGTATCGCGAATGGTCATCGATAAACGTCAAATAATATCGGTATCCATTTCGAGTCGCGGTACTGAAGGGACCACATACATCGGTATGTATTAGGTCAATAATACCTTCGCATCTTGTAACCTTGTTACGGAAAGGCATCCTAGTCATTTTACCTCGAATGCAATGTTCGCAGGTAGGCAAAGCTTGGACCTGTAGGAAATCTAAAGGTCCATCCTTTATCAATCTGTTGATCCTATCAACAGACAAATGACCAAGCCTTTGATGCCAAATCATGTTTGAATGATTTTTATTCTCCCTGGATCTCTTAGGGTTTTTATTAGTAGTTGTAACATTCATGACATTCTCATTAATGCACAATTCATAGAGTCCTCCAGAAGTTAAAACACCTTCTGCAATATATTTATCATAATGATTTATGACTAATTTATTACAGAAAAGGAATGAATATCCACTTCTAACTAGCTTAGATACAGATATCAGATTCCTTCTAACTTCGGGTACATAAAGACACTCTTTAAGTACTAGGACTCTTCCACTAGATAATGATAGTCTGCATGTCCCGACGGCGACTGCTGCAACACTTGCATTAGATCCCATCTGGATGACTATCTCCCCTTCCTCAAGACTTCTAGTTTCCTGAAACAAATGCAACAAATTGCATACATGAACAGAAGCACCAGAATCTACAACCCAACTTCCTTCTCGTCCGACGAGAAAGCTGGTTTCAATGATGAAAGTAGATTTTATACCTGCTGGAGCTTTACCTTTGTCTGAGGACTTCAGGTAATCTGGGCAGTTACGCTTCCAGTGCCCCGGCTTCTTGCAGTGGTGACAGACGTCGGTTTTCTTCGACGCCATGAGAGTGGATGCATTGGAAGAAGAGGCAACACTTTGTCCCTTCTTCTTTCTCTTCTGGGCCGGGCCCTTCCGAGAACCATGCTTCCGACCGCGCTTCCCTTTGACCTGTGCAACCATTGCACTGCCACTGGGACCATCCTTCTTCATTACGTCCTCTGCGGACTTCAATGCAGCAAGGAGAGCAGCACTTGTCAATTCCAACTTGTTCATGTGGAATGACACTACAAAGTTATTAAAAGACTTGGGCAATGACAGCAGAATGAAATCAGCTTGCATGTCTGCATCCATCGATGCCCCAAGAGTCTCCAGCTCTGACAGGTACCCAAACATTTTGAGTACATGTTCACGGACCGAAGTCCCTTCCTGCATTCTACAACGAATGAGGTCTTTCATAACATTGTACCGCTGAGTGCGGTTAATGTCACCAAACATATCCTTAAGATTCTGCATTATTTCCTGACAGGTATTCATCTCCACATGTTGCTTCTGCAGCACATTGGAGAGAGAACCTAGGATATAGCACCTAGCCAAGACATGATCTTCATCATACTTGTCATTAAATGCTTTTTCTTCCTTGGACTTAGGGTTCTCATGCTTGTTCTCGGATAGCACATAACTTATGCGCTCAGCAGAGAGAACAAGCTCCAAATTTCGGATCCAATCCGAATAATTTGGACCGGTCAATTGGTTGACCTTAAGAAGCCTACTAAGTGGGTTCAAAGACTTCATTTTCTGAAATTAAGAATGCACTATATTAGAATATAAAAATTATATATTCAAATTTATAATATTTGATTAAGGCATTTTAAATCAAATTGTTCTTGCTATGTCAACCTTGAAAGTTTATTCCCTCATTCACTTTTAAAGTAAGAGATATACTTACCAATATATCTCAAGCAAGAACTGGGATCTCCTCCTTATCTTTGTCATATCCCAATAATATGAGAACCTATGACTCCAATAAAGAGAAGCGGGAACACATTCCGCATTGCAAGTCCAACTTGCATTTCCCAATTCGGTCTTTAATACCCGGGCCCACCACCCCTAAGGTGATGTTGACCCGTTATTAATTGAACCAACCATCAACAGGAATACAACTCGCTATGCGCAATCCAATATCGCCCCAATAATATGAGGACCCGATATTGGGGTCACTACGCATACGTCCTTACTCTTTCGAGAAGCGACGAGCCCGATCCAAACGGATCGTATGCAGGAGCTGTCACTTCGTACAGGCGTCTCCTTCATACGATGTCTGACGACGGAACTCTTCGCCTTGACGGGAGACCATGGATGTCACTTATGTGATCCTCCATATCATATTCAAATTTTAATTAATTATTATGAATCACATTCACATAATTAATTCTTCCAAGGGAATTAATAACTCTAATCATATTAGAGTATTTCAATTGGACATAATCAATTTAATCATATTAAATTAATTATCAATCCAATTCAATCAATCAAACTTGATTATTTTACTTGAATACATATATGGTAATATCTCAAAATACGTATTAATTCGAATTTTAATAATTAGAAAAATACATCTTAATCCCTCGGACATTATCCCGGCCCTACCCACTGTCATGGCCAGTACCGACGAGAGTGGGACGGACCACATACATTGCAACCCGCAACCCCAATGCTCTCCGACTAGGCACCATATCCGCCTCGGGAAAGGATAATGCCAAATTGATTAATTTGTACTTGAGATGATCATCGGTTTTTCAACCGAAATTGTACCATATAGTAATAATCAAAACATTTTTGATTATAAGGAAATTTGCTAGACAAATTCCCAAATCCTATTCAAGCATCAAGTTTGAAGATTGTTGTTTCCAATTTATGATTTAGATCACATCTTAATCAATTAATTGGTTGGCCATGTCAATTAGGCAAATAATCATGTCTCAATATTTCACAAATATTATTCAAGATTATTTCACGAAATTAACAATTAATTTCACTAATTGACAATCACTTGGTTCTAGATTAGGAATGCAATTTCAGTAATGACCCCTATTCACTAAAATTGGCATATCTCAATCAATTTAAATCCAAATTAAGCAAACTCAATTTTCATAGATTGCTAACTTGATTTACAACAGAATCTAAGTGGATTTGCACGCATTTCGAGGCAGATGATAACAGTAATTAACTCATTAATCATGTTAAAATCTATTGTTCCCGCAACAGTGCATACATGTCCATTAAAACAACCATAATTAGAGCATACGAAATCCGATTTACGCAAACTCAGTTCCTATGGTTTCCTTATTTAATGGGGAACAAAATCCAAGTATTAAATTCGTGTTTAAACAATTTAAACAGTACCGAATTTATTTACTAAACAGATCTGCGAAATCAAATGCGATGAAAACTTTCGCGACCTAAACGAACCCAAGTCGTCCTCGGTTTTTCGAATCATATTCGAAACCGTCGACCTAAGGCTCTGATACCACTTGAAGGATATGGGGAAATCCTCAAGCGCATCACGGAAGCGTGATCGTCGTATCGAATACGACGAAGAACGACTAGTCGTACTAGTTGTTCGGAGCAGCGGAATTTTAAAAAAAAATTAAACCGATGAAACCACATGATCCGAGAACCATTCTCAAATCGTTTCATCTATAACCACATCAAGTATAATGCAATACCTCTTGAAACGTGGTTGATCGAGTCTCTACGAAAAAAGACCTCCTGTCTCAAGTCCGATCGTCGGAGTAACGGCTTGCGAGCGCGGAGATGAGTCGCGGTGTCCTCGCAATCCAAGTTGATCCAAGCGCGGTTGCTCCTGATCTCGTCGCACGAGATCAAACGTCTCCTTCGTGAGTGAAGCACTCCAAGAAGACAAAGAACCGCAGAGAGTCGAAGCGGCAGCACGATGGCACGGGCGTCGACGTTTCTCTCCACCAAGGTGGACGGCCACCAAGAAGAGAGGGAGAGAAGGGTTGTCGTGTATATGAGAAAGAGAGAGAGAGTTTGTGCTACAATAGCATGTGTAAAGAGAGAGCCAAGTATGCCTCTCTATTTATAGGGTTTTGGGATCCATGGATCTCAATCCATGGGACACATAGAATCAATGGATGAGATTGATTTATGTTCATCCAATGGCTAAGATTGTTGTTGTCAAAAGCAACAATTTTAGGTCAAAATATATTTGATAAAATCAAATATAATTCATTCCTAAAACAACCCAACAAATAAGGAGAGAAGACACATGGAGATTTCATCTCCATGTGCCTTCCATGTAGGCGCACACCCACTCCAATTAGGAGTGGTGTGCCGTCCATGGATTGCATGGAGATTGCAATCTCCATGAGATTGCATATCTCCATGTAATCTCTCTTATTTATTTGCAACAAAATTATTTGGGTTTTATTTCTCAAAAATAATTCACAATTATCTTTGAGAATATTGCAATCTTGCCATGAAAAAATTGTGAATCATATTCACAACCCAAAACAACATGTAATTCATATTGTTAATTAATTACACAATGTGTATCCAATACACATCATAATTAATCAACACATATAAATTATAATTAACTCTCTCTAATACATTATAAATCACATTTATAATATATTATGAATAATTGGATATCTCTATCCACATTATTCTTATCCAAACTTATTAAATCACATTTAATCATATTGGATAATTTCTCATACATCATGATAATTAAAACACTTTTAATTATCAACTTCTCTTTGCTTAGATCTTATGGAATTGTTCTTAAACCATTTAAGAACAATGCTATTTCTCCTCAGATACTTGGAGATAAGGACAGGGCGATTGTATTGTTCCACGTATAGTGACTTGGACGTTGAGATCGTATCTCAAATCCAGATCCTATGGACCTCCCACTGATGCTTGATCAAATCAAGACCGTAGACTTAATCTTCTCATTGCATCTGAATCTCATTCAGATCAATGTCCAGTTCATGGACCAAGATTAGGTCACTTCTCTAATGAGAGGAGTCACTAAAATCCAAACCTGTTTCATCACTCCCTCGGAATGGAAGCGTCATGGTTATACAATCGTATATGATCAAATCACCCTTCAGGTATTCCTAATACCTGCACATCCTACATACTGGAAGACTCATGATCATCCTGAAGATAAAGATCACTTTTACACTGTCATCTTCAGGGTTAGATCATTAAGTTTCTCAATCTTGGTCATCGGGATTTGGTATAGATCATATGCTTTCACAAAGCATATATCTTACCTTCAAATTCATGTCATGCTTCCAAAGCACGACGACCATGCATGGAATTTGTTCAGTCCCAATACCTCATGAGTGAGCTCATGTCTCCCGGTTCACAAGTGAACCTGTATGATCCCTTTGAGAGATCGTATTACTCATATGTCCTTACATGCACACCAGCTCGCCGGTATATAGACCTTGATTAGGTCATCAACCTATTTGTCTGCCAAATGTACATACTCAGACATATAGCAATACATATGTCTCTAGTCAGAGGATGCATGCCTATGTTGTGACAGTATTCAACGTAGGTCTTTGGTTATCTCGATCTCGTCAAGTCAACCCATTGACTTAACTAACCTGACACCTCTGAATCATTATTCCCATGCAGAGGACCTACATCAATAGGTCAGTCAGATATCAGTCATATGAGATAGGATTGCCATCTCCCACTCAGACTGGAGATCATCACTTAATGATCATTTGATGATGCTTGATGAGTCCTCTATCTAACTCCTTAGATATTCATCCAAGCATCAGCCTCTATGATCCATCCAATGAATCAACAGTTGTATGATCATCAAGTTGGCCATGGTACATAACCCTTATTGTACAGAGGGACCCTATAGTGCATTCATTCATTAATCTCAGAAGGGGAGTGAAAAATAAACAATAACTTTTATTGATAATTTATTCATTACAATAACATTTATTGTAGAAATGGTTCGCCCGGGGCTCACATTGCTAACACCTTTACCTTCTACTGACAAGATTGCAACCAATCACTCTGCCATTCACATGCATCAGTCGGTTTTCACTTCATACCAACGAGCTAATGTTCTCGAGTTCGAGGGCTCTGGGACACCAAGTGAGGTCGAACAAGGGAGTGCAGAGTTGATGTGGGTTAGATCTGTGTTGACTGATCTTGCCATTGAAATTCCTCTTCTCATGTAACTTTTATGTGATAATCAAGCTGCATTATTTATTGCCAATACTCCTGCTTTCCATGAACGAACAAAGCATATTGAGGTGAACTGTCACTACACCAGAGACATGATACAGAAAGGGCTCATATCTACCTCTCATGTTTCAACAGGGGATCAGACAGCCGACATCTTCATCAAGGCTCTATCTTGAAGTCCATTTCAGAAGTGTTGTTCCAAGCTGGGCATGATAGATATATATGCTCAAGCTTGAGGGGGAGTGTTAAGATAAATATATAGTTCTCAGTCTACTTTATGTAATTGCATTTTTCCTGATTACTTATCATGTAATTAACCCAAGGGCTATTCTCCTATATAAGAGAGCCCTCGGTCTATTCTAATCCTCGGTCTCTTAACAAAGTGAGGTAGCAGCTTATAAGTAGTAGGGGTTACTGCTAAAAACTTGAGCTTAAGTATTTTAGGTTGTGGTCAAGGTCTCTAGTTGGGTCCAAACCCAACAGGTTGTTTGGGCCATTAATCCCCAATAACGGACCGGGTCTGAGGAAACGAGACATTACACGGAGTCCCAATTGGAACCTTACCCGCACTCGTTAACGGGTTTAGGATGCTTGAATTCAAGCCCAAAAAGTTAAATCATTTTCAATGTGTCACCATTAGGTTTCCCTGAGAAATCCATCGCCTCAACTCCCCAACTCCGGACGATCCCGAACTTTTCGCCTCAAATTTCACGTCTTCAACTACTCCTGGAGAATGCTTCAACGACGACTACTCTTGCTCCTTCTCCAATACGATCGGCCATAGTGCCACCACCCTTCTTCCGATATTCATCGATGCATATAAAGGGGATGGTGGTGCCTCGGCCAAATCTATCCCTTTCGAAAGCCGTCATTGAACAGAGGTCAACCCTACGTCGGATAGAGGCCCTACAACCTTCTCATCAAACACATGAGTTGTTGTTTGTAGCGATCTTCTTTTTGGCATCAGATCTGTTCTTTGGATCGACGCCCTACATTCCAACATCTGAGTCTCACTTTGAGTTGGCTGCCTTCTTCGACCATGCTTTTCCATCCTGGCATTCCTACGAAGATGCATGGGTCTTCCACATCGGAAACAAAGTTGCTTCGTTGCCCTACACATATACAAGAGGTTGTCAGATGCTCCATAGCAGAAGCACCACCTTGGGGCTCTGTTTGCGATCTTTGACGGTTGTTTCTTTGTCTTCGAGAGGCTCCATGGACCTTCACCGTCCAAGTCTTCCAACTCCATTTCACATCCCTTCGTGCATCGGACTCCCTCTCCTCGTTGTTGGTGGCCCTACGCTCAACCAACATGGAGTTTTTTCTCCTGTGCCTGTTGTTTCACTTTTGCTTCCGCTCCCTCTCTCCTCCCCACTCCCTCTCCCTTCCCCACTTTTGTTCCTTTCCATCCAAGTCCTCAAAAAAATAAACATGTGGATCACCTTTTCTTCAAATGTGGAAGCTATGTGAACTTTCCTAATGCCACAATTTTTTGTCATGATAAGCTGTGTTGATGCTTATAAATAATATTCAACTCTAGATAATGTCGCGCACTTTGTAATGAAGAAGTAAAGGTGGGAATTTTACTTTCTTTATCAGGTTGGGAGCCATTCACTTAGAACTTAGGTTTTCTACTATGAGATTGAGAGAAAAACTGATTAAGTTTCCAAAGTAACATCACAATTGTAGGTTGGGATAAATAACGTATACATATGGACCCTACTAAAGATAATAATATGCGGGAGTGATAAACCTAAGGAGCTTCTTTCAAAAAAGTAAACCTAAGGAGCTTTGAGCAGATTAAGCTGTGACTCAACTCAAAGGGGAAAGGAAATGAGACCTATATAAGCCACAATCGTGTAGATTTTCTTACGTTGATGAGGGTTGCTTTACATATATAATCTCACTCGTACCCGTGCATTCTTCTGTACATTTTTCCATTCACTGGGTATATATTCTTTTCCTTAAATTGTAATTTATGTTGTGGACAAGTCTTCACATGATCAGACCATTTTTAATCAATCAACTTAATTCTATATCTTATACTAAACGAGTTTTGGTAAGCATTTTCAGCAGAGCAGGGCAGACACATAAGATCAACAGCCGACAATGGTGGTTCCTGGTCATTCTTAATATCTTCTTCCTGCTGGAGGGGCAGACCGCAACGACACTTCATGGTAGATTCTCAACCCTCGTCCAAACAGTCGGATTTCCTATCCTCATATATATTCGCTTCCTTTTAATACTCTTTCTACTCACGAGGATCCATCTATTGATGGTTTACATTGGCATCGCTCTGCTCGTCGCTGGTGACAATTTGATGTACTCGTATGGGCTCCTGTATCTTCCAGTCTCCACTTACTCCCTCGTATGTGCCACCCAGTTGGCTTTCAATGCGGCCTTCTCGTATGTGCTCCTGTATCGTCCTTCTTACCTTCTCTGCCATGCACGCTTCTTGGTGTTCATTCTGATCTCCAACATTCCCCGAGGGAAATATCCGTTGGGCAGCTGGTGCCCTTTCAGAAGAAGGAAACCTTCATTCTCTGTTGTTCCGGACATGCAGATCTATACCGCTATCATCGCGAGCTGTGTGGACTTCACGGCGAAATGCAGGGCGTCGTACGTGATGACCCTTGTTGGGATTGCACTGTCATTGCAAGTGGCTTGTGTGTGTGTCGTGGGGCTGATCTTTGTCGTCTCGTCGCTCTTCTCCAACATGATAAGCACGCTGCCTCTGCCTATCATCTTCTTTCACGACAAAATGGATTCAAACTTCAACTTAATTCCTGACTTCAATCTTATTTATCAAGATAATCAAATTTTAAGAGTTCCAGAATTAATGAAATGGACTTCTTCATGTGGACATTCTATGAATATCTATTTTACACGAAATTGAAAACACATAATCCACTTAATATTCCAAGTAAATCTCTCAATGATTCATTACAATAAAATGAAAAAAAAATGAACGTTTGTGATACCCGTGCATGTAGACTTACATGCAACTTGGTGCATACTTTCCTATCACAATGTGTGTGTGTGTCTGGGGGCGCAAGGAGGCTACATCAGTTGATGTAAGTAACTGACTGCATTGGGCTATTTTTTGTTATTTTTTCGAACGAAATCTCAGTGAGATTTGCTTAATATGTAGGTGGATTATGTGTTTCAAATTTTTTGAGAAAAACTATTTCTAACATGCTCATCTAAAAGGGATCAATTTTAAGAATTTTGATATCGTTAAAATTTGATCATCTTGCTGGATGGGATAGAAGTGTCGGATTAAGTTAAATTTGAAATGACACAATGGTGGTGTATGATGATGTAAATCCCACAAGATTTCATTTCAAAAAAATTAAAAATAATGAGAAAAAAAACATGATGTAGGTAGTTCCTTACATCAACCGGTGTATGCTCCTTTTTTCCTATATATATTGGATTAAATGGGGTTGTCCCCTTGGAGGAGCTAACTTGGCTCAACCATCTTATTTTTACCATTTTTTTAAAAAAGTGAATCCAAAGATTTTCATCACTATATCCATATAATAAGGTATTCAAGTTTCATGCGAAATAGAGACTCCTATGGCCTCCATCTAAAGAATCATTTTTAACAATCGCATCATTGTTGAAATCGACCACGTTTGGATGAAGGTAGTAGAAACTTGAATGGCATAATAGGGATATAATGATGAAAATCCATTGATGCATTTTTCAAAAAAAATATAAAAAATAGGAAAATGAGGTGGGGAACAAGTTAGCTCCCCATCAAGGTGTATGTAACTTTACATGTACGGGTACCATAAACATCTATTTTTTTCAAATGAACCTGTGAGCATGTTCTTACGGTTATTAGTGGAATATGTGTTTCAAATTTCGTGTAAAGATAGACATTCCTAACATGTCCATCTGGAAGAAATAAATTTCAGCAATTATGAGACCGTTAAAATTTTATAGTCTTGATGGATGGGTTAGAAGTCTCGAATTAAGCTGAATTTTGAAGGACATCATGGTAATATATGGTGATCTAAATTCCACATGATTTCATTTAAAAAATATGGATGTTTATGGTACATGTGCATGAAAAGTTACATGCACCTTGATGCAAGCTCCCAACTCCATACACACATACACCCGTATGAGGGAGCCAACGTGGTTACCCCCCCCCCCCCTTTACTTTTTTATTTTTAAAGGTATTTTTTGATACCACCTGGGGAGACTTAGATTGCTATGACATCACGTTGTCATTCAAATTTCGCACAAAATGGACATTCGTGAGCCATTCATAAGACCGTTAAATTTTGATATGTTTGATTCGTACTTAGAAATATATGTTTTGCACGAATTTTTAACGACAACATCCATGTAGGTAGGTGTCGCCCCTGACTTGCAGAATTGGGTCCTTCATACATTGCCTCCCGATAGGGATAATCGTCTTATCCTTTGTGTGTTGCCTTCTTGCAAGAAACTCTTGTATGGTACCTCCTCACAGGAAACATGTTGCCCCTCGACCTATATCCCTTGCATGACGCCTTCTTGCTAGTACATTTTGCACATCACCTCCTTGAGAAACTCCATCGGTTAACTATTTTTTGTTTTCTTAAGAGGAGCTTTAAGCTTAAATGGAAGTCAGATTTAAGGTATAAGGTAGTTGTAGCAAGTTCTTTTAGACATGCAAAAGGAAATTTCTCATAAACGGGGTCTCCTTTGGATCGCCTACACACAATAAGAGTAGACACGTCCAATAATCTGTAAAAAAGTACACAACTGATGCACAAAAATACTATTAGTAAAGGCATGCATATTGTGAGATCTTATATCTTTTTATTCAAAAGTATAATGACAAAAGGAAGTAACTAAACACAGCTTTGTTTAAAAATATTCATCCTCTACATCCCTTAAAAATTTCAACATGATCCGCAGTGATGAAAGGCCATGCATCCTCTATCTTCTTAAAAAACTCTATCCTCTATTCTTGCTAGTTATTTATAGTTTCTAATTTATATATACACATACTTGTACTTTTATTCAAAGTCAATATGCTAATTCTACCAACTATATTCATTTCATTATATATTTATTTATCGTATTAAATATTTCCGCACCTTCTGATCGACCTGAACAACAAATGTGTATCTCCTCCACCCCTAGTACTTCTGCCTTGACTATGTGACCCAAAATGGAATGAAATGGGATTCTGTTCTTCGGTTGGAAAGAGGTGTCTTGAGCAATCGAACAAGCACTTTGATAAACTAATTTGATCTTTACCGACTCAATTGAGGTATCCGTTTTTGTTCTCTCTGACAGAAAAGATAGCATTTTTGCACTTCATCCAAATAAGTCATTGTTCTTCAGTATTTTTCCGTTACATTGATTCGTATTATAGATTTTTTAACCTTAATTTATATGTCGAATGCAATTGTGCTACAAAAATGAGTGGATTATTAATAGCAATATATACGTGTACAAAACTTAATCCATTCTGTAACTCGGTGGGTCGAATTACATTAGATTTGAATATTTAATGGATTGAATCTGCTTGAAAATGATTTAAATCCGTTGGAGGTTCAGGATTGTATTCAAATTTGATCCAACCCAAGTCATGTGCAACCCTACTTCTTTTCACATGTGGAACTAATATGTTCAAGTTAAAGAAGAGTAGCTCGATGCAAATGTTGGGGAATATGATAATAGGGACAGTGCCCTTCCACAACGTTTCTAAGACGACGACAAGAACAAAGCTTTTTCCCACATTAAGTAGGGTCGACTACATAGATTTTTTGCCTCTATTCATATCTATCTTGGGTCACTACCGGGCTTAGATCCAAAAGATCACTTTGGATAGTCTCATTCCACCACTTTTTTAGCCTTCCTCATCCTCTCTTAGCCTACTCAACATACCAACACTCACATCTTATAATCGGTGCATCACCTAACCTTCTTTGCAAATGGCCAAATCACCTCAAGCGATTTTCTTACATCTTACCCTCGATCAGATCTGCATACACTTTCCTTATGATTTCATCAATCCAAATCCAATCTTCAGGTGTATGTCCATACATCCACCTTAGCATTTTCATTTCTGCAACTAATATTCTCTTCACATATCTATGGTTCATAGGCCAACACTCATATCCATACAACTTAGCAGATCTCACAACTGCTTTGTAAAATTTTCCTTTGATTTTCGTATGGATTTTCTTATCACATAGAATAGGAGAGTCCCCTCTCAACTTTAGCCAACATACATTTATTTTATGAGTAACATCTACATCAATTTTCCCATCATGTTGCAAATATAAATAAGGACATATTACAAAGAAATTGTTGGGAGACATGCAACAAGCTGTGCCGCCATCCCTTTGTTGAAAAATAGATCCCAAATATCTAAAAGAATCTTTCTTTTGGATGTTATCATCACCAATCTTCATCTTGATTCCTACACAATTGCTTTCATCAAAAGTGTACTGCATATATTCAATCTTTAGCTCTACTTATACGAAATCCTTTAGTCTCTAATGCATGTCTCGAGACCTCAAGCTTCTCATTTACTTGATCTCTAGTCTCATTAATCAACACAATATCACTAGTGAATAACATACACTGAAATATCCCATTCTGAATGTGACCAGTCAACTCGTCCATAATCAAAGTAAAAGGAATGGACTCAAAACTAAACCTTGATGCTGACCAATGTTAATGTCAAAATAGTCGGTCTTTCCGGACTAAATCCTTACACAAGATGAAGTCATGTCATACATATCCTTTATAAGGTTAATGTATAGGGCATATACTTATCTCTTCTCCAAAATGTTTCACAATATCTCCTATGGGACGGAATCATAAGCCTTCTCCAAATCAATAAAAATCATGAGAAGTGGATATCACAACATTCCTAAGGCAAAATGTGGCAAAATTGAGAGCATGAGTTACATTCAGAAGCTTTGATTTTATCATGAGAAGTGGATATTGATGAATACCCATTCATCACTCTTTATTCTTCTATTTTAGCCACAAAAACCTTTGCAAATACATGTAGATATGTGTAAATATAAATAATTACCAAAAGCATGCATTGTGTAAAAACCTGTAATTAGCATGTTTTTGTGCAAAAATAAAAGAATAAAGAGTAAAAAGAAAAAGAGGGAAATATTTAGAATAAATATTGAGCAACCTAACCCAAGGGAGGGCTCAGCATGGGCCTGACCGCATAAAAGCCAAAGTAGAGGGAGATAGGAGCTCATGTGTATAGACTTTTGTAAATAAATAAAATTATATTTTCCTCACCCAAAAATATGCTTGTACATATTTTGTATATATTTAGAAACTCCTAAAAACAAAATAAAAATTTAAAAATCAAAAATATCCCTCCACCATGTGCATAGACCATCATCCTTTAACCCTATAAATAAATGTATTTATTTTCAAAACTTTTTGTGAATATTCTATGGCATATTTTGTAAATAACAGAAATAAAAAGAAACAAAACAAAAATCAAATAAAAATTACAAAATTAAAATTACAAAAATACATTGTATATATACCATGTGTATAAATGTATATATCTATTTATTTCACCTATGTGTATAAATAATAAAAATAAAATAAAAATAGCCTTTTATTCCTCATTTTATTCTATAAATAAATAAAACATAAAATAGGAATAAAATTGTATAAAAATAATAATAAAAAAATCAAAAATAAAAAGCCTACATATTGTATATATCCCTATATAATGTACATACCTTATTCTTATTTCCAAAAATTAATTAAAAATCACCGAAAAATAGAAAAAAATAAAAGAAAAATATTTCATGTTGAAAGTTTTTGCAAAATCGGCCATTTGCTGCCTCATTTTTAAGTGTCAAATCTTGTCCACGTGGCAGCATCCCACTGGTCCACGGGGATTGTTGACCCCGGTCAACTCCCCCGCGGACTCTTTCCTTTTTGAGAAAACGCGCGCCGCCCCGCCTTCGCCATTTTCTCCACACGCCTCCAGCCTTTCGCCCACGCAAACCCCGCGCCCGGATCCTTCGCCGATCATCCGACATCCTCGCCAAATCCTTCGCCGTGAGATCCACGCATTCCATAGCCGTCGCCTCCCAACCCTAATCGAGCCTGCAGCTATATATAGAACCACCTCCGCCGCCTCCGCGCCCCATCTTTAGTTCTTCCCCTTCTTCCCAGTGAACTCCAGAGGCACCGCAAGAGTGACAGCAAGGGATCGCCCCTGTTGCAGCGAGGCGAGGAGGTGAAACCACTGATCCGGCGTTCTTCGCCGTCGTTGCTCCGCCACCAGCGTGAGCACCGAGCCTCGAGCCGAGACGACCCTTGAGGCTACGACCAGGAGCACCCCCTGCTCTTCCCCAGTCTCTCCGACCGCTCAGGTAACCCTTTAGCCTTTCCATTTAGCGTAATTTTTGGTTTCCCCCAATTAGTATCTCCGACGTATTCCGTTGATTCCGGCCATATCGTGTATCATTTCGATCATCGGGACACACCATCACCTTCGCCATCCTTCGACGCACCTTCTACGCCCCTTCACTCAACCCAGCTCGCAAAGGAGCTGGGTTTCGAGCTCCACCATCCTCCGCTCGCCGGAGCTCGCTCGTCCCGACCCATCGGTCACCCTCACGCCGCTTCATCGGGTCGAGGCACTTTGCCCTCGACCCGCGAAGCTTCTGGTTCATTTTGCAGGTCAAGAGGAGGCCATCTGAGGCCCCCTCACTTCCAGGCCAGGAGCTCGACTCCGTCGACCTCGCCGGAGCCCCTCCAGGGCTCGGCTGGGCCATCGGAGGCCTTCACCAGCTGTGGGACTCCACCGCGGATCTGTTCCGATACCCAGAGGCAGCTGAGGAGGACTACTGCACGCGCACAAGGCCGGCGAAGCTCGTCGGCTGAGTGTTCTTCCAGTATCCTCCACCACCGTCCGATCGTCCCCCGCTCCAGTTTCAATCGTCACCGTCCATCCTTCGAGGAGCAGATACCGTTGATCGATTCGAGGGTAGATCCGGACCGTTGGAGCAGAGAGAGGAAACCACCAGCACCTGCTAGCCGTCGATCATCCACGTGGCCTCCTCTGCGCCGTCGATCGGCTCACGTGCGGAAGAGAAGAGAGGCGCCACTCACCAGGACCGTCCGATCATCTACGTGGCGCTCATCCAGCCGTCGGCGTAATAAGGGGTAATTTACCTTAGGCCCCCTCGTAGTTTGCGTTTTTAATTCCAGTCCTGTAAATATTTTATGCATTTTATTTACGTAGGGTAAATTGCACATTGGACCTCGTACTTCTTCGTATTTGCATTTATGCCCTTGTTTGCGTGAGACACGTGCATCGACACGTGATATTTTGGTGTATTTGCAATATTAATCCTGTAGTTCTGTACGTTACGAATGAATGAATACTTTCTGATATTTGCACTTATGCCCCTGTGAGCATTCTATTTGAACATGTGCGTGTTTTAGTGGGTTAATTGCATAACCGTCCCTGGACTTTTTGGTACGAGTTACCAAAAGGTCCTAGGACTTGGTTTTTATTACCAGAAGGTCCCTGAGTGCCCCAAGCACGCGCCACGCGCGTGACTTGCTGGGAAAATTGCACCGAGACCCCCAGAGCTTTGGGTATTTGCACTTTGTTGGATTTTGAATAAAATATCAAATCACCTCCAAATCCAACGAAAATTTGACACATGGCTCCTGCCATGGTGTAGGATTTTTGTAGATTTTTGAGGACATTTTTGATCTTGTTTGCTATTTTTAAAAATTCAAAAACATATATTTTTGGCACTGTTTCACTTGAAAAATCACAAAAAAATATAAAAACACCCCCAAAAATTCTATAAAAATTAGTGACTGTTCTTTGTGTGTTGTTTGATTTTCTAGCCAATTTTGGCTATTTTTCATTGAGTAAAAACCCTAAAAATCTAAAAACCCCTAAAAACTCATAAAAATCATATTAAATAATCTAAAAATCCAAAAACAATAATTTTGGTGCTCAAATTTTCCTTATTTTCTCTAGAATACAGGAAAATTACCTCCAGGGCCATCTGAGATCCTTAAATATTTTATTTTTGGGTTTTGGGCCCTGCTGGACAGTACCTTATCTTTTTAGTACTGTTTGATTTTTAGAAAATAAAATACACTTTATAAAAATCCCAAAAATTCACCAAAAACACTTAAAAACATAAAAAACATAAAAATAATTTTTCTTGAATTTTTGCTTGATTTTTGGTGTGTTAAATAAATTGCTCAAGTGTGCTTGTTTATACTTTCTTTTATTTTCTTCACTTTTAAAAATCCAAAAAAATATAAAAATCATTAAAAACCACTAAAAATATTTTGTCTTTATTTTATTTCATTTCGACTACTTCGTAGGCCTCTGGCCAACCCGTGCTCCTTGTGTTCGACCCTGGTCGCTATACCAGGTAAAAAGAATAGCGAAAGACCGCTTACATTGTTTTCTTGATTCATCTTCTCTTAAGTGGTTTCAAATATTTTTCTTGTTGACCGAATTGATCGATTAAGGACAACGACATTGTGATTTATCTTCCACCTTAGTCGCTTCGATTTCCGTGTCATCAGATATCACAGCATTTATATAAAGAATCGAGCTATCATTTTTAACATTTCTTAAATAAGATTGGAAATAAAGAAACCTAGTGTGTTTTCACCACAGTCAAGCCCAACTTTGTTCCACTCCGAGATGAGCTAACTCCATCTTAAGAGAGTCAATGATATCATGCAAACTAATGAGGTGGAAAAAGAGAAGAGTTCAATCCGTTAATGTGTGGGTATTGGCCCTGTGTGTGATTGATGTCATTCAAAAGGGATTGGCGGCGCAACTTGTTACCCGTCTTCCATCAATTTTTATGTAACTTTTTATTACGAAATCAAATATTTTTGAAGGTGAAGGTCGGGTTGGTGGGTTGAAGCTTGAATGTCAGTGCATGCACACATGGTGCTCGACAAAATGTCTCAATTAAAAGTTGAGAGTGTACATCACAGCACAGGTGTACAGAAGGTGCTCGATGATATAACCGCGAAGGAATAAGAATATATGGGAGCTGATGCGAGTTTGATGAAGGATGAAAGCAATATTCCTATGCTTTCTCCTCTCTTGTTTGGTAGGAAAACAGATTTCAAGAAGGTGTTTGAAGATAAAGTTCTGAAGGATGCAAAGGAAACTAAAATCTCCTTTAGAGCTGCTATTA